>CM060261.1:2331314-2811314 GCA_030684275.1 Acipenser oxyrinchus oxyrinchus
GGCCGCAGAGCTGGGGAGGTTGAGACAGGAGCAGGAGGCAGAGAGGCTGAGGCAGGAGGAGCTGGCACAGGTGCAGAGTAACGAGGCGGCCATCAGGAGGCTGCAGAGGGACCTGGAGGCTGCCCGAAGCGAGCTTGCTGTGGAGAAACAGAGGCACGGCCGGAGCCTGAATGCCTTGGAGTTGCTCAGGAGGCACTTTGCTAGCTTACCTGCCCAGGAGATGCAGGACACCTTCACTGATAAGTTTGAACAGAGCTGATCCGGAAATAGACATTTACTGTAAAGGGGCAACGACAAACTAGTCAATCATAGTCATCATCACTTTGAGTCTTCTTCACGTTGATGATATTCACAGGACCAACAAATCATAGACCGCTCTATATACACGGGCACACAAATAATGTAATGGGATATTATAGTGTAGAAGCAAAGGGAGGATTAGCTTGAAAATATCCATTTAGGTAAAACTATGTGCCTGTTGTGTTTGTTTCTCTGATCCTGTCACTATCTTCTGTAGAGACTGCGCAATGGCAGAGTCTTCAGATGTGATTTGTTGGGGCTTTTGGTTCAAGGGCTTCCTGAAATTCTAACAGGTTTTCACGATGGATTTTCCAAGAGCTGCAGTCTTGGTACATTGTTTCAGCATATTTTAATAAAAGTGATATTTTTATTGAACCCTAGAGTGATCTTGCTTTTATTTTTGATATAGTAAAAGTATGGTGGCCTCATCGGTGTTAGAGTAAGGAACACTTGCGTATTGAAGATATGACATTGATTCCACTGAATTACACAGGAGGTCTGGCACACACATCCATACACAGCAGACCCCCACCCTAGCTAGTAGGACCAGGATTTCCTGCATCCTAGTCCTACACTGAGCACCAGTAAGATTCTGAACCAAGGTGGACTGGAGTCACAGAAGAGGAGACGCAAAACAGATTGAGAACAGTTATTTTACAAGTGTATACAAAATATTAGAAAGAAACGATTGTAAAACAGGTATGAAAGGAATTTTATTTTCTTAAATATACTTCCAACACCATTGTATCACCACATAAAATAAACATTATGTACAAGTCATTAGCTCCCCAACAGGCAATGTTTGGAGACAGGAAAGCCATCGACAATGGCATAAACAAAGGAAGCAGTTTGCAGAACTGTAGTTTATTATGTTAAAAAGGTAAAAAGCAAGAGAATTAGTACTACAAACACCCCCCCATTTATACATACATGGCTAGTTTCACACCAGTCTTAAACTTCCTAATGTTAGGCAAGGTAATCCGAGATTAGTGCCAATCAGCGTCTGTGAAACCAGCCATATATATTTGAATTGGGTTTACTTCCACACTAAACCACCCACACATACATCAGTGTGTCCATCTTGGTTGATATAAATCTGTGTTACATCAGAATCTATTACTGAGTTATACATCTCGTTGACATAAGATGCCCCATGACTTTGTCTAAATATTAATAATCTAATTGTTTAAATAATAATAATAATCTAATTGTTTTTTTTAAAAAAAAAAAGGTATTACTAAGTAAACTCTCAGTAAAACACGGACCGGCTCAGTTGTCAGCCTGTTTACGTTTGGCTCTGATGGGACTGGTTTAAAAGCTGGACTTCTACGGTTGTGAACCACAGGTACGCCATACACTGTACTGGGCATGTTCATGGATATGCCAGGGAACAAGGTGTCCTTTGTAAAGCACAAACATCAAGTACCAACCATAACAGAAATGCAGTCCAAATCAGTCTGGCATTCTCCACGCTCTGCTCTACTAGCTTAGCCTTAAACTGCTCAAGACGCTGCCTGGACAGCAAGACCATTGCAATATAATGCAGCTACTGTCCATATCTGACCACGTTACATTTTAATATCAGAGCATATTTAGATGTTTGTCTTTATTTTGGAGGGTTTTGTCGTTTCGCTTGCGCTCAGTTGTCGGCACTTAAAAGAAACACACGTTGTTTCTGTTAGCAGCCCTTTGAATGAACATCTCGAGTGCTCCTACAGGAACTGCAGGCTGGCCAAGAGCAGTGCTCACCAGGAGGCTGTGGCACCTTGGGCTGGAGGTGGTGGTGTTTCTAAAATCTGGAAACATTAACAAATCATTGTTTCATTGGGGGTGCTTTTTTTGTGTGCATATAATGCTCCTATATACAATGTTGAAAGTGCTACAGCTATCACACAGGTCACCGTCACACAACTGTTCCACTTTACTCTGTCCAGGCAGCATTACTTCAAACCATTTTCTTTTTCTTTTTTTTTTTTTTTAAAACCAGGAACGTTTTGAAATTTACAAAAGACCTTGCCCAAAAAACAAATACAATCTGGGTTTGCACACTTGTGCATGCAATACTAGATTTCTTTTAACAATCATGAAAGGAATGGTTAATTAACAGCAATTTGAAATCACTGGTGGACAGCATTCCTCTTGCTGCGATTACATTGCCAGTCTTCTAATGCCCAAAATGAAAAGCGCAGATTTACACTCAGGAGTAACAAAGAGCAGCAACATCATGCTGCAGGTTTGTAATTGCAGCCTCTCCCACACCATGGTTCAGCAGCAGCACCAGCTAAGTGAAGCAGTTCAGGTCATATGGAGTTTAATTCTACTCCCTAGCCCCCATGTGTATTCATGCTGAATTCATTAATCACACTGGGAGCCGCTTAAACGAGGCGCAAGTGCCGTACATCGCAGTCACCCCACCCCACAAAATCCTTTTCAAAACGCAGGGCTGCTGAATCCCAAACTAGATCACACCCTGCCTAGTAGTAACGCATTGTGTGTCTGCGAACACGGTCAATTGGGTTGGTTCTTACCCTTCTTGTTTTTTTTATAAGCATGCACACATTTATATTTTATAGCATGCTGACAAAGTGCATTTTTTGGGCACGTTCCTCACATTTCGTGTGCTGGTTTAAAATGCTTTTTCTACACAGTAGTTCTTTGTGTTTATCATCATGCCCTACACTACTAATGGATTCCAGTTCCGGATTCGTTTTTGTAGGGTTGGTAAGGTTAAGTTGTTTTTGTATTTGACATTCATACACGGACCCTTTTTCTACAGTTCTACGAATCCCTGCTTGCAAGCAGGAACCAAACGGCACTGTTTAGTGCTGCAGGGGGGGGAAGCAATTCACAGCTGCCCAGTACCTGTGCTTCTTCCTGTCAGTACCAGCACAGCTCATGAAGTATCTACTCACAGTTCAGCTCGTGGACACTTTTCAGTGTTGGGACCCCTTTGTTTTGGATGGGAGGGGGGGGGATTCTGCAGCTGCACACAGGACTGTGATAGGAGGCTATAAGGCATATTACTAAAAAGTGTGCAAGACAGTGTGCTGGCCAGCAATGTAAATAATATTTATAACTTGTTAAAACAGTAACTTAAATTAACTACTTCTTAGCAGGAACCCACCTACTCTCCCTCTGACCATCTCCCTTCCTCCCAGGGTGGGCAAAGAGGGGCTATTCCAGTCCAGGTTACTGTTCCAACAAGGTTCACTGCTTTCTAGTGCACGCAAAATCATAAAACAGCCTCAACAGTTTCCAAGAGTCTTTGGTAATCACTCAATTGTGTGCACCGAAGGACAGAAATACCAACATGTGTATCAGGATCAAGTGCCTAATTTCAGTAAATAATGACCCCTCTATAACCTGGACTGGAATAACCCTTGGGGATCACAGTTACCCATCCCTGTTACATAAATTACAATCCCTTATTGAGACTAAAGCCAAGCAGACAGCACTGCATGTGGCAGATAGAGATAAGCTTCCTAAAAAAATATACAATACTACAATTCAAACAACCTGCTGCACATACAGCATGCACACACCTCCCATGTTGCTGTGTTTCATTATTATTATTATTTTTAAGCCCAGGCACCCAAAGAAGGAGCTAAATTTTGTAGTTATTGGTTATGCTCCTGGTTACGGTGAATTGAAGGATTTTCTCTTGGCAGCGGGTGCAGGGGCTGGGTTAGTGGGGCCTCCTGTGGCCCTGGTGGTCTCCTCAGGTCCAGGGGTTATTGTATTTTTGCAGCAGCTAAGAGGGCAGGGGCAGGTTGAGCAGAGCCAGGTGCCCTGCAGTGCTGGGGGTCTCTCCAGGGCCCGGATGTGCTTGAGCAGGTTGTTTCCTCGGGGGGGGCAGGGGCAGGTTGAGGAGGGGGCGGGGGTGATCAGGGCTAGCCCTCCTGTGGCGCGGGGGGTCTCTTCAGGTCCCGGATCTGTTTGATCAGGTAGTTCTTCTCGTCACAGAACTGCTCGTCGTCCGAACGGTCCGACTGGAACTTGCTGAGGAACTCCATCAGCTTGGTCTGGTTCTTCAGGAGGATGTCCATCACTGGCTGCGTCTTGTTGGGGTTCGCAACAAACACCTGGGTCACAATGAAGGAGAGTGGTAAGAGCGTGCTTTCTTTAAGTTAAGATTTCCTTTTAACACTTTCATGCATGAAATATTGAAAACAGCTTAAAAAACAAAACATCTGAACACATAATAAATATTTTTAACTAACTTTTTTTTTTTTTTTTTTCATGGAATGCATTTAACTCCTGTGTAGCTGGAGACTTTCGTCTTGCTGTGCAAATGTTATAAATCTCAGAACCCTGCTCTGTAACTGCGGTTCAGTTCGGTGTGCTCCACCCCCCTGGTTCAGTTCGGTGTGCTGCACCCCCCTGGTTCAGTTCGGTGTGCTGCTGCACCCCCCTGGTTCAGTTCGGTGTGCTCCACTCCCCTGGTTCAGTTCGGTGTGCTCCACCCCCCCTGGTTCACTTCGGTGTGCTCCACCCCCCTGGTTCACTTCGGTGTGCTCCACTCCCCCTGGTTCACTTCGGTGTGCTCCACTCCCCTGGTTCACTTCGTGTGCTCCACCCCCTGGTTCACTTCGTGTGCTCCACCCCCCTGGTTCACTTCGTGTGCTCCACTCCCTGGTTCACTTCGTGTGCTCCACTCCCCTGGTTCAGTTCGGTGTGCTCCACCCCCTGGTTCACTTCGTGTGCTCCACTCCCCCTGGTTCACTTCGGTGTGCTCCACCCCCCCTGGTTCAGTTCGGTGTGCTCCACCCCCCGGTTCACTTCGGTGTGCTCCACCCCCCCTGGTTCAGTTCGGTGTGCTCCACTCCCCCTGGTTCACTTCGGTGTGCTCCACCCCCCCTGGTTCAGTTCAGTGTGCTCCACCCCCCTGGTTCAGTTCGGTGTGCTCCACCCCCCCTGGTTCAGTTCGGTGTGCTCCACCCCCCTGGTTCAGTTCGGTGTGCTCCACTCTCCTGGATCAGTTCCGTGTGCTCCACCCACCCTGGTTCAGTTCGGTGTGCTCCACTCCCCCTGGTTCAGTTCGGTGTGCTCCACTCCCCCTGGTTCAGTTCGGTGTGCTCCACCCCCCCTGGTTCAGTTCGGTGTGCTCCACTCCCCTGGTTCAGTTCGGTGTGCTCCACTCCCCCTGGTTCACTTCGGTGTGCTCCACTCCCCCTGGTTCACTTCGGTGTGCTCCACTCCCCCTGGTTCACTTCGGTGTGCTCCACTCCCCTGGTTCACTTCGGTGTGCTCCACCCCCCCTGGTTCACTTCGGTGTGCTCCACCCCCCCTGGTTCACTTCGGTGTGCTCCACTCCCCCTGGTTCACTTCGGTGTGCTCCACTCCCCCTGGTTCAGTTCGGTGTGCTGCTGCACCCCCCTGGTTCAGTTCAGTTTGCCCCACTCCCTGGCTCACCTTGAAGACATGAAAAGCCTCGAACTGGATGTTGCGGCTGTTGTCTCTCAGCATGTTCATCATCAGCTTGAGGTTCTCGGGCCGGCTGATGTATTTGGTCATGACTGTGAAGTTGTGTCGGTCCAGCAGCAGCTCTCCCAGCAACTGTGAGAGGGACCATGCATTCAATTCAATCACGAGCGCAGCACGTGCTCATGGTATAAGTTATTATATACACCTGACCCTGTCTCTTATACCAACGTCTTCTCACAAAGCACAACACTATGGAATGCCATGTCTTTAGAATTGTTGTCACTTTGCAGTCTACCGTGTATTTCTACGGTTCCAGGGTTTAATAGACCTTCCAAGCAGTCAGTTTTCTACCTGATGCAACCATGTTATATTTCTATATATTTTCCACAATGCAATCATAATAATCGAGGACAAATCAGTGACAAACTGAGTTCATGCAAAGCCATAACGAGGTGTTTGGAGAACGCTGTTCTTCTATTAACGTGTCCTTCTATTGTATTGTTTTTGTAATGCAATTCACTGCTGCTGTGTACTGTGTTGTCATGGCAGAGGTGTCTCACAATAAAGTAATCAATGCAGTTAAGCAGTACCTTCAAAGACTGTCGTTTGGTCACGTAATTTTCTGAATGCAGCAGCTTCTCATACTCTGTAAACACCTAAAACACAAATCATTACAATTTACATACACACATACATATAGATATATATATATATATATATATATATAGATATAAATATGTAACTTTGAAAGTGAATACTACAAGACAGAAAACAAAAGAAAGAAAGCAGCATAGAATAATGATTATAAAAGACTTACTCGATCATAATTTGTCTCCAAGAAGTCCGCACACATGATCTTGTGCCTGGTCAGCAGGTCCTGAAAAAAAACAATGTAAAAAAGCAAAAGCAAAATGTATTGTTAAACAAAGTATTATTCTCCTTTTGATCACCTGACACTGTGGTTACCGGAGGGTTATTTGGAAATCAAATGCTGTTAAACCATGTAAATGAGTTTGTAAAATTGAGCTGCACTATGCAGCAGCACCAGCAGCATGACAGGGTGAAGATATTCGGTCAATACAACCCTCCCCCCCACACCCCCCTCGCCCGCCCAAAATCACAACCCCAACACCTGATATACTCACTTCATTATTATGTCATTCAGGTTTTATAGCATCACATATAAATGAAAACATATGCACGAGCAACTGCTCTGTAAATATGTGTGTAACTTTATATCTATTTATGTATGTGTAGTATCTACTATCTTACATAGAAAAATTGGAATCCATTTATTAATAATCTAACCATGTACTTTTCCCATAATCTGCTACTCTGTATTTTTGCATAAACTGAATACTTCCACCGGAAAAAAAAAGTTCTAGAAAGCGGAGTCCTTGCTTCACCTTGAAGGAGGCGAAGGCGTCCGAGGCGATGTCGAAGGTGGACAGCTCCACGTATCTGAAGAAGTTGTACAGCTGCTCTGAGAAGAGGATGGTGCGGGCCAGCGGCTCGTGACGAAGACACTCACGCAGCATCATCCCGCAGTTCAGAGCCACCTCCGGACTCTCGTACCTGCACCGGGAACAAGGCTGTCAGGGAGGGAACGAGCCACGCTCCCAGGGGCTGCCAACACGTTTGATCCTGCAAGGCATCCTGCCCCCTTACTGGAGGCCCTCTGATCATCCAAATATCAGAACTGCACTACTGTTTTTAAAAGCGCGTTTTCAAAGGTTAATATCGCCGATCCAGAAAACAATTCTTCATTTCACAGTAACATTAACATACTATAAGCTAGAGGTCAAGGTCACTGGCACATTCCAGTGATAATGACGCTTTCATAACAATGCAAATATGTAATCTGCATTTTATAATTATTTGTTTATTTAGACTAGGGTGTGTGAACTATGCATCAGCTGCAGAGTCACTTACAATTACGTCTCACCTGAAAGACGGAGCACAAGGAGGTTAAGTGACTTGCTCAGGGTCACACAATGAGTCAGTAGCTGAGGTGGGATTTGAACCGGGGACCACACAGCCTCCTGGTGTCTGAGGTGTGGGGCAGGCAGAATGATGAAAATTCTTCATGCCAACAGAAATTCAAATGAGACATGGCTCGTCTGTGTTTAGTGAACAGAGATTTTTCTAAAGCTGACCCTGAGCTACCTCAGAAAGTCAATGTCATTCTATCTATTAGGTTTTGGAACTGAGCAACTTTGATTTGGTAACATTTCAGTACCAGAACTTAATTTAAATTTGAGAGAAGTGTGAAATTCAACCCAAACATCGTACCCTTAAAGCTAGCGTTTGCTGATGGGTTCAGATATGAACAGGACAGTTGAGTTAGAGTGGGGAGCTCCTCCAGTACTTTACCCAGCTTGCTCACCCCTTCAGCAGCATGAAGAGTATCTGTGTGTGAGAGGAAATGTACTCCACAGTCGGGGTCCTGGTGCCAATCTGTCTGCGCAGGATGTTACTGAAAATCTGGACCACGTCCTTCTTGCCCTGAGTACAACATTTGAAATTATTAGTTGGACTGTTTTTTTTTTTTACCTTAACGATTCGTACAGCATTATAAACCACCTGATGGTACCATCATGCACCTCAGCAGTTTCTATTTTCACAAGAATACCAAATCCATAAATACCTACCTAAATAATAATAATAATAATAATAATAATAATAATAATAATAATAATAATAATAATAATAATAATAGTTCTGTATTGGTAGGGGTAACAGCTGCGTGGATATGTTCAGGTTGGCTATCGGCATGCTCAGCAGGTCAGTGCTACACATGCAGCACCCCCCTCGCCCTTGTCCTCACTCACACCCCCCCTCACCTCGAAGTCTATCCTCTGCAGGTTGGCTATCAGTGCGATCAGCAGGTTGGTGTTGTACAGCTCCTGGGCCAGCTGTGCCACTGCCTCCGTCTGCGGCTCCTTGTCACTGGTGCCGTACAGGACCTCCTTCAGGGAGGCCAGGCTCTTTGACATCTCTTCAGTCACCTGTAGGGGGAAGGGGGAGAGCGAAGCGCTGCTCAAACACACTGCGACAAAGTCAACTACAGGGCTCCCAGTTTATCTGACTTGCGCATTCACCCTCTGCTGGTGGAAGTGGCGGAGGCAGAGGCAGCTCTTGCTGCTCTGCTCCTGGTGGAGACAGAGGCAGCTCCTGCTGCTCTGCTCCTGGTGGTGGTGGAGACAGAGGCAGCTCCTGCTGCTCTGCTCCTGGTGGTGGTGGAGACAGAGGCAGCTCCTGCTGCTCTGCTCCTGGTGGTGGTGGAGACAGAGGCAGCTCTTGCTGCTCTGCTTCTGGTGATGGTGGAGACAGAGGCAGCTCCTGCTGCTCTGCTCCTGGTGATGGTGGAGACAGAGGCAGCTCCTGCTGCTCTGCTCCTGGTGGTGGTGGAGACAGAGGCAGCTCCTGCTGCTCTGCTCCTGGTGATGGTGGAGACAGAGGCGGCTCCTGCTGCTCTGCTCCTGGTGATGGTGGAGACAGAGGCGGCTCCTGCTGCTCTGCTCCTGGTGGTGCTGGAGAAGGCAGCGACGGCTCCTCTCCCTCTGGCGCTGGAGAAGGCAGCGACGGCTCCTCTCCCTCAGGAGGTTGATCACAGCAGGGAGGGCGACCATTATATCCCTCTCAGGCTCCGCCAGCCAGTCCCAGATCCCCTCAGAGGAGACGGGATTCTTCCGCTCGGAGGATGCGGGTCCTCTCTCACCCTTGCTGGATGCTCAGGCTCCTTCCTCTCCTGCCATGGAGGGGTTGGTCCGGTGCCACGTGCCCAACCTCACCAATCGCGAAGCACCACTCCTCACCCTTCAGGCAGGTGAGGCAGACGCCCAGCGTGTTAAGGACCCGCTGCTGTTGCTGCGCCTCCTGCTGCTGTTGTTGTTGCTGCTGCTTTCTCCTCCGGCTACTCTTCCCCATTTTTTATTTTTATTATTTTTTTCCAAAAAACACACAAAACAAAAAAATACTTTTGAAAAACAAACAAAAACGTCCTTTTCCTTTCCTGGTCCGGCTCTTGAGGCGTTGTTTGTCCCACGGGACACCATATGTGGCAGGCTGGCTCGCAGTGGTGACGCCACGGACCAGGAAGTAACATATAAAAAATACAAGAAAAAACAAAACTAATACTGAAAATGGTCATTTGGTGGCCTAGAAAGTATTCCCCCGCCCCCACCGTGTTTCATTTTTGTTTAGAATCGTTTCACTCGTGTTGTTGTGTGCTTTATGAATAGGAAGGTGACGTCAAGCTTGACGCGTGTCAGTGACCTAAATGAGGGTTGAGTTTCTCTCTGGAAAAAATAAGTGCAAAAAACACAACCACCAACAGCAGCAGCAGCAGCACTGTGAACATTGAAAAAAAGAAAAAGCACTGCTAAAAGCTATAATGTTTATGCAAGTACTGTTAAAGTATTACTTCACATTCCCATGCTTCAAGGAGTGCTTCAAATATATGCTTGAATACAGGCACACGCAACAACAGGTCTGATTGCTATGGTGAATGCGACATCAATACTCGAACAAGTTAGAATGATGCGACGCACCGATGCTCAAGAATGTCCATACCAAGTTTAATCACAACTGCACATGGGATTCCCCAAGATAAAAAAAAAAAATCACCTTTTCACATTTCTTGGTTTCCGTTGGCTCAAGTTTTTCCAATACAGCCACGTTCTCTTTTAAACTCTTGACGATTTCGGCAGGATTTTTCTGTGATTTTCCGAAGGGGAAAGGCATGTTTAGGAGTCTGTGATGGCGCCCTTTGCGTGAGGGGAGAAAGGGGGCTGCTTACTTACACCTGCATGAAAGAACAGCAGAGATTAGAACAGCAGGTATGGCAGGAGCGCTGGACAGACAAGCCCCGGACTGAGATCTCTGTGGTTACTGACTAGATTAACATAACATTCATTATATAAAGATAGTTCAGAATTACACAGCATTTCAAAAACTGCAAATCTGTCCCAAACACAGAATTTGTCATACGATCATTACTTGTACCTGGGATTGGTGATTGGCTATGTAGAATAAAAACAGTAAACGTGTTCATATGTGGAGTTGTTTATGCTACTTTTTAGTGCGATTGTAATTACTGCAGCATAACTGTAATTGTAATTGAACGAAATAGCACTGTGATTGCAATTTCAGCAAACAATGGTGCTGTAACTGTAATTAGAATTGCCCCCCCACACATCAAAACTGCCTTATCTGCTACAGTATTTTGTCAAACAAGCTGTCTTCTGACAGCATCCTGTTCTTCTCCATCTTTACAGTTACTTGCAGTTTTTCTAAAGCAGTGGGATGTGTAGTTTTTGGAGGAGGTCTGTGAGAAAATCTCCAAGCACTACTGTGGTCTCCTCCTTGTATAAGGCTGTGGATGACTGTACTACAGTAACAGTGTCAGACCTGTGGCCTGGACTCTGTCCAATAAATGGTAATGGCCCTCAATGGTACAGCGCAGATATCTACTGCAGGAGGCAGGTGTGGGCAGTCTTTGTAAAGATGGAAGCTGTAATCTGTATTCATTAAGCCAGGTGACTACCAGCAACCATTGAGACTGGCAAGACAACAGAAACAGGCAGCAGAAGATAATAAACTATTAGATCAGCAATTATTAACACAACACTTTTTTTTTCAGTGAAATGAATCTGCTACATTATTATCCTTCAAGAATCAGAAGTAATGTGGGAATGTGTATTGCTATCCACAAACGTTTATGCAGTTATGTATCGCACTGCAGTCCTTACAGCAAGCTAACAGTATCACTGTCAGTCTGCCTGCTTTAGAGGTTCAATTCATGACAGGTGTGTCTATTATGTGTTCCAGAATCTGCAAACAGGTTCAAAGGTTTAATTAACAAAGCCCTGCTATTTCTACAGCTTTATTTGCTTGAATGTGTCCATATCCAGTACACCTACCCTCAGGCAGCCCCCAATACCAAGCTAAAGTTTCCTACAAGGATGTGCTGCATGTATGTATTTCGGGTGGGTTAAAGTCGAGAGCCGTTTTCTGGCTTTGTACATTCCTTCATAGAAGCAGAAGCAGCATAGCTGGGAGCTGGCACGCGTCATATCAGCTGCCACACGTCATATCCTAAGTGACTGGCACCCTCTGTTCTTTTTCTTAGCTAGTTTTCGCATTACATATTACAATGCAAAATGTCAGTATGCTACGCTCCTTTCACGAGGGTTATCTTAAAAGCACAGCGATACAGTTCATTTAAATGATGAGTGTGCAGGCATTTAACAAAGCTCCGCTTTAATGGAGCTGTCATCGATAAGCGAGACGAGTGTACTTAGTCCATCACCGCATTGTGTAACACGTGAATGCATCCCGGGTCCAGAACGCCACTTACATCTGTCCCTGGGAATGCGACTCATCAAAGAGGGCGTTGTGCGCGTCGCATTGAGGGAGTTCTCTATTTCTGGTTAGGAAATACTACAATGCAGTACCGTGGGTGGGAATACAATACAAAAAGACAAGGGGCACGGGAAAAAAGAAATCGTCTTTAACACAGCATAGAACCTGGTATTGATTTATATAAACTTTAACAGAAGGGCGTTTTTAACCTCCAAATGATACAGTTTAAGAGAGCTGGCATGCTGGCGTATATCATAGGCTGGCGGTTTTGTATAACCATCAGATTGTTTCTTTTTTAAAAAAAAATCACCGCCATCAGAGTTAATTTTACAATGTATAATCTCCTCCTGAAACATGTCCTGTACAACACAGATTCAGATCAATGCGACGTTTCCTGTTCCACCGAATCTTTTTTTTTTTGGTTTGTTTGTTTTAGTTACTGCGTAGGTTCTTCTATACAGTCATTATTATTATACTGACGATACAAATGATAATCTAGTGTGGGTACTGACTGCAGCAGCTGACTCGTTCATTCGCACGGCTTGTCAACGTTCAGGCATCAGAGTTATTTTGCTCGCTAGATTTATATTCGCTACGCTGTTCTACTTCCCCGGCTAACGTCACGACACAAAGCACAGCTCGCAGCTATTTAATTGACGTTTATGAGCGACTGTCCATTACTTTTTAATTCGGTATGTGTCACCCTCTCTTTGTTGTGATATTAATGCTATATTATCTAGGGGAGTTCCTCGTCTCTGCCTACTACATTGCGCAGATGTGTCTGTGTGAGCTGGTACTTTTCCAAACCAATATCCGGTATCAGTCAATTGTCTTCGGAAAAAAAAAAAATACATACAATAAAATATATACGACCAATGAAAACTACTTTTTCTAAGCGACTATCTAAAATGACCTTTTATGCTACAGCTAATTATAATACAATAACAAAACAAACAAACCCCGAAAATAAAGGCAGTTCATTAGAGGACATTTTAATAGACTATTTGTTCTGTGTTTAAATACTGTTTTTTTTTTTTCTTTTTACATGTCATTTCCTTCCACTCTCTAAATGTGCATGTTCTTTCTTTTTGAAAAAGAAGAGACGAATGGGAGAATACAGGACGCACGTACACTTAGCAAGGCTTCAGACCGATATAAAACACAGCGCAAAACACTCACCTAAATTCGTCTTCCGTGTTCGCTAGTGTTGAAAGTAAAATAAAAAAATGTAATACAATGTGTCCCCCAAGCCTTACCTTGACAGTCGCTCAGCATATAAACTATCTCTCACTTCTGTCCGGCCCCTTTCTCTCTCTCTCTCTTTCTCTCTCTTTCTTTCTCTCTCTCCGTAGCTAGGCGGTGTCTGCGGAGCTCGCGAGCAAGCGGCGCGCGGATTGACAACATCGAGGGCCAATCAGAGGCCGAGGAAGCGAGACGGCGCCGCGGCTTCCACGTGAAGCTCGAGGTCTGCTTTGCAATGCAGCTGCACAGAAAAAAAACAAAGCACTTTCTTCTCATTAGTTTAGTTTGCAGTGTGAAAAACATATCGGCTTTATAATGTTAATCAAAATGGACCCTGAAATAAATCTTTTCATGTATGTTTTTTTTTTGGCCAGCTACAGATATGTTATTATTTACAGGTATTTACTATAATGTTGCTGGTCCTACTCATGTTCATAATATATTTAACATACTATCAAAGTATTGTGGTTAAAGAAAAGGGCTTATAACCAGGAGGTCCCCGGTTCAAATCCCACCTCAGCCACTGACTCATTGTGTGACCCTGAGCAAGTCACTTAACCTCCTTGTGCTCCGTTTTTCGGGTGAGATGTCGTTGTAAGTGACTCTGCAGCTGATGCATAGTTCACACACCCTAGTCTCTGTAAGTCACCTTGGATAAAGGCGTCTGCTAAATAAACAAAATAATAATAAATAATATACTTTATCCACAGCAAAGCAATGCCCATTCTTTATTCTACTTATCAATAATTCATTTGTCAAAATGCACACTTTCATGCTGTATAAAATTATTGAAAGGAGCAAGGGGCGTGAAGCCCCGCCCAAATATGGTGACGCGAGCAAAAGAAGTACGGCTGTTGTGTTTCCATTGCCAAGTTTTTTTTTTAATGTTCCTCCTAAAATATTATACTATCCGCTGTACCATATATATATATATATATATATATATATATATATATATATATATATATATATATATATATATATATATATAAAAATGTATCAATATACAAAAGAGTACGGTGGAGCCAAACGAATGGGGAGCGTCTGCGAGAAATGCATTTTGGGCAGAGTGAAGTGAAGCCTTTGCCACCATGTTAGGTGTTGGCAAGTGAGACAACATTTCCTGTAAAATATACTCGGCTTGCGCTTTTGTTTTCTGTGATACTAAATTATATGTAGATGCAAGAACTTTTTTTAATAACAACTCATTGAACTCCTTGCAATTGCACGGTGTCAAAATATTATAATTTATAACAAAACTTATAGAAACGTTAATATTACTTTCAAGCTTATGCTGGGGTGAGACACCGGTTTGCACAAATTAATCAACAGTATCTTGGGCAGCTAGACTTTTACGTTGTGGAAACCACTGGGAAAAAAAAAAAAAAGCGGTGATCTTTGCAAACTCGCAACACATTTAAAGCGTACTTTTGCCATGATTTGCAATGGCGACGGCAAAAAAAAACAGGTTCGCTTTTGTTTTCTCGCATAATACACGTGGGTGTTTACAGCAAATGGGAACGGCTTGTCACATCCTGTGCGTGGTTACGTCAGCGAGAGCAGCCCGTCCTGGTTTTCTACGCCGCAACGTCACCTGACTGCAACGCAGCGGACGCCGCTGAATCCGCCAGCGCTCTCGCATCGCAATTGGAAACACACACTTTTTTTTTTTTAAACCACCATCCAACGGAGCAACGTGATTGAAACACTAGCACGGCTGGAAGGGTAAGGTATGTGTTGTACACCTCGTTAGCCTCTCTCACTAGTTTGACCGTGGGGTCTGTGGTGTGAGTGGACGTGATGGAGCCCCCCCCCCCCTTTACCCACCCCCTTGTTTCTGGTACAGTCTGCTGCGATACCGCGCCACTGCGCTTTACTCAGACAAGCGGGTCACCCCTTCATTTGAGACTTTTTTTTTTTAAAAAGGTTTCTAAAATAATTTCTACTTCCAAATGAATTGGATGGGCTACCAAGACTCCTAGTGTTTCTATCCGCTCCGTGGCCTGCTGTGTTTAATCGCATCAAATCCAGTGGGCCCACGAACCGAACAAGAAGGGCGTTTAGTTGTGGCTCCCGGAGCCAAATACATTTGGGGTACCCCACACCCCTTAATTAAAAAAAAAAAAAAAAAACAGTGGCTTTTTTTTTTTTTTTTGGTGTGTGTGTGGTTTTTTTTAATGCACAGCCCGCAGTTTATATGTTTGTCTCATGACGGGTTTAAAATGTAGTATACAGACACATTTTAAGAGTGTAGTGTTGTGTTTGTGGAGTTTGTAAGCACAGGGTGTGTTATTTGTGTTTCGTGGCGGTCGCTGAGGTTTGTGTTTTTTTGTGTGTTTTTTTTTGACGACGGTTGCTGTGTGAGTGGCGCGCGAGAGACGTGGACTCTAATAACGCAGCGCGGCTGTACGATATATAACATTATCATTGTTAATATTATTACTATTAACTGTAATAATTAGAAATACTAATACTAATAATAATTATATAAATACATTTTGACGGTGATTGTAGTGTTTTCCTAACAGTTTAACCATTTAGTTCAGTCACTGAAGTGAATATGTTACAATGACATATATGTTTTTTGTTTGTTTAACTTTTAATTTTTTTACAGGATGAGGTGAAATTTTAACCCTTTGTTTGTTTATTTATTTATTTATTTATTTTGTATTTTAACCCGCGACGCCTTCGTCACGGTTAGTGATTGATTTAATCCTGCGATAACGTTGAGAGAGCTAGTCAACAATAGTATATATTGTGTTATTGTAAGTATTATTATAAAATTAATAATGTGTTGTTTTCAATGATCATATATTTGGCGAGCTAAAGTAGTGAGGCATACAGAGCGACCATAAGAAGAGTTTCGATGTTATTCTTCATTCACTGCCACTTCTTCAACCGCCCAGTCTCATGAACAGCCTCGGAAGGTGACTTGATATTTCCAGGGTTAAGCGTTCACCTCCTTCGGCACAATCTAACGGTACCTTACACTCTGACCTGTGACCTGATAAGGCTGCCATGTTGTGGTCATGTGACTCTTTTGGTTTCTGGACGAGAAAGACCTATAACTTGGAGATGTTGCCACTGCACTTGGTACAGAGTTGGATTCTGTGATGCTGTAGGTCAACTTTGATCTTGGGCATTGTTCGAGAAAAATTAACCCTTTCCTGGCAGTCATTCTGAGAGCTATCACCACCGGCCTGTATGAAAGTCATATCCCAGATACCATTTGAGATAGCCACTTCATGTTTGCAGGGCTGCAGCAGCACAGCATGGCAGATGTATTGGCAACCTTTACATGGACCTCTGACCCGATAAAGTTGCCCTGTTGAGGTCATGTGACCTTTTCTGGTTTATGCATGATGGAGACCGCACACTTTTAGATATTGACTTTGTGTTGGTCACCCAGATGTATTCTGTGATGATCTCAGCCCAGTTCCATTGCACGTGTTGGCCAGTATAAATTAACCCTTTCTCTGCCACAGTGTGTTATCCCCAGGCTGCATACATGATGCAGGCCACACACTTTGATTTAGTGGATGGGATGGGATGGGATGGGATGGGATGGGGGGGGGGGAGTTTAAAGCTGCTTACTCTTTAACCCTTTCAGTCCTGGCAGTACCTCCAGGTCCTGCCTCATCTTCATGCTGTATGTTAACAGGGCAGCAGTGTGGAGTAGTGGTTAGGGCTCTGGGCTCTTGACCGGAGGGTCGTGGGTTCAATCCCAGGTGGGGGGGACACTGCTGCTGTACCCTTGAGCAAGGTACTTTACCTAGATTGCTCCAGTAAAAACCCAACTATATAAATGGATAATTGTATGTAAAAATAATGTGATTACTTGTAACAATTGTAACTCGCCCTGGATAAGTGTGTCTGCTAAGAAATAAATAATAATAATAATAATAATAATAATAATAATAATAATAATAATAATAATAACACGTGCTATCTGAAATCATGTTGGAACCTCACCAGGACTCCCAGGTCCCAGTCTGAGGTTGCATATAAACATATGCAGAAACAGTGTTCCTTTGTCCTGTGTGTAGTGCATGTGTACGCGATGAAGGAATTTCCTTTTGCATTGTGTAACTTCATCTCGTGTGTGTGTGTGTGTGTGTGCTGAAGCAAACCATGTCGAGCTCGGCTGGGCAGAAGAAAGGAGCTGCCAAGCTGCGGAAGTGTTCCTTCTGTAGGACCAGCAAGGACAAGGAGTGTGGGCAGCTACTCGTGTCCGACAACCAGAAGGTGGCAGCGCACCACAAGTGTCTGGTAAGTGGATCAATCCTCAACGCCCGCTCACGCTGCTGCACGTTCAACAGCACGTCGCTCGGAAACCATTTGAGATGCAGACTTCATATTTACTGTGTTAGGCATACGTAATTCCCTTGCCGGTTGACGCAGTGCTTTTAGTAGCTGATGGTAAGAATTTTTAGGAAGATATTTTGATGGGAAGACCTGAAGCTATAACCGTCAAATTAATTTATGGCCAGAGATGTTAAAAAAAAAAAAAGAAAATCAAAAGCAATGGCAATTGTATTGAAAACACATGAACCTGTGCCCTCCCAGCTCTTCTCGTCTGCGCTGGTGACGTCGCACTCGGACAGCGAGAACATCGGAGGCTTCTCCATCGAGGATGTGAAGAAGGAGCTAAAGAGAGGGAACAAGCTGGTGAGTGCCAGGTTTCATTTGAATGAGAAACAAAGTCTTTTAAAAGCTTCACCCTTAGTGGGGGGTAACAATTTATTACAGTTCCAGGAATGGAAATAAGACTCCTATTTGCATCACCTGTTTTACGGCCAGCCTGATTAGCCCCAGTGTGCAGGTAACAAGCTCAGGTGTGCACTGCTAAACTCCTAGTAAAACCAGGAACGGATCAAACTGCTGTGCAATGAGAGGTCTTTTTTTCCGGCCCTGCAGTTGGTTGGCAGATGCATTTCCTGTGTGTGTTTTAAACGTTCTCTCTGTTCGGTTTGTTTCTCTCAGATGTGCTCATCTTGCCACCGGCCGGGAGCCACCATTGGCTGTGACGTGAAGACGTGCCGCAGGACCTACCACTATTACTGTGCGCTGTGGGATGAAGCTCAGGTCAAAGAGAAGCCGTCGCAGGGCCTCTACTTGTAAGGAGCATGGCAGCGCTGCAGGGACCAGGCTGGGGCGCCGAGTACTCCTGGAGCTGCAACGCTTTCAGGAATACAGAGCTGCTGTATTTTGAAAACATATGGCATCGGTGCAGAAAGACAGGCGGCGCTGTTTACCGGACGGGCCCGTTTAAAACTGGACTGCATTCTTTGAGCCAGTGCCTTTAGGGTTAAGATTTAAATCTTAAGCTCAGTATTCATATTCTCTCAGCTGGCCCATTGCTGACGGCCCGTCTTAACATGCAGTGAAAAATAGGGGAATGCCAATTAAATCTAAGCTAAGCCCATCAAATTACAATAAGCCCATCAAATTCAATCACTTGAACTACCAGACTTGCACGCACCTCTTGCATTCTGTGCTGTGATTTTTGTGTGTAAAACTGTTACAATCACTACTAAATATGCCTACTGAGCCCCCAGCGTTTCTGCTGAAGTCTGCGGCCGCTTCTGCAGACAGGGCTTTAGTCCCGAGTGCTGTTCCTAAATGTATATAAAGATGTATATGTTCCTTTTCCTTGACAGAGTTTATTGCCGTAAGCATCGGGGTGCTACGCAGGACTCCAGTGATGGTAGGTGTATAGTGTAGACAGTCCTGTTCAAGGGACAGGGGGCATCTCTGTAAATAAGGCATCTGCTCCAATAGACGCCATTGTGTTTTGTAGTGTACTGTACTTAGGGGGTATGGGATAGTCTTGTCAAAGCACTTGCCAATGTATTAGTATATGCCTTGTCATAGCCAGTCTGGGCTTGGTTGTCCCAGCTATGTGTAAGTGCGTGTAACCTAGCTTGGTTATAATGGAGGCTTTGAGTTTTTTTTTTTTTCCTTCTTCATGCCTGACCCCCTGTGTTTCTCTTCCGTGCTGCAGACGAGCTGGAGGGGGGTGTGAACGATTCCGACTCCTCCCCGCCGCGGGGGAGGGGCAGGGGGCGGCTCGAGAAGGGGCGACCCAAAGCACCCAGCTCCCGCGGGCAGTCTGAGGACACGCGCTCCACCTCCTCGCACGGCAACGACGACATTGAGAGCGCTTCACATGTAAGAGCTCTGCGCTGGCTCTGCCTGGCTCCCCCCTCACTCCCAAACCCTCCCTCCCTCCTCCTGGCTGCACATACAGCACTGCAATGAACAACAGACCCGTCCACAGACCGCACCTGGGTAGCAAACACATCGATAAAACAAATCCCAATAATTGCAGCATGCTAATATTTCTGTTTCTGAATCTGTGTGTGTGTGTGTTCATTATGAACCCTTTGCCTCCGTGTGTGTTTATTATTATTATTATTATTATTATTATTATTATTATTTATTTCTTAGCAGACACCCTTATCCAGGGCGACTTATAATTGTTACAAGATATCACATTATTTTTTTACATACATTTACATTATTTTTTACATACAATTACCCATTTATACAGTTGGGTTTTTACTGGAGCAATCTAGGTAAAGTATCTTGCTCAAGGGTACAGCAGCAGTGTCCCCCACCTGGGATTGAACCCACGATCCTCGGGTCAAGAGTCCAGAGCCCTGACCACTACTGCACACTGCTGCCCCTTTATTATTAACCCTTCGCCTGTGTGTGTTCATTATGAACCCTTTGCCAGTGTGTGTGTGTTCATTATGAACCCTTTGCCAGTATGTGTGTGTGTTCATTATGAACCCTTTGCCAGTGTGTGTGTGTGTTCATTATGAACCCTTTGCCAGTGTGTGTGTGTGTGTTCATTATGAACCCTTTGCCAGTGTGTGTGTGTTCATTATGAACCCTTTGCCAGTGTGTGTGTGTTCATTATGAACCCTTTGCCAGTGTGTGTGTGTTCATTATGAACCCTTTGCCAGTGTGTGTGTGTTCATTATGAACCCTTTGCCAGTATGTGTGTGTGTTCATTATGAACCCTTTGCCAGTGTGTGTGTGTGTTCATTATGAACCCTTTGCCAGTGTGTGTGTGTGTTCATTATGAACCCTTTGCCAGTGTGTGTGTGTTCATTATGAACCCTTTGCCAGTGTGTGTGTGTGTTCATTATGAACCCTTTGCCAGTGTGTGTGTGTTCATTATGAACCCTTTGCCAATATGTGTCTGCCTCGTTATTAACCTGTTCTGCTGTGTTTGTGTTTGTCTATCTTGTGTGCAGCGGGACCGCTCCCCCCTCAGAGGCAGCCCCAGTGACGCCGGCCTCCGCTGTGGGTTCTGCCACGCGGGGGAGGAAGAGAACGAGACCCGAGGCATGCTGCATGCCTCCAGTGCCAAGAAGGTGGCAGCACATTACAAGTGCATGGTACGTAGCGCATGCAGGAAGGGAAGGGGCTTCAGTGTCTCGTCTAAACCAGCACAGCACAGGCGAGTGCTGCACACCCAGCACGGGTGTAACGCGCTTTGGTTTGTGTCTTCCAGTTGTTTGCCTCCGGCACCGTGCAGCTCACCACCACCTCCAGGGCTGAGTTTGGAAACTTTGAGATCAAAACCGTCATCCAGGAGATCAAGCGGGGCAAGAGAATGGTGGGTGTTCCAGGCGACTAGGCACGCCTGCTGCTGAGCCCCCCTGCTGGGCAACACTGTGCTTTTGGAGCGTGCTGTTCCAATGAAAGCTGCTCTCTGGAGAATGGGGAACGGAAAGCATTACAGCACGGCCTGAAACAGGGAAAGGGGCTCATTTAAAAAGATTATTTTAAATGTGTGCACAAGAGCTGGTGTGAGCCCACCTGCATCTTCTGTAGTATTAAACAAAGGCATATTTAATTATGTGAAGGGTTGTGATCTCGTCAGAGGAAGCCTAGGTGTAATAATTCCCTTTCGTGCAGGATGACTGACCTCCCTACCCCCCCCCCGTGCCTTACAGAAATGCACCCTCTGCAGTCAGCCAGGGGCCGCCATTGGCTGTGAAATCAAAGCCTGCGTGAAGACCTATCACTATCACTGCGGCCTGCAGGACAAAGCCAAGTACATCGAGAACATGGCCAGAGGCATCTACAAGTGAGTCACGCAGGGCAGCCCTCCCTTTCTCTTCTCTCGTCTTGCCCTTCTAACTTGGTTTCTTTTTCTCTTTGTTCTTTAAACGAAATGCTTTTGTGTGTAGTTCACTAGCTGTGTTTCTCAAGCTGCAACGTGTGTGTGTGTGTGTGTGTGTGTGAGAGAGAGAAAGAGACAGACTGACTCTTGCCTGTTTCTCAAGCTGTAAGGTGTGTGTGAGATGGACTCTTGCCTGTGTTTCTCAAGCTGTAAGGTGTGTGTGAGATGGACTCTTGCCTGTGTTTCTCAAGCTGTAAGGTGTGTGTGAGATGGACTCTTGCCTGTTTCTCAAGCTGTAAGGTGTGTGTGAGATGGACTCTTGCCTGTGTTTCTCAAGCTGTAAGGTGTGTGTGAGATGGACTCTTGCCTGTGTTTCTCAAGCTGTAAGGTGTGTGTGTGTGATGGACTCTTGCCTGTGTTTCTCAAGCTGTAAGGTGTGTGTGAGATGGACTCTTGCCTGTGTTTCTCAAGCTGTAAGGTGTGTGTGTGAGATGGACTCTTGCCTGTGTTTCTCAAGCTGTAAGGTGTGTGTGTGTGATGGACTCTTGCCTGTGTTTCTCAGGCTGTAAGGTGTGTGTGAGATGGACTCTTGCCTGTTTCTCAAGCTGTAAGGTGTGTGTGAGATGGACTCTTGCCTGTGTTTCTCAAGCTGTAAGGTGTGTGTGAGATGGACTCTTGCCTGTGTTTCTCAAGCTGTAAGGTGTGTGTGTGTGATGGACTCTTGCCTGTGTTTCTCAAGCTGTAAGGTGTGTGTGAGATGGACTCTTGCCTGTGTTTCTCAGGCTGTAAGGTGTGTGTGTGTGATGGACTCTTGCCTGTGTTTCTCAAGCTGTAAGGTGTGTGTGAGATGGACTCTTGCCTGTGTTTCTCAGGCTGTAAGGTGTGTGTGTGAGATGGACTCTTGCCTGTGTTTCTCAAGCTGTAAGATGTGTGTGAGATGGACTCTTGCCTGTGTTTCTCAAGCTGTAAGGTGTGTGTGAGACGGACTCTTGCCTGTGTTTCTCAAGCTGTAAGCTGTGTGTGAGACGGACTCTTGCCTGTGTTTCTTTTCCCAGGCTGTACTGTAAGAACCACAGTGGTAATGAAGAGCGGGATGAGGAAGACGAGGAGAGAGAGAGCCGCAGTCGAGAGAGGGCTGGCATCGACCGTGACGGCACCAACCCCCCGCAGCAACTCAACGGCAACTAGGTACGGCACAGCATTTCCCCTGCACGCCAGACATACAGGGAATCAGCAGGGTTATCACACTACAGGAGCAGGGTGCTTCAGAGCTACTTAACAAACGTACCAGCAACCGTCAAACAGGCTCCTGCTTATTAGATGATCCCCTTCGTTCACCATTTATTATTTACAGTCTTTTGAATAAACATGGATGCATTATCAAATAGATACATAAATAGGAAACTTATGGTACAATTGTCCACGCAGTGACTGAAGGGAGATCTGTTATCTTTCTAAATGTAATGTGTGTTTCCACAGGTGGAGTAAGAACGGCGAGCTGAAAGATGAAGTGTACATATTTTAAATATGTTCATACCCGACGCTGCTTCCCCTGCCTACACACACTCTCTCGCACACACCTGCTTATGTCCTGTGGGGGGGTTACATTACACAAGGAAGTCAAAGCGCTCGACACAGGTAGCAGGAAGATTAGCACAGAGGAAGACTGACTCATCTGCAATGGCATCATGCTTTTGGGAGATCCAGCACTGACTGGGATCCAGTTTGGGGGGGAAGCTGGACTGATTCTCACTCATGATCAACCCAGATGTCCTTTTATCAAGTCTTAAAAAAAAAAAAAAAAAAGTGGAAGAAAATTGCACCCTTTGGTTGACTCTTTCTTCAGGAAACGGGAGCAGCAACTTGATGAACTGAAAACTCTTTATGTCCTCTCTCTTTCTCTGTAAGTGACAAGGATCTTTGGTTTGTTTTTGTTTGTTTTTTTCTTTGTGTTTTTTTTTTTTCTTTTTCAAAAACATGTATAATATTTTATTACCTTGTAATTGTAAAGATCTGTGGCTTGCTTTATATTCAAGAGGTCTGGATTAAAAGCCTTGTGTTAGCATGAGCTCTGGGTTTTGTTACTACTCTTAATCCAGTATTTGGTCTCTACCCTTTTCGGTTATTCTGTGCCTGAAACTTTCTCCCCCTCCCCTCTCAGTGTTTCTTGATAAAGTCATTAATCTCAACTTTGAGATACAGTATGTCACTCCTAAAAAACTCAGTGAAGTACAATCACCTATAAGAGAAATAGAATGGGATGATCTATGCTACACGATCTGGGAGAATTTGTGTTTATGTATTTATTTATTTTTGTAGTTCTCCCTGGTTCTGTTGAATATTTAATTCAATTCCTGATCACACATTATTAATGTCCCTGTGCCTGTAGCAGGCGTGGGTGACTTGCAGTTGATTGTTCTTCAGATAGCCATGCATTGAAACAGAGCCTTCATTTAAACCCAGAGCAGCTGGATTTGGCCATGGCAATTCTACGGGTGCATCCCAACACAGCAGTGCTTGCCTCCGCAGAAGGAGGTGCGTTTATTTGTATTCAAAAGCAGGGATGTTAATGGATTCGGAGTTTAAACATTTCACGGGGCTCTTCACAGTTTTTCTGATTGGTTTCAAGGATTTCCAGCAGGTTAATGTTTGAACTGTTAAGTGTGTTTAATGCAAAAGTATAAACATTTCGCACATCAGATGGAAAAGAACATCCCTGTTCACTCGCTGGGTTCGTGCGCCGGCATCTGGGAGAGGTTTGGACAACAGGCCCTTTTCACCAAAACTTTAACTCAAACTTGAGACATTTTTCAACTTCAAAAGGGTGCGGTATTGTGCCTATGAACTGTGTGAGGCCTGTATTTATATATTGTGGTGACGTTGCTGTGGGGCGCTTGGAACTGAAGCAAAGAACCGAAATGTCTTCAACAGAAGAAAAGGGAGCAAATGCTAATATTGCTCGTGCTACAGACTTTGCTTAGTGTCCTTTAAAAGAAAAAAAAAAGTAACCACACAATTACATTGTTTAGACACCAGGTGGCACTGTTGCCGGACTTGCCGGATAGTATTAGGTTGCACGTTTTTATCTGCTCCATGTATAAATTGAGCCAGGTTCGCATGGATTCCCGACGCGCTCTAGTTTGATCCGACAGGACCCCGCACTGGGCGTGCCCTCTTCCTCTTCCTCTTCCTCGTGTTTTGAACGAGGTAACGTTGTAACAGCGAAGTAGCTTTTCATGTTTTCCGCATGAAAACCCGTGCTGGCCCTGCAGGCGCTAAACTGAATAAACGAAACTGAAATAAAGCTCATTTTCCTCTGCTGTCATCGGCAGTGGGAGTGGTAATTAGTTTTTTTTTTCTGTTCCATAGTGGAATTTATTTTAATGGGAGAGTTCTGGTGTCCTTGTGCTTCTCATATCAGCCTCACACGGTGTTTATCTGGGTTCAGTGCTGCTGCAGTCCGAGCTCATGGTCTGGGGAGTGGGGGGAATTCACTGGTCTGTAATCCTTTTCACCGCAGGAGGCTGGGGTTCAACACCACTGAGCTACTGGGCTGTTATGAATGCATTCATGCAATCCTGCAAGTAGGGTTAATAATGGGGTTTGGTGGAGTTGAACAGACACATTGTAATTGCAGCAGTGTGGAGTAGTGGTTAGGGCTCTGGACTCTTAACTGGTGGGTTGTGGGTTCAATCCCAGGTGGGGGACACTGCTGCTGTACCCTTGAGCAAGGTACTTTACCTAGATTGCTCCAGTAAAAACCCAACTGTATAAAAGGGTAATTGTATGTAAAAAATAATGTGATATCTGTATAATGTGATATCTTGTAACATTTGTAAGTCACCCTGGATAAGGGCGTCTGCTAAGAAATAAATAATAATAATAATTTCAGTTTGGGTTTTTAAATATCACATACCAATTGTAAAGCTGAATCAAAGATAAAACGAAAAAAAAAGGTCGAGTCATAGGATCAGAGGGTCTCTGCTCCAACTCAATACACAGCCGTGTTGTTCGGATCCACACAGTCACGCGTTACTTATTCTAAATGATATAGTGCAGCAGCCCCTGCGTTCATCCGGCTCTGCTTTCGGGTCCACACGCCCCGGGTGAAGCAGAGTATATCCCACACCCTGAAGTGCTTTATTGCGCTTGTAAAATGAGTCAACTAACTAAATACAAAAACAAAAAACAAACGTAAAAACATGTTTTAATTAACAAAAAAGTGCTTTTTTTAAAAATTAAATATCCTTCCACCTTTGACCTAAAAAATGGTCCCTTAAAACTTAAAATGCATTAATTAAAAATTATTATTATTATTATTGTTATATAAGCCCTCCAAAACGGCAAGATAGATAATTAATACAGGGCCTTTATTTAGTGAGCTAAGATTAATTCTCCCTTCAGCTTGCAAACGATAAAAACATTACATAACATGTTGCTATAGTCTAAGATGTTCCATTAGTGCTGCTTACTGCGCGTGTATTAGAAGCCATTCCAAACAGACGTAAAGGAATAATCTCCTAGAACGTGTTCTGAGGGCATTTGACAAGCACTCCCACCGTTCACTTCCGGAGCACGGCATCTCAACGAACACACCCTGACCCTAACCTTAGCAACCTCAGCCTAAACCCTGACCCTACCCCAATACCTAACCATTAAGAGTCATGCCCTGAGGACGCGTGCTAGGGGGTACCCCTGCGTGCTGCGCCCCAGGTCCACACGGTGCACATCTCATACAGTGTTGCTGGAGCGGCTTGCCTGCTGCACTGCGTTTTATTTGTGTCATTACAAAGCACAAGCTGCGGCTGCATTGAGAAACGCAATTGAAAAAGTGGTGGGCGGCGCTTCGCTTGCGTTCTGCACTCAGCCTCTTAGCCTAGTCCCGAGCAAAGCGTGCTTCAGTCCCGTCTACTATCACCCTCAAACCTAGCCCCGAGCAAAGCGTGCTTCACTCCCGACTACCACATCGTATTAGCTGCGAGCTCACGTCGAGGGAAACCCGGGTCGGGAGAAGACTAAGCGAGCAGGCGGTAGGCTAGCACTGCAGCCTGTAGTAATAACCATACAAGCGGCATGGCGACGGACAACTCCTGCATCGTGGTAAGTGACTGCGCCGGCGGGCTTTGCATATTTACCGCCTGCTGTGGCAAAGCAGAAGAGTGGGCTAGCGGAAAAGGAGGTATGTACTGACAGGAGACAATGTAGCACCATCGCTTCTCTGTTGTGTTTTGTTTTAATGCGTGTTATGTAGGTCTCGTGTATTCGGTATGTGTTGCAGGGGAAGGGAGGGTGGCCAGTGAGATTCCTGTTCTTAGTCTTTTTTTTTGGTAATATGTATTTGTTTTTTTGCACGCGTGCAGCACATGGCACCGGCACACGGTGCTGTCTGCCAAATTGATTGCTGGATTAAAACAAAGAATACTAGTCAGGGCTTTTCAGTCTGCACAGTAACCAAGCTGCGTGTGCCTGTGAGTTTCAGCGATTCAGAGTAGTTTGCAATGTACTGGATTTCAGTGTCAACAGTCAAGGCTCCCATATTGCGATACGGTGTTACTGGAGGGAAAAAAATGAGTTACACTATAGCATAGAAATGATAACATTGATACAGTAATAATAACAGACACAATAATAATTCACAAGTCTGAAAACAAAGTGGACACGCGACGCCTGGGTTTGTATTTATTTATTTATTTATTTATGTGTTGCTGTTTATTTTCCAACACTGATTTACTGTTTTTTCTTTCTTTCTGTAGATCCTTTTGTTTCTTCCTTCCCTTTAGAAAGGTAGTTCACATTGACTAGAATGGTTAGCAAAAAAGAGAGCGCACAGGTCAAAACAGGAAAACGCCTCCTAGTTAACCCATTTTGAGCACAGATCTGGGCCTGTCTCTCTTGCATCTTCCAAACAATTATATAAAATTCTAGAATGATGAGCAACACATAAGTAACATTTTGCTACTTGCTTGTACAAGATTGAAAATGGGTGTGTAATAGTGATTTCTTATAGAAATATGAATACATAGGGGTGATATTTAAAGTGAATGAAACCTAACGGAGATAGCTGGTCTCAAATCACCTCTAACTTTTATAGATGCCTGAAAGAAATACCTTCAGGGATGTTGTCTGCTTTCTTATCCCTTATTTTGTCATTGTCAAGGTCACGCAGTAGATTAGTGGTTTAGCTGTAAACGAGTGTGGTTTAAGCTTCCCTCTCAAATCAAATGAGAGGAGGCTGACTCCCTCAGAGCTCTCAGCCACGCTGCACATGCGTGTTCACAGAGTGGCCTGGGCTGTGAATCTGAGCTCCACACCAGCATGGAATAGATCGCAGTCACGTGATAGAGAGGGGAGGAGGAGTGAACTGCAGTACGATTGTCCCCCTGGAAGTAAAGCATTCATTATTGTGGAGCATGTTCATCAGGGCGATGTCCCTGTAGAAAGTAGCTGTCGGATCAGAGGTGTGCATTGAGAGTATCATGTGTTCACTCTTCTCCCTTTTCATTACTCTGATACGATTGCTTTCCATTGCTGTCCTCGCTCTGTTTTTTGAATTCCAGGTTTCTCTTCTGTTTGTTCAGTCTCAGTCGTGTGGAATGAGAGCACGCTTTCGTTCTGAGATCCTGTTCTTCTCCAGGCCCCCCCCGGAGGATCCTTGCTCACTGGTCTTTGTGTTTGTGTTGCAGCTCAGTGATGAGGAGCAAGGCTATGACCTGGATCTGTTCTGTATCCCCAAGCACTATGCGGACGACCTGGAGCGAGTCTTCATCCCACACGGCCTCATCATGGACAGGTCTGAGACCCCTGCTGCTGCTGCTGCTGCTGCTGCTAGTCCTTTTCACTGGATTGCAATCACAAGCTTCCTTATGTAACGAGGATGGAAATGAGACTCCCATTGCAGAGCAGTGTGATCCATTCCTGGTTTTACTATGAGTTTAGTAAGACACGCCTGAGCTTGTTACCTGCACACTGGGGCTAATCAAGCACGTATTAAAAACCAATGCAATGGGAGTCTTATTACCAGCCCTTATGCAGTGCCCTAACAGATTCTGAGAGGATGCCAGCTGTCCTGGCACGTTTTGATTTGGTCAACGGTTTGCACCCAGCTCATGCCCGCGTACACATACCTATAGTTCCTCCCGTAGACCAGCTCCACGCACAGACCAGCTCAGAATGGAGACCCTGTTCCGTCAGTACCTTGAAATGTGGAGTCGATCTCCAATCTCCTCATTAGCTCTTTCAACACTGCAGACCTGTATAGAGGGCTAGGAGAGAGAACTCTGTTGCACTATTGCAGGATAGGAAAGATAACTCCACTCATAACTGCAGCCTGCTATTGCGGAATAGCAATAGTACCATTCAGGGCTCGCAGTTCAAACTGGTTAATCATTACAGTGACTGTGTTTGCAGATGCCTTGACCTGTGAACTGTAAACTGTTCATGTTCCCTGGCAGTGCATCCCACACCTTCCCCCTCAATACAAGTGAAACACTTCTATTAACAGCTGATATTTATTTATTTTATTTATTTATTTATTTAGTAGACACCTTTATCCAAGGCGACTTACAGAGACTAGGGTGTGTGAACTATGCATCAGCTGCAGAGTCACTTACAATTACATCTCACTCAAAAGACGGAGCACAAGGAGGTTAAGTGACTTGCTCAGGGTCACACAATGAGCCAGTGGCTGAGGTGGGATTTGAACCGGGTACCTCCTGGTTACAAGCCCTTTTCTTTAACCACTGGACCACACAGCCTCCAATAACACGCGAGCTTGGGGGGAAAACTACCAGGGACACAGACACAAAGAAAAAAGCATTTGAGCTGGATTCCTCAGACTCTTCTGCTGTTCGTTTGCTTGTGATCTGCTCGGTCACGGCTGGGCTGTGATTTCTAGGTCAGTACTTCCAGCTGCCGGGGTGAGATGCAGACAGATAGCTCAGGTCACGTCCTGGATCTGTGCCGTCTGACCCTGCAGACTGCAGGGCGTAGGAGGCGAGAGGAACCTGTCAGTCAATCCAGGGACAACCTCAACACAGACAAGCTAACAGATGGGTGCGATCTCTCTCTCCTCCTGCAGGACGGAGCGCCTGGCCCGTGACATCATGCGTGATATGGGCGGTCACCACATCGTGGCGCTGTGCGTCCTGAAGGGCGGGTACAAGTTCTTCGCTGACCTGCTGGATTACATCAAGGCCTTGAACCGCAACAGCGACAAGTCCATCCCCATGACAGTGGACTTCATCAGGCTCAAGAGCTACTGTGTAAGGGATTGAACCCTCTGCTCCCTGCTGTGCACAGCCTTCCCATTTCACACCCCTCGCTGATCGCTAAGGCTCAGGGGGACACAGCCAGCAGGATTCAGATAGCCCTCCGTTACTCTACAAACTTGGAATTGTTTGAGCGATGGGTATTTAAACGTCTTATACTAGCAAGTAAAAATGAAGGCAGCAAACATGGCCATCAATTAGCAAGCAAACCAATTCAAAAATCCCCAAAATAGGACAGGAGTGGCACCCTTGAAGTGGATCTGTCTGTCTGTCTGTCTGTCTGTCTGCAGGACATTTATTGTGCTGTTTGTGGTTTCTTTATCCCTTTCAGAATGATCAGTCGACGGGTGAAATCAAAGTTATCGGGGGAGACGACCTTTCTACACTGACTGGGAAGGTAGGGCTTCAAAACCATGACATCATCAATGTAGTAAAATTGCACCTTTTTAAACTCAATCTAATCTTTATCTCTCTCTCTCTCTCTCTCTCTCACACACAGAACGTCCTGATAGTTGAGGTGAGTGGTGATTTATTATAAATTCTTGCTCATCAGACCAGTCTAAGACGTCTCACTGCAAACTCAGAACTCGTAAGCCAGACTGCAACCACAGTGGAGATGGCAGATGCAGCCTGCTTTCAGAGTCTCTGCATCTGTAAAGCTCAAACACATTGTGTGGTTTGTTTTCCGATTTATTATATCTTGTTACATTTGCCTTGTTTTTATTCCAGGACATTATCGACACAGGCAAAACCATGAAGACTTTACTGAAGTTGCTGAAACAGTTCAACCCCAAGATGGTAAAGGTGGCGAGGTAAGCTAATGGGCTCCGTTTGAATTGCTGTAGCCTGTTCTTCAAAGCCTGTCTCCTCTCCCCAGCTGCTGTACAGACAGGTGGCCTTTGTGACGTCTTGTAGACCGACTGTGCTGTAGCACCCTCTGGTGGGAGTGAGTGGTATTGCATCCCCTTGTGATTGTGAAGGGAATAGCTGACTGCACATCTGTAAACACAGCATGTTAAGACAGCCAGTGATTGAGATGATCAACCTTCATCACTGCTCTACACTACCCTCCTTATTTATAATAAGACCAGATCAACATGTAGACCTCCCTCTCAATTCAATGGGGACTGTGGATCCTCAGTGTGGTTCTGTGCAGAGCGCTCTCTGTGGATCCTCAGTGTGGTTCTGTGCAGAGCGCTCTCTGTGGATCCTCAGTGTGGTTCTGTGCAGAGCGCTCTCTCTGTGGATCCTCAGTGTGGTTCTGTGCAGAGCGCTCTCTGTGGATCCTCAGTGTGGTTCTGTGCAGAGCGCTCTCTGTGGATCCTCAGTGTGGTTCTGTGCAGAGCGCTCTCTGTGGATCCTCAGTGTGGTTCTGTGCAGAGCGCTCTCTGTGGATCCTCAGTGTGGTTCTGTGCAGAGCGCTCTCTGTGGATCCTCAGTGTGGTTCTGTGCAGAGCGCTCTCTGTGGATCCTCAGTGTGGTTCTGTGCAGAGCGCTCTCTCTGTGGATCCTCAGTGTGGTTCTGTGCAGAGCGCTCTCTGTGGATCCTCAGTGTGGTTCTGTGCAGAGCGCTCTCTGTGGATCCTCAGTGTGGTTCTGTGCAGAGCGCTCTCTGTGGATCCTCAGTGTGGTTTCCTCCAGCTGTTTTTAGATGCTGGTAGTGATTCAGGCCTGTGATGTTGTAATGTGGGCTCTGTGCTTGTAATGCAAGCCTGTGCTGTTTCTGTGGTTGATCTATATTTCAGTCCTCTGTCTCAACAGCTTGCTGGTGAAGAGAACGCCCAGGAGCGTCGGATACAGACCAGACTGTGAGTGATCCTGGGGGTTTTGTCTGATAAGCATCAGTGGTACCTAGTTGATGTCAGTCTTCCAGGGGTCTGCATTGCTTTCACGTGCACGCATTTAAAAAGCAGACATACACCAAGCCTCCTGCAAAGCTTCCTGGGCTTGTTTGAGACACAACAAATCAATGAACGAAGTTCTTCTCTTTTCAGTTGTAGGATTTGAAGTTCCGGACAAGTACCTCGTGGGATATGCGCTAGACTATAACGAGTACTTTAGAGATCTCAATGTAAGTATACTGTGGAAGCTGAGTACTGCTTATGGTAAGCCCCTGTCTCATTCCTGTGCAAGACACAGAAACACTGTGGCTAGTTAGAGCTCAGTTAATCTTATCAACTAACCCAAGCAGACACACATTTGAACAGTGTTTCAGAAAAGCTTTTCATTATAAATCTATATGGATTGCAGAATGAGTTAAGCAAAAAGTTTAACATCAACATGAAAATGATACACTGAACTTCTCTCTCTCTCTCTCTCTCAGCATATCTGTGTGATCAGTGAACACGGCAAAGAGAAGTACAAAGAGTGAAGAGACCGGACGAACGCCTAGCTGGGAATGATTCTATTCTTGTGAATTGTTAGATTGTTTTATATTTTAAAAGCAATGCTTTAAGGATCCGTGTTGTATTTGCTGTTTCTTGGTGACACGGGACCCAGCCAGCGCCCCCCGACACACCGTGCAGGCTGCTGTCCCTCTCGAACCTGCAGCCAGCCACTCGCTGTCCAAAGCTTTTATTAGAGACACGCGCACTTCATGCTTTGATGTCAATTAAAATATTTCAGCTGTTAGTAAACCCAGAGGGAGCTCCTGATAATCGTCTCATCTGTGCAGACGCTGCAGTGAAACGAAGACCACTCGAAACATGACCGTTCAAACCACACTGAGCTGTGGAGAAACAGAGAGAAATATGGACGAGGTTTGACTGCACTATGTAAAAAATGAAAAGGTTTAAATGGTTAAAAAAAACAAAACACATTATTTATTAAAATCATTTAACCCTTTCATGTAAATCCCAAAAAACCTTGAGGTTTCATTCATTTTTATATGCTGCTGATATCCAGCCTTCCAAAAAACCAAAAAATATATAACTATATATAACTATATATACACACACTGTCCCCTTAATCAAGTTGATTTCAGTCACTCGTGTTTTTTTGCTTTGTTTTATATTCACAATTCCAGGGTTCAATCCAGCATGAAACATTCTACAGTTTTATAAAGCAGGCCGGGTCTTTTAAAAAGAAACTAGCAGAAAACAAAATAACTTCAGCTGTAAAAAAATAAAATAAATAAATACATAAATAAAAAAGCACGCCTCCCATGTGAACTCGTGGGCATCTGAAGAATGAAGCAGCTGTGTTCTGACCCTGAACTGAAGTGGAGACTTCTCATGATTAGTATAATTTATATTGTTGAATGCTAATTGTCTGTTGGTCTAAATTAAAGCATCATTGCAACATTTTGTGAAACTTTGTCGATTTGTTCAGAAGTCGAATCTGATATGCAGGGTGATTTGTAATTTGCACAGTATGCAAATGATATGCAAAGGAAAAATGTGTGTGACAGGGACGCTGTGAGACAGTGATGCTGTGTGACAGGGATGCCGTGAGACAGGGACGCTGTGAGACAGGGATGCTGTGTGACAGGATCTCTCTGACAGGGACGCTGTGTGACAGGGATGCTGTGAGACAGTGGCAGCATTTGACCATAAGAGGGTTGTTCAGTAATGTTCTTTAAGTAGAATTGAAAACAGTGTTAAAACAAAAAAGCAAATTATGAATCACCATGTATAATGTGCTCTCAACACACACACACACAGATGTGCTCAAGTATACCGTTGCAGCCCCAGATGCCTGTACATTTGTATTGTACATTGTGCTAGTGGTTCTCAAAGTGGGCTGTTGGGACCCCCTGGGGGCTGCGGAGAGGTTTCGGGGGTGAAACGACCACATCACACACTAACCCTGTACTGCACTATAAGAAATGGCTGCAAGAGTTGGGCTTTGAGAATAGATGTTCCATTTTGACACTGATAACACCAGTGTCAATTTGTGTTTTAAGTCATGTATTTACTTTTTTCAATAAAATAAAATCTAGATTTAGATGTTTCTATTGCTTATTAATTATTTTAATGGGGGGGGGGAAGCCACTTTAAATGGGGTCTCACCAAGACAAACTTTGAGAGCCACAGTTACAGGGCACATAGTGTATGTTCCAGACATTCATTGGGAGTATTTAGGACCCTGGGCTCCAGGGACACGCGCTCTATCTGGGTGAAGGATATAAAAGAGTTCCTTGTTTATTTCATTGTTGAAATGGATTGTATGCATGGTAATGAAGAGCTCTTGTAAAGGGCCAGGGTCACGCTGTCTGGGAGGGAGGAAGGAGAGCCCACGCTGCACTGTTTAAAAGGAGAAGCGACGTGTTGAGAGGTGAGAACAGGCTTAGCCTGCCCTGCTTCAGACAGGAAAAGTGCTGTTTACTTAGGATCCCAAGATGGGGCAGGCTTTGTTTTGTCATGTGTGTTTGTTTGTAAAAATAAACCTACATTACAGCATTTACAACACAATCTACTGTTTCAACCTGGTAGATTCAAAGACTGTCAGTGTGGGCTGCTACATAGAGCACCAAGAGTGACAGCCCCATATATCCATCCATCCATCTATCTATATCTATATCTCTATCTCTATCTATATATCTGTCTATCTCTCTATCTAACCCTACAGGGGCAGTGCTGTAATGTAGTGCCAGCCTTGCTTGAGCAGAAACGCAATACTGGAGATGGAAAGTGAAACTCCAGTATTTCCGTGCTGCTGGAGCACTGCTGACAATCTCCATCCAGTCCAGCATGCAGCCCCACATGAAGGAGGCGCAGTCTCACGAGGGCTGTACATGCAGATACAGGAAGATGAACACAAAGCACTGGAGCAGCGCGGCAGGACGAGGCCTCCACACACAGTGAAGCAGCTCAGAATGGTCTGTATCTCCCAATCACTGCAAACCATGATGTGCTGCTACACCAGCTAAGAGCAGGGAGCCGGAGCCCAGTCCCGAACCTCAGAGCAGGGAGCCGGAGCCCAGCCCCGAACCTCAGAGCAGGGAGCCGGAGCCCAGCCCCGAACCTCAGAGCAGGGAGCCGGAGCCCAGCCCCGAACCTCAGAGCAGGGAGCCGGAGCCCAGCCCCGAACCTCAGAGCAGGGAGCCGGAGCCCAGCCCCGAACCTCAGAGCAGGGAGCCGGAGCCCAGCCCCGAACCTCAGAGCAGGGAGCCGGAGCCCAGCCCTGAACCTCAAGAGCAGGAAGCCGGAGCCCAGCTGCTGCAGGCTCAGGCTTCAGCACCCAGACTGTGCAGTGAATCGCTGCAAGGATCATTTTCACAGTTAACTCACTGATGCCAGGTTAGAAAAACTCACACCAGCCCGGCTGCACCCAAGACTGCGTTTCCCCAACTACCATCAACGAAGTAAACTGTGTAAATGATTCCGCAGCCAGGAGTCTGAGCAGCCCCTGTTAAACGTATTGTTCCTTCTCTTACAGCTGCATGAACAACTCCGAACAGTCAACCTGCACACACAGGTTCAGATAGCTGGTGCAGCTTCCTGTCAGCAATTCTAGGCGTTCCGATGGCAGTGCGAGCCCCCTGGTGGTCAGCAGTGGTACAGCACGCTTCAGATCTCTTCATGAAAGCCAGCCAAGTGGACACCAAGGGCCGACTCCCTGGGTCCAGCCTACTGGTGTGCTGGCCTGCCGAAGCCACAGCGGACCGCTTGTGCCAGTGGAACCAGGACACGGGGGGGAGCCTGGAACAGAAAGCTGAAAATACAGACAAGACATACTAAATAATTGTGCTTTAAATTATGTTCATGTTTATTTACTTTTATGGTTGTTCTCATCGTAAATAATGAACTGGCTCAATTAATAAATATCCTGGCAGGTTATGTGACTTGTTCCACGTAGATCTTGTATGAACAGCCGGTTTCCACAGCAGGCCCGTCTATATTACAGAGTGCAGTTGTAAACCGGTCAGGGCTGGCTTCTACCGCAGCCTGGAAAGCCGGCTCGTTCACTCATCTGTCAGATGAACTTTACCTAAGTTCAAGCAAAGCAGCTGCCTTTGAACAGGAGCCGCTGATGACGTCACAGACAAGCAGGGGCATACTCTGACGAGTTTTCACAACAGAGCTTTCAAGTCCACGCCGCGCACGCATTAGTCGTTTACGCAATCTTTTTCGCACATGCACGGTGTGCAAAAACCCGCTCTCATCCCAGCGGGGGTCCCGGTTGATCACTGGTCGCTCCCCGATACCGTACCTGTCCTTTATGACGTATTGCAGGGGTTTGGTAACCTCGGCATTTTCATGGCAGGTTCGATCATGGACTTAATCAGAAAAATGAACCAATCAGAGCCCGTGAAAAGCAAGCTGCTGATTAATAGAACCTACCTGTGGATGTATCAGGTGACAGCCGTGCAGGACAGGAGCTGCACGCGCTGTGAAGGGGTTCCGAACTTCAGAGCACGCACGGGACCCGGCACGCGTCACACTGACAGGATTTCTGTATCAAATTGAGACACTTCGAGCAAGCAAGACATGTGTCTGATGGACCCTTCCCGGCGAAAGGGCTGCTATTGGTACTATTGAATAGTTTATTGAAAACGAATAAGCGCATACTGACATACAACAAATGTATTTCAGTAAAAACTGTGAAATGACAAGAAAAAAAGGAATGTACAATAGCAATTATACAGTAGGCCTATAAATATGCGAATTATTATTTTATAAGCGGATCAGTTATTAAAAAAAACAAAAACACACTGCGCGCAATAACATTTTATAATATGTTAACCAAGATTGCATTTTGGAACATATAATCTGAGTCGCATTAAAATAAAAAATAAAGACCTCCTCCTCGCACTTAGGCTAATTGTAGTGAATGCACATATCACATTAAATAAAGCTAACGAGTCGTGTTTTGTGTTATAAAAACGCAGTGTAATTGCCTTTGTTGACAGGTTTCGCACATACGCATATTGCTGCACACTTACAGAAACGCCAGAGTCCACGATGAGTGACAATAATAATAATAATATAATACTAATAATTAACACATCATCTTTGAAATCAAACAGCAATTCACAACTCGTGTGGGTAAGAACATGTTACGGTATGGAGACAAACAGAAGCACGTGACCAGTCACAATACAAAGACTTCTTTTAAACGATATCTGAAGTCTTCGCTCCGGGGGTTACCGCTTTGATGTTAAGTGGGGTTTTTTCCCAAAACATCAAAGCTTATTTCGTTTTGTACTTTTCAAACTAGCGCCTCGCTAACTAACACGCGGAACAACAATATTTGAGCGAGCTACAAAGTTTGTTTTTTTTAAACACTACAAATAAAAATACATACATACACTGCGCTTAGTCGTCAACAGCCAAACGCAACTCACTGTACCCACGACTAAACAAAACAAAAACTCTAGATACAACTAATAAAAGGCAAAGTGAAAACACAAAACTAGCAACTCTGCTTCAGTATGCTTAAAAACTACAGTGTGCTAAAAGCCATCGTTACAAGACAAGATTTATTACACATCGATTATTTTAATTTTTTTGTATTCATATATGTTAACTTGTCATTACAGCCTAATTATGCAAAAACAAATCTTTCCAGTCACTTGTGAATTCAATTCGTTGAATCCGGAATATCGTTATCACTTACACGCTTCAGATCGATTTGAAATGCCCTTTACTTTTATTCATTTCCTTTATACCGCAACTTGTTATTTCTAGCGCTATCGTCCGGACTTTATCTCTTCTTTTTTTTTTTTTAAAGACTAGATTTAAACCAGGAATCCGCATTCTGAAAACGCGATCAGACAGACACCGGATCGAGGAATTCATATTCCCGACGAGTTGTGTTTCGGAACGCCTCGATCAATGCAATCGAGAAAAATCCTGAAAAATAATCCCCCCCCCAAAAAAAAAATCTCTCCTTACCTCCAACCCAATCGAAAATGGCGCCGAAACAAAACAAAACAAAAAAAAACTTATTGAATTTCATTGTAGGGTCCTGCAAGGCGTTGTGGGAGCTTTAAAAGATGCGACGTCCCCTTTTTTTTTTTAAAGCAGCAAACGGACGAAAGCGTCATAAACAAACTACGAGTGTAGTTACTAACTTTTACATCTGGACCGTGTGCGTATTACTCAGTGGTTGAGACTTAGGCGCCAGTGTTGTCATGCGTGCATTTGAAAACCTTGCAAGCAGCGCGTCAGTTTATTATGAGCCCTGAGACGCGTATGATCTCGTGCTTATTGGAATACGGCGTGGGGGCTGCGCTGCAGATACTGCAGTACGGTCGAGCTGACGCGCTGGATTGTTTTTTAAGAGAATCACAATCAGGTGTGGGTGAAGCGTGCTGTGCACAGGTGTCATGTGTTTTCATTGGTGTTGCATACCCTCCCCCCCCACACACGCAAATCTTTATGCGGCGCACAAAGAAACCATGGGGGCCGTATTACAGCTGAACCCTTATATTGAGGTCGGCTGTGACAGGAACCAAGGCTTGCGCGTTGGATTTGAACCAAAAAAAAGTTGCGGTTAGAGCTGAGGAGGGAGGCAATGCATGGCCTAATGGTTAGAGCGAAGGGACTGGGAGGCAGTGTGGCCTGTCAGTTCAACAAGTGTTTCCTATAATCAGTGGACTGAAAACGTCCTGTGGATTCGGCCTAGCTTCTGTTTTAATCAGAGTCAAAACTAAAGTATAAGAATCTGGAGTAGAGTGCACATCACTAGATCTGAACTGTGTGAGAGTGTGGTGCAAGCACTCATCCCCCCCCCCCGAGTAACAGTGCTATCTACACTCTATATAATACATACATACATATACATATATATATATATATATATATATATATATATATATATATATATATATATAATGATAGAGGAGGGGCACGGCAGCTTTGAAACCTGTTTTAGGTTTTGGCGAAACCATTGCTTGCAGTTTCAAAACATCATTTACTGAAACCACAACAGCAGAACTGGCAGAGCGGGAGAGGAACACACAGCTGGACCATTCAGAGCGACTTCCCGTCTGTGTGTGCGTGTGAGTCTGTTTGTGTGTGTGTCTGTTTGTGTCTCTCTGCGTGGGTGTGTGTGTCTGTTTGTGTCTCTCTGCATGTGTGTGTGTGTGTCTGTGTCTGTTTGTGTCTCTCTGCGTGGGTGTGTGTCTGTGTGTCTATCTCTCTGCATGTATGTGTGTGTGTGTGTGTGTGTGTGTGTCTGTTTGTGTCTCTCTGCATGTGTGTGTGTGTGTCTGTGTCTGTTTGTGTCTCTGCGTGGGTATGTGTGTGTGTGTGTGTGTCTGTTTGTGTCTCTCTGCGTGTGTGTGTGTGAGTGTGTCTCTATGTGGGTGTGTTTCTCAGTTTACTATTAGAGGTACAGGTAGGGTTAATTAATGTCAATGTGTTAGGCTTTGTGAAATAGCACAGGGCGGGGCACCCAGCTATGCAGACAGAGACACGAGCAGCACAGTGTGGTAGAAACACAGCAAAGTGCAGGGAGGCTTAGTGGACACAACAATGGTGAAGCACAGTAAGACACAGCAGAAGCCTGGAGAAAGCCAGACAGAACTGCATGGTAAACTTCCTATCCAGGCTGGCTGAGCTCATTCCAGACTCGCAGTGCGTGCGCAGGGTTAATTTGTGAGCACTTTGTTTAGAGTAGCTGAGTCACTCCACTTCCTTCCTCTTGTCCCCGTGACTGCAGTGACCCGAGCCTCTCGGTGACACAGTGCCCATGCCCCTTCCCGTAAAGACGAGAGCACAGCCACGCCCTCGAGCAGAGCAGACTCTCGGACATCTAGAGCACAATCAGGAAGACGCGCTTCACATGCATGCATGCCCTTCCATAAGATTACTGCTGTATCGCACGGTCAAATCAGAGCTGAGTGGACTGAAGCAGAGCACCAGCAGTGAATTCATGCTAACTCTCACAAGCTTGCGCGGTGCAACGCTGGAAAAACCTGCATAGTAATGCATTGGAAATGCTTGCTTTACACATCGTATTAGCATAGGAAAAGCATAGCGAACTGCAAACTTACTGTGCAACGGTCCTGCCACAAACTGCTGTACCTTTCAGAAGGGTGCTGTGCGTCCGTCCATCCAGACTTGCATACTGCACTGCAAAAAAAACTACGGTGCTTCACAGAGGAAACGTGTGTTTTATTATGGTGTGTGTTGGGGTGGAAACTATGGGACCACAGTGCAATGCAGATGTCATCTACAGCTGGTAAATACAGACAGGGCTTCCCCTTTCTGAAGCAGCTCTTTATACCGCAGAACCAGGTAGAAGGCCTCCTGCCTCCCATGTGTGCCATAAAACCAAGGTTCTTAAAATCAAGCTTTAAAAATGCAGTGTGTTTTTTTTTTTAGCTTTTGCAACATAATTACTGCCCTGCACCCCCATCCCCTTTTCTTTGCTTGTTATACTTTTATTTTAATGTGCGGATATTTTCAGGGCGTTGTTTTCTGTTTTTGACCCTAATGGTTCGTCACGAACACAGTAATAACTCTCTGATGAACAAAGTGCTGTAGGAGTTTGAAACGCTCCTCCCAGTATTTTGATGCTGAAGTTTGGTTTCCTGGCTCTTCCCAGCATGCAATGTATTTGAACAGTGTGTCTCCTTCAGCAGCGATGTGTGCAGCTGTACCCTGTTAACTGTCCTATCTCTGCATCTATTCATAACAGTATGTGGACAGTCAATGTGTTGCAAAAGATATTCCGCTCTATTGTCATTGCAGCTGAAATACCCTAGTGCAGTTTCAATAGTACCTGAGGGACTTTGTTTGTTGTAGAACAGCTCTGCTCTTTGTCTGCAGACCCCACTGAGAGAGACTCCACTTCATACAGGTGTGCCAGCTTACAGCAGGTAATGGCACCTCACGGCCTGCGGGGGGCGCTGCAGGCGCACACAGGGCGGGTCATCCTCCTCATCAGCAGGCTCGATGTGTTACTCATGTCTTCAATTAGTGTCTGAGAAAGAGACCAGTGTCCTGAGGCTGGAGACGTGCCTGCCTTCACTGCTGGAGACGCTCCTGCCTTCACTGCTGGAGACGCTCCTGCCTTCACTGCTGGAGACGCTCCTGCCTTCACTGCTGGAGACGCTCCTGCCTTCACTGCTGGAGACGCTCCTGCCTTCACTGCTGGAGACGCTCCTGCCTTCACTGCTGGAGACGTGCCTGCCTTCACTGCTGGAGACGCGCCTGCCTTCACTGCTGGAGACGCTCCCGCCTTCACTGCTGGAGACGCTCCTGCCTTCACTGCTGGAGACGCTCCTGCCTTCACTGCTGGAGACGCTCCTGCCTTCACTGCTGGAGACGCTCCTGCCTTCACTGCTGGAGACGCGCCTGCCTTCACTGCTGGAGACGCGCCTGCCTTCACTGCTGGAGACGCTCCTGCCTTCACTGCTGGAGACGCTCCTGCCTTCACTGCTGGAGACGCTCCTGCCTTCACTGCTGGAGACGCTCCTGCCTTCACTGCTGGAGACGCTCCTGCCTTCACTGCTGGAGACGCTCCTGCCTTCACTGCTGGAGACGCCCTGCCTTCACTGCTGGAGACGCCCTGCCTTCACTGCTGGAGACGCCCTGCCTTCACTGCTGGAGACGCTCCCGCCTTCACTGCTGGAGACGCGCCTGCCTTCACTGCTGGAGACGCTCCCGCCTTCACTGCTGGAGACGCGCCTGCCTTCACTGCTGGAGACGCTCCCGCCTTCACTGCTGGAGACGCTCCCGCCTTCACTGCTGGAGACGCTCCCGCCTTCACTGCTGGAGACGCTCCCGCCTTCACTGCTGGAGACGCTCCCGCCTTCACTGCTGGAGACGCTCCCGCCTTCACTGCTGGAGACGCTCCCGCCTTCACTGCTGGAGACGCTCCTGCCTTCACTGCTGGAGACGCGCCTGCCTTCACTGCTGGAGACGCTCCTGCCTTCACTGTGTGCAGGACACCATCCATGTGACACACAGATGAGCGGTTTAGTTCAGGACAGACAAGGGGGGCAGATGGCATGAGAGAAACTCTCTGTAATATTCATCGCTTCAGGCGCCTGCCACTTAACCAGCATTCCTGAAACTGAATGCATTCACAATGCTCAGCCCCTATCTGGAGGGGCCAGCAAGCCTCACTGTCTGTGTGGTTATTAATTCAGCTTGTTCCATGAATTGCTATCCTGGAGCTTAGTCAGTCGCATTTTATTGCATTTTGATGCTAATAAGGAGGTCGATGAGTCAGTCAGACTGGGAAAACAGCAGCAGCAGGATTCATATAAAGTTAATATAAAATAATGTCAGTTCTTTCCAACTCCCACAAAATGCACTGAGCCTGATTAAGGACTGCCTAGCTCCACTGAGCGCTAACTGCTCTGCGACGGCTGAATCTCCACTTCCTGTTTGAGACGTGCACGCAGGGAGGTGCAGAATGAAGCAGAGGGCTCAGCTCTGTCAACAAGAAAGCAAAACCAGGCAGGCTGTCCCAACACACAGTGTGCAGGTGAGGGAGCTGAGCACAGCCCAGGAGAGAGAGGGCTCATGATACACACACACACACACACACACACACACACACACACACTCAGCTGAAAGGTGAGTCCAATACAAGGTTTTAGCTTCAGCGCGTTCTCTTCTTTTCTGCCAAACTGAAAACATTTAGAAACCCCCCCCCCCTCCTTCCACAGCTTCAGTGCAGTTTCATCTCGTGATCATCGTGGAGTTATTTTTGATATTGAAGTTTTCTTTACTTCTTTACGCCAAGTTTACTAAAAAAGTGAGATAAAGCAACCTGAGAACAACGTAAAGTCAATGCGAACGTGACACAAGTGGAAAAAGGCAAGCATGGGAAAGCTGGGTAGAGTTTACAGACACGCCTGTCATGCTAAACTCTGAACGGAGTCTCCCCTGCTCGAGGACGTGTGCAGCTGCTCCGTGTGAGCGCGTGAGCTTAACAGCCTCCTTCGGCTCTACTCGAGTGTGAGGGACAGGGTCTTCCATTTGGAAGGGCATGGTGGGGAGGGGAGGCAATCTGATTCTGACCAACGCTAGTGTTTAGAAAAGAAAAAGACTTTGAGACGCAGCACTGAGTCCCCAGGGTGTGGGGGAGATTGTTTCTGGGAATCAAACAATGCAGAGCTGAGGAGGGCTGAGTCAGAGTGGACACCTCAAAACCGCTCCACAGCCCCAGACAGAAGAAACTTCTGTTTCTTTACAGGGGGTCTCTCTGTGACTGTTCTAGACTGTGCATCAGCAGCAGCATTCTACTGTTCTAGACTGTTCAGCAGCAGCAGCATTCTACTGTTCTAGACTGTTCAGCAGCAGCAGCATTCTACTGTTCTAGACTGTTCAGCAGCAGCAGCAGCATTCTACTGTTCTAGACTGTTCAGCAGCAGCATTCTGAACAAGCTGAAACACAGGCTGGTATGGTGAAGCATCGGACAGCAGCAGCAAACTGCAGTGGAGGTTTTTATTATAACAGTAGAGAAGTTTTCCAGTCGCACTTTGGTGGAGGAGCCCCAGGCAGTGAGTAGCTGTGTCCTCTGGGTACAGTACTGTCTGTGTCACTGTGGTCACATGCATCTACTTCATCCCCTGGCATGGGTGCAGGAGTGTGGAGTGTGCAGCAATGCAGGCCACACTGTTCCCCTTTGACACATGATTGTACAGAAAACGAGGCGGGCTCTCACTTAGCAAACAGAGGCTTTCTCATTGCTATTGATTTGTGTTTAAGGTTTTTAAAGGTTTGGTACTTCCCTGTCCCTGGTAGAAAGCACAGGCACTGGCTGTGTCGTGTACACGCTCACGATTCTGTTCGTTTGGCTGCTTCGAGAGTTTTAACTCGTCCGGGAGAATGATCTTTTCATATCAACTCCCTGGGAGACGTGGAACTGTTTCCATCAGAGTATGAAGATGGAATCTGATCATCTCTCCTTCTCTGGTTTTAAACATCGTGTTTGGGAATTGCTTAGAAGCTCCTGCCAATGCTTCTCCTTCAGTCCACGTTTAGAGATAGATACCTGTCTTATTGATCCTAGCGTGGGATCTCTGTACGCTGCTGATTAACTGTGATGAACCGCACGTGTTTTTATTGTGTGGTTTGTTCACTGTAATTGTTATTTTGATCTGTTTTCCAGAACCCCTTGTAAACGAGGCCTCTGTCTCAATGGGTAACTCTCCCATTAGACCATTCATTAGACCACTGGGTCCTTTCAAAGTGGATTAACATTGCACCTGTGTGGGGCTTTGTAGCTGTTACATCTCGTTCTTAAACAGATACAGCATTCTCGATGTCTTGAATGATGCGTGTCTTCATTTTCTGGCCTTCTTGTATACACTTCTTTTAAAGACTCATTGTAAGTGCATGTGTGCACCTTTACTATTGCACGCTCTTATAACGGTGTGTCTTCAGCGTCACCTTTTTGTCTGTCTGTGGAAAAGTTCTGCTTATTTAGTACTTTTTGCTTTTCGTGTTTCTTGCACCGTCGATACAGTTTTCTAATCTCCAGAAATAGTGTTGCGCTTCTGGCGCCATCTCTAGGATGCACTGTGTTACTGCAGTTTTAAAAGGTAATACTGCAGGCAATGCAGTAATGCCATGCCGCTGAGAGAGCGCCCTCTTGTGTTCTGAAGAAGTAATTCCCCTTATCGTCCTCTTTCTTACAAACCGTCAGTAATATGTATTCATAAAAATAAGCGCTATTTACGTATTGATACAGAAAAAACAAAAACATGAATTAAAATTACAAAAATCCTCAAATCCTGATCCTATTTTTTAAAAACATATATATAATTATACATATATATATATATATATATATATATATATATATATATATATATATATATATATATATATATATATATATATATATATATATATGTATAATTCTTGAGCATCTATATGAACCGAAGTCTGAGCAAAATACCAGGCAACACGTTTTGAAAAATGATGTTGTTCGCGTGAAAAAGTAATTTTGTTAGCAAAATATTCTATTTCCAAATAAATGCATAAATCATTCAAATTCGTGCACGTGAATTGCTGTTGCGCAGGCGCGCTTTCAAACGCCGAGGCGGGGGCGGAGCCTCTGCTCCGTGTTAATCAAACCTGCTCCAGGAAATGCCGTCAATTGGTTGTCTGGTTGGCTACAAAAAGTGCTCTGTATGCCTCCAGGCCGGTGGGTTGAGATGCACTCATTGGCCGTTACAGCTGTCAATCACCCGATCGGGTCAGGAAAGGGGTGGGAGGTTTGGTTGAGGAAGGAGTGTGGCGGCAGCGCAGGCAGAGGGATAAACATAGAGCTGTTTCATTGCAAGCGCAACTAAATACCTGAATCCATCGATACAAAAGCGAGCGGCTGCAAACAGCGCGCAGGGCTCGCTCGGGATCTCTGCAACACACTCGCAGCGGCGCGCGGCTCTCTTAACCCCTTCTGCAAGGGGGTTCAATTTAGTGGTTGCTGCAAACTTGAGCCCCTGTGGGGTTTTTTTTGTGGTTGGTTCTCGGCCTGAGCAAAGAAGTGAGATGCTTTAGATTTGTATTTGTTTGCATTTTCTTGCCCCAGTTTAAGCGAGCCAGGTGAAAATATATATATATATATTTTTGTATACTGTATTTATTATATATATATATATATTTATATTTTGGATTGAGTTGTTAGTTTTAATTTGTTGGGTCTAGTGTGGACGCCCCCAAAGCAGAACCGTTGAGTTTGCATGAGGCTCGCCTCCTGTAAAACAAACGCCGGGTGTCGTTTAAAAAAACAAATACGTTTTTTTTTTGTTCAGATAAGTAAAGAGAACAAAGACTTGTTGCAAAACCTGTTCGCTCGAAAGAAAAACCAAACTATGGAACCGTATTTATGCGTATTAGTCCTAGTATGAATGCGATCTGGGTCGCCTCCCTCTTCATCGCACCAGGGCAGTTTATATAGTCACTGTTTACGCGCTATAGTTTTTAAATGGTGCGCTGAAGCAGCCCCGCCAGTACTTGTAATACACTTGTAAATTGTACGTGCGGTATTCATGAGCAGTCCTGTGATCATGACTCAAGAGAAGATGGAACTGGACCTGAGTATCCCCGCATCCATGGTACAAACGGACGGGAACCTGAGACGGTCCAGCAGTGCCCCCATGATAAACGGGCTAAGGTAAGAGACTGCACTTCTCCGGAGTGCTTGTTTGTTTTTTCAGCGAAGTGCAGGTATTTATTAATGTGTAGTTTTGTTATTTAATTACAAGGTGATTTGTTGTTTAATTATTTTAACAATGCTCAATCTTTTTTTGGACGCCTTCACAGTGGTTTTAATCAGTGTCCGTTGATGGGGGTTAGGTCAGGTTACTAGAATAATTAAAGTTACACCCCATTTTATAAGTGGCATTTAAACCCTCCGAATGTTGACTTTTAGTTTTGCTAGGAGTTTGAACCCTAATATGATCAATATTTAGTGTTCCTTATTCTTCTTTCACTGAGACTTTTGCATAGCATGTTGTGCCACTGGTGGCCAAACAATGTAACTGCTTTCTTAAATTTACAATACCAAATGCTGTTTTCCTGTAGGGTATTACATGGCATGTCGAATCTGTCTCGCCTGCACGCTTACTAAATAATTCAAGCGAGGACTGTATCCTTGGGTTCTTCACCACCTGAACACACTTGGGTTTGACTGGTTGTTAAATTGAGTGTTGAGTGTCTCTGAGCCTTCGAATAGTGCTGCCCTCTGCAATAATCACTGCATTGAAATAGTCAAGCTGCTCTTGTAGTTACAGCGCTATTAATACCCTTGCATGTGGCAGCTCGGAGTTGGACCGGGCCTCTGCCTGGGGGCTCGCGGGCTGCACTGGTTCCGGCTCCCTGTCTCTCCATAGGGAGTCCGGACAGAACACTGACATGCTAGACTAAACCACATGGAGTTAACAGGGCCACCAGTCTCCCAGCACAGGCTGAGTGGTAGTATAATACTCCAACATGCATGACCATACACAGGGATGGGAGTAAGACTCCTGTTGCATAGCAGGTTCACCCGGTCCAGGTTTTATTACGAGCTTGATTAGCCACAGGGTGCACAGGTAACCAGCTCAGTGGCTTGTTATACATAGTAAAACCAGCAATGGATCAAACTGCTATGCAGCAGAAGTCTTATTTCCATCCCTGAGGTAATCAAAGCTTATCAAATTATCTTGACCAGTAAGGGGTTTGAGCAGTTGGATAGTAATGTATGTTGATAAGCCTGTGCTGTACATGGTTCATTTCACTAAATGTTTTTTTTTTTTTTTTTTTCTCCTCTGTTTTAGTGATAACACTCCAGTGTTCGAGGGAGAAATGCTGCGCAGTCGTAGAAACAGCACAACAATTGTGAACCGCCACAGTCTGGTAAGCCTGCCTCTCTCTCAGCAGTGACTGCCTCTCTAACACTGAGATGTACAGCCACAGTCTGGTAAGCCTGCCTCTCTCTCAGCAGTGACTGCCTCTCTAACACTGAGATGTACAGCCACAGTCTGGTAAGCCTGCCTCTCTCTCAGCAGTGACTGCCTCTCTAACACTGAGATGTACAGCCACAGTCTGGTAAGCCTGCCTCTCTCTCAGCAGTGACTGCCTCTCTAACACTGAGATGTACAGCCACAGTCTGGTAAGCCTGCCTCTCTCTCAGCAGTGACTGCCTCTCTAACACTGAGATGTACAGCCACAGTCTGGTAAGCCTGCCTCTCTCTCAGCAGTGACTGCCTCTCTAACACTGAGATGTACAGCCACAGTCTGGTAAGCCTGCCTCTCTCTCAGCAGTGACTGCCTCTCTAACACTGAGATGTACAGCCACAGTCTGGTAAGCCTGCCTCTCTCTCAGCAGTGACTGCCTCTCTAACACTGAGATGTACAGCCACAGTCTGGTAAGCCTGCCTCTCTCTCAGCAGTGACTGCCTCTCTAACACTGAGATGTACAGCCACAGTCTGGTAAGCCTGCCTCTCTCTCAGCAGTGACTGCCTCTCTAACACTGAGATGTACAGCCACAGTCTGGTAAGCCTGCCTCTCTCTCAGCAGTGACTGCCTCTCTAACACTGAGATGTACAGCCACAGTCTGGTAAGCCTGCCTCTCTCTCTCAGCAGTGACTGCCTCTCTAACACTGAGATGTACAGCCACAGTCTGGTAAGCCTGCCTCTCTCTCTCTCAGCAGTGACTGCCTCTCTAACACTGAGATGTACAGCCACAGTCTGGTAAGCCTGCCTCTCTCTCTCTCAGCAGTGACTGCCTCTCTAACACTGAGATGTACAGCCACAGTCTGGTAAGCCTGCCTCTCTCTCAGCAGTGACTGCCTCTCTAACACTGAGATGTACAGCCACAGTCTGGTAAGCCTGCCTCTCTCTCAGCAGTGACTGCCTCTCTAACACTGAGATGTACAGCCACAGTCTACAATATTAGAATAAAACATGATGCTTTTCCACAGTCCCATTGGTAATGTCAGAAATAGCTTCAGAATGCACAGAGATGTTCTGAAAAGCCAAACTTTCCTGTACGCTGACGCGTGTCTCGGAGCAGCGGCGTGCGCTGTCCTGTACGCTGACGCGTGTCTCGGAGCAGCGGCGTGCGCTGTCCTGTACGCTGACGCGTGTCTCGGAGCAGCGGCGTGCGCTGTCCTGTATGCTGACGCGTGTCTCGGAGCAGCGGCGTGCGCTGTCCTGTACGCTGACGCGTGTCTCGGAGCAGCGGCGTGCGCTGTCCTGTACGCTGACGCGTGTCTCGGAGCAGCGGCGTGCGCTGTCCTGTACGCTGACGCGTGTCTCGGAGCAGCGGCGTGCGCTGTCCTGTACGCTGACGCGTGTCTCGGAGCAGCGGCGTGCGCTGTCCTGTACGCTGACGCGTGTCTCGGAGCAGCGGCGTGCGCTGTCCTGTACGCTGACGCGTGTCTCGGAGCAGCGGCGTGCGCTGTCCTGTACACTGACGCGTGTCTCTGCCTTTCCAGATCCCTCCCTCTTCGCCTATTCGTGTTCCCAGCAGCCGGCTCCATCAGATCAAACAGGTACAGATCTCCAATTCTATCAGCTAGTTTAGGATGTTAACCTCTTTTTATCTATGCATTTTCAATCGTGTTAAAGCACTGTATGTTACCAGGTACGCAGTGAAACGCTCACTGCAAGTACTGCCACTGATCCCATGTCAGCTGTGTTGTGAGCATAGGCTTATGAAATGTGTATACAGAGGGGAGGGGGTAGTGGTGACAATAACAAACTAAATCTGTGTAAATTCTGCATGACGGTAGATAAGGTGTAGTTTAATGGCGCTGTGCATAGAGGCTGAGTTTCACTGTGTCCTTCAGGAGGAAGGCGTCGACGTGATGAACCGGGAAACTGCACGGGAGAGGTGAGTGTGGGGAACCTGGCCAGAGCACACCAGTTGAAACACTCTGCTTTAAGAGCACTGGTTTGGTCTGTGGTCAGTCTTCTTGCTTTGTGCTTTTATTACAATAGTGTGTGTTTGTGCATGCAGTAATATTCTATCAGGATGGCTATATCATTCACTTGCAGTGAAACACATGCACGTTTTTGCACCCATTGACCTGTGTGTGTGTGATAGTGAGGGATTCTGATGCCTGCTGCCTGTGTGCTCACACCTCTGTCCTTCCCTTTTTTAAGGGAGGTGCAGGCAGCCATGCAGATGAGCCAGTCCTGGGAGGAGAGTCTTAGCCTGGTAAGTGAAAGGTGCCCTTTATTCAGTGGCACAGCTACAGAGCTGTAATAATGCAGTGCTCAGAGGTATGGAAGTGACAGACCCGTCTGTCAGAAATGCATTATACCTGGCAGTGCTGTTGCGTTTTGTTGTTTATACAGCTCTGTACCTGCCCTTCAGTTTGTTCTTTCCAGTTCTCTCATTGAAACATCCTGGTTTTGCAGCATCAGAGCGTTTGTGGTTATGCTGCAGTTTTAATACAATCGATAGCTACTTCATGGTATATGAGAAATTGCTATGCATGTGGCAGCTCGGAGTTGGACCGGGCCTCTGCCTGGGGGCTCGCGGGCTGCACTGGTTCCGGCTCCCTGTCTCTCCATAGGGAGTCCGGACAGATCACTGACATGCTAGACTAAACCACATGGAGTTAACAGGGCCACCAGTCTCCCAGCAAGGCTGAGTGGTAGTATAATACACCAACATGCATGACCATACACAGGGATTCTATGCAGACTCCTGTTGCATAGCAGGTTCACCCGGTCCAGGTTTTATTACGAGCTTGATTAGCTGCAGCGTGCACAGGTAACCAGCTCAGATGTGGTAGTATAAGTCTCTGACATGACTAGCGCTCTCGCTGGTTATTTCTGAGAGCTTCTCCTCTTTTTGTTTGTCTCAGAGCGATAACGACTTGGACAAGTCGGCGTCTCCGAAGCGGATTGATTTTGTTCCCGTGTCCCCAGCTCCGTCTCCCACCAGAGGGATTGGGAAGGTAAGAGACTGTAGTTTGCATCTTCTCATGCTGTAGCAGGTACTGGGAGTGCTGGGGTGTTACCAGTGCCCCCTGGTATTAACCCTACTAGTTCACATGCCAGTTCTGGTACTGCTGTTGCAATTACATCTTTGTTTGTTTGTAGGAGTTCAGCCTTCAAAAACAGAAATGCTTTTTATCAGTCTACTATTGAGGCAAGTCAAGGGACCAGCAGAATGTGGCCTTAATAGTGAGGCAGCTTTCGAGTCATTTGTCGAAGGATTTATTTCATTTAGTTTCCTTCAATGCAAACTCTTTGCTAATTGGCGCAGTCTTCCAGTGAATGTTTAGTGTTGTGCTAATGCTGGTATCGACACGTAATTCAGTTCAGCGTGTGAGCCTTGTTGCCACCCTGTAAAATGTGTGTATTTGTTTTGTTTCAGCAATGTTTCTCGCCGTCTCTGCAGATCTTCGTGAGCAGTAATGGGCTTCCTCCCAGCCCTGTCCCCAGTCCCACCAGGCGCTTTGCAACGTGAGTCAAACCATCCAAAAAAACAACCACAGAGCAGGACCTGCACGCAGCCCCTTCCGAACCACCGAGCAGCCCCTTCCGAACCACAGAGCAATACCTGCATGCAGCCCCTTCCGAACCACCGAGCAGCCCCTTCCGAACCACCGAGCAGCCCCTTCCGAACCACCGAGCAGCCCCTTCCGAACCACCGAGCAGCCCCTTCCGAACCACCGAGCAGCCCCTTCCGAACCACCGAGCAGCCCCTTCCGAACCACCGAGCAGCCCCTTCCGCACCACCGAGCAATACCTGCATGCAGCCCCTTCAGAACCACAGAGCAGCACCTGCACGCAGCCCCTTCAGAACCACAGAGCAGCACCTGCCCGCAGCCCCTTCCGAACCAGAGAGCAGGAGACCAGCAAGCGTTTCAATACGTGATTGTGTATATTTATGTTGCAGACGAAGGAGTCAAAGTCCCATTAACTGTATCCGGCCGAGTGCCCTTGGACCCCTCAAAAGAAAAGGTATAAATACCATCATCATTATTAAATATACTTCCGCTCTAATCCCTGGGATTTGGATTCAAATACTTTCCTTGGTTAGAAACGTGTGACACTAGCAGGGGAGTGATCACATTAAAGTGAGATGTATATAAATAAGTAATAGGCGTATTTTATTAACCAGTAGCCTCTCAAACACCTGCATGTTCTATTTCGTGTGTTTGCTTCCCTAACCAAAAACCTCGTCTTTTGTGTGTGTTTTTGCAGGTGAAATGGAAACGGAGAGCCAGCCAAAGAGACTCTTCCAGGGGACGAGCACCATGCTGACTCCCGACATGTCGCACCTGCCTGACCTCGGCTCCTGGTGAGGCTCGGGGGGGATGCTCCCCGGGGAGAATGCAGCCAGTCCAGAGTCCGTGCTGTGCGTTAGCTCGGGGGTGATGCTCCCCGGGGAGAATGCAGCCAGTCCAGAGTCCGTGCTGTGCGTTAGCTCGGGGGGGATGCTCCCCGGGGAGAATGCAGCCAGTCCAGAGTCCGTGCTGTGCGTTAGCTCGGGGGGGATGCTCCCCGGGGAGAATGCAGCCAGTCCAGAGTCCGTGCTGTGCGTTAGCTCAGGGGTGATGCTCCCCGGGGAGAATGCAGCCAGTCCAGAGTCCGTGCTGTGCGTTAGCTCAGGGGTGATGCTCCCCGGGGAGAATGCAGCCAGTCCAGAGTCCGTGCTGTGCGTTAGGTGAAGTCAAAGAACAATGCAATTCATCCTGTAGCCCAGCTGTCTGAGCAGGTGTAGTTACACCTCCTTTTGATATTTAGATGGACATACTGTGCCTGTACTCAAGGGTATCATTTAACCCTTTGTGTGACAGGGTCTCTTCCATTGCATGTAGCAGCTCGGAGTTGGACCGGGCCTCTGCCTGGGGGCTCGCGGGCTGCACTGGTTCCGGCTCCCTGTCTCTCCATAGGGAGTCCGGACAGATCACTGACATGCTAGACTAAACCACATGGAGTTAACAGGGCCACCAGTCTCCCAGCACAGGCTGAGTGGTAGTATAATACTCCAACATGCATGACCATACACAGGGATGGGAGTAAGACTCCTGTTGCATAGCAGGTTCACCCGGTCCAGCTTTTATTAAGAGATTGATTAGTTCCAGTGGCGGGGGGGGGGCTGTTTTGAGCATGCTAAATGCAATGTGGTGTTTTAAACAGTGGTGTAGAGGAGCTGGCACACTGCTCTGTTCTGTATTGTGTAGACAGCAGTGGTGTAGTGGAGCCAGAACTAGTGTAATAGGTGAGCTACGTCACATGACTCTCCTCTCCCGCTCAGCTGTCTGATTTCAGTCTTAAGTCCGCAGTTCTCTTGATGCATTAGGAGCTTTATCACAAACTTCTTTAAGGCGGCTGACGAAGACGACGGTAACAGTGCATCGGGCTCCCGGCCCCTTCAGATGTAGGACCTCACGAGTGGTTTGAATGAGTTCCCAGCACTGATCTCTGCCTCTCTCTGCAGTCTCTCGTCGCGGCTCCTGGACGGCAGTCTGCGCAGACTGGGCTCCTCCTCAGACTCCCCCGCCTCCTCCTCCTCCTCCTCTTCCTCGTCACAGTGCCCCTGCTCTTCATTCAGCCCTGTGCACGACTTGTCTCCCAAGTGACCTTCCGCTGAACCAAGCACCCAGGCACAGCAGCTGCTGGGCTTACGTTTGAGTTTTTGTTCCTTTTTTAAGGATGGTTTAACATTAATGGAGAACAATTCAGCTTTTTTTTTTTGTGAGTGAGGTGCACTCACTTGCAGTTCCGTGTTAGATGAAGAGATCGATGGACAGGAGGTGCTGGTGAATCTGCATGCCCTGTAGGCTCAAAGCAGCTGGGGACGATTTCTTAACAATGGCATCTGTTTAATTTTCATAAGGGTAAGGGGGCGTGCTCACGGGGAAAATTGGCAAAAGAATCTGTTTTTTTTTTTTTTTTTTTCCTCTAATAGAAAAAGACTGATCTTGTAACATTGCTAGCTCTGAGCTGCTTGATAACTGACAAGTTTAAACTGGAAATTAATAGTAAATGAACCCGTTTCTTTTTGTTTAAGTGTTTAGTGCTGCCGGGATGTAAATATTGCTGAAGTTGAATAGCAGTTTGGGCCACTCCAGGTTTTCATGTTAAGTTAGTCGAGCCAGAGAGAGGAACTCATTAGGGTGGGATTAACTTCCAGTAAAACCTGGAGTAGCTCAAATTGCTAAATATATAATTCATCATTGCTGCTTGCTATCTGAAACACAATCTTGGGTAATATGCTTATACAGGGATAAGACACTAGATGATGGTTTCTCACGCAGCTAAAACGAGACTGCTCCACTGTACCCAGTTTCTTTTTTAAGCAGTACAAGTGAACTGTAACCCCAGCTGCAGTATTGTAAGACCCATTCTTATTCTAATGGAAGAATAATAGTTTAATATATTTGATAACGGTTATAAAGAGAACACCTTTTCAGTGTGGGAGGGGGGAGGGGGGGGTCATTCTTTAGCTGCTTCCACTCTGCACTTTAGAACAATCTCATGGGGATTGTCTTGATACCCGAGCAGTCTTGAAGCTGCTTGAAGGGCTTGATCAAGGAGAGGGGCATGGCGTCTCTGTAAACCTGGTTGGTGTTTGTAGTGTGCAGAGTAAAGACGTGCGTGTTTGGGAGTGGAGTTGAGCACTGCAGTTACTAGTTCAAGCCTGCGGGATGCTTTTTATTTCACAGTGCTGGCAGAATGTGTTTGAAGAGCGGCTGTAATGTGAAAGGTTTGGCATCGTGTGACATCGTGTTTCTGAAATGGTCTGGTGCTGTGGCACATTTTAAAGCCTTGTTCAGTAGGTGATATTGGCAGACATTTATTATAAGTTGCATACCCTATAACACTTTTTTCTTATATATATTAAAAACTGGGATTGCAGGAATGCTCCGGTCCCAGCACCTGCTGAATCTGCTCTGATCACATGCAGTGTGTTCAAAGAGTTTCCCAGCCTGTGTAAAGTCTTGCCCAAGTGTTCAGATTCCACAGTGACTTCACTGTTCAGCACCATGGTGTGCTCTCCCCTCTTCAAGCATATTATCACAGATATCCTGTCACTACATCCAGTGCCCTTTCCATCTGACCGCTCGAAGCCTGGCTAATTATATGTGTGTGTTCTCTTCAGCCAGGATCGGACTCTTATTAAGAAGCGTTCTACAGTATCACACCAAGTTTCTAATATGAGAGTCTATAGGCTACGGTGCCAGAGAGATGAACCGTGTGTGTTTTTTTGCATTAGTTTTTATATATATATATATATTTTTTTTTTATAAGCATCTGCTTCCTCTCCAGTGGCTGTCATTACACTAGAGATTTTTGCTCCAGTGAATTGCTCTCTCGTTTGCAGCATGAGAGCGTCATTATTACTGTTCAGAATTGTACTTGGAGTTTAATGAAGAGTCCGCGTCCCTGTTCTGCAGTCTCCAGGGGGTTGTTTAAAGGCTCTGTGAAGCGCAGTCCAGACCACACTTCTCGTCTTTGTGCTTGCAGTGATCTGCGCTCTGTGATTCGTCAGATGAATGACTGACAGACAGGATGAACATTCATGGGGAGATTTTTAAATGTAAAAAAAACAAACAAACAGCAAACTAATACTTTCTTTGGGGTGGCAGGGGGTTCAAAAAAATGATCACCACTTCTACAATGGTTTTATAAATCAAATGTTCTGTGCCATTTTGTAAGTGTGTGTGTATATATATATATATATATATATATATATATATATATATATATATATATATACACACACTATGTAATTGTGTGCAAAGTCAGTGTTAAGTGGTTGGTTGTAGTATTTTAAATTTATTTTATAAATATGTAATATATATATATATATATATATATATATATATATATATATATATATATATATATATATATATATATATATCATTTAGGTAGATTTATTTGCTAAGTTTACAAAAAAAAAAAAAGTTCAAAAATTAATTTCCGTGAAGCAGTCTACATGTTGCTTTGGTGCAATTGATTGTAAGTATGGTGTGTAAATAAATTCTAAAACCAAGAATGGGCTGCTTTCACCGGCTTGATCGAGATGGAGAGAGATATATAATCTCATCAAGATTGTAGATTTAAAGAAACCAGCAAAGAGAGATGAGGAGGTTTAATAAAAATGATTTCTTTAAGGTTGATGAAATTGTGTGTGTATACAATGTGTGTTTCTGGTAACACTGCTGTTTGATTGTTCTTTATTTGTTAATACAAGAAGCACCTTGTACAGGTTTGGTCCTCTATTGTTTCTGTGTATTCCACGCGTACCTGTGGGGTCCTCTATTGTTTCTGTGTATTCCACGCGTACCTGTGGGGTCCTCTATTGTTTCTGTGTATTCCACGCGTACCTGTGGGGTCCTCTATTGTTTCTGTGTATTCCACGCGTACCTGTGGGGTCCTCTATTGTTTCTGTGTATTCCACGCGTACCTGTGGGATTGTATTTTCTTCGCTCTCTTAAAGGGAATGTGCATTTTGTAAAGTCCCAGAAGGCAGCATGATTTCTGTACAATAACCCCACCAGGGTTTGGGTCAATTCCCAGTTCCTTTTTAAAAACGATTCCCTTTCGATTTTCAACACAGCCTTGATCACAATTGCAATTAGCAGTATTGTGTTAAAGTGAGCTTCTCACAGTGGCAACACGTTACTTCAATTGAAGTCTCTGTTAGTCAGTTAAACTGGCTTCCAGTGAAATTGGGAATTGTCCTGCCTCCTCTGTTGCTGTAATCCCTGTGTTACATGTTGTATGTATTTACGCATTGCAAAACTTTAAAGCGATTTTCTTGTCTAGGAAATAAATAAACAGTTCTCTGTACAGCTGCTTGTTTGCCTTGTCTCTCTGTCTCAGATTCACGTTGGGGTGTGTGTGTGTAATATGATGTCATCCATTGATGTCAGTGAGTGGGTTTATTAAGCTGAAGTGGTTATTACCTGTGGAATATCTTCTGGCAGCAGACTTGCTGGAGTTTCCTATTGCTCATAAGAAGCCAGATGCCAGTCTGGGGATAGGTGGGTAGAATTCGTTTTGTGCAGCTACTGGCAGAAGCAAAATCGGCTTCCTTGGTGCCAGGAAAAAAAAAAAACACCCAAAAAAACCCCAACTTGCTGGTGGTAACATCTTTTATTCAATACGGATAATTTGAAACTTCAGGAATTGACACTTCAAGAATATGGCAAGTGGTCTTTTAACGGGGCAGGGTTCTTGTCAAAGGGGCGTGGCTACAGTGTCAGCGGTGCGGATGGAAAGTTCTGTCTGGGTGTCGCAGGGCTGGTCGGCATTCCTAAGCACTTTCACATGGAAGCTGGCGTCTTGCCTTGCAAACTAATATGTTTCCGTAAGGAAGTAACGGCACAGAGGGTTCTCGCAGTGGGGAATCACGAGATGAAGGATTCCGAAGCAGGAGGTGGAGAGCAAGTATAATAATATTGCCAATGCACAGTTGTTTTGTGTTGATGCTGGAAAGCAGGCGTTTTTTTTAAATGAATATATTGTTGGTCCTTGACAGAATTGGCTATTGCTAGTGAGATGCTGCAAAATGTGAGTTAATGGTTGTGTTTAAAATGTATTGAACTTTAACTGTTGCGTTGGCGTTTTTATAATATGCTATAAAACTGACCCTTTTTTTTTTTTTAAAAAAATGAATGCTGTTTTAGGCACTTTTCTATCCTTCATACTGAGCTTTTTAAAACTTTTGTTTTAACTTAATTTATATTTACATGCTGTTGTACAAAACTTTTTATTTATGTGTATCTTTTGAAATTTGGCACAGCTGGTTGTTCCCTATCTGGACAGAGCTGTTCCACTGTTTGTGTTGCAGGTGACCTGTCTGCGGAGAAGGGCCCTGGCTGCTTAGTGACCCTCCGCCTCCTCGCTGACCATATCTGGTTTATCAGGTTGAAGTGTATTTAAATAAATGCAGCAATGACAAATCCCCCCTCTGAAAAGCGCAGTGTGTAATGTGTGCTTCACTCCTGGGAGAGGGGAGGGTTTCATGGAGAGCAGCTCCCTGTAGATGAAGTGTGCTGGAAGCAGTGCAATACCTAATCCAGCAGAGCCTAACAATGCTGGCTTTGTGACCGCTCTGTACCACAGTGAGGGAGCAGACCTCCCTTCACACATCAGAAGCTACGCACAGACACAACCACAGAACACTGTCTCCCTCGGCAACCAGCTTACAGCCAATCCCTGAGCTGGAGCGAGCTTCATCCACTGCCACTTATCCAGAGGAGTTTGATATCTAAAAGTGCTGGGTCCCCAAAAGACAGTAAAATAGATAAACAATATCTCAAACATTCTGGAATCTCCCCTCCTGAGATGTATTAAAGCTGTTGCTGTGGTCGGCGAATCTGGTAATAGGCTCCAAGCATATAAGAAGGTCACTGATGTGCAGCTCAAGTGTGTTTTAAAGAAAGAAGCTGGGTATTGGGGTGGGGTTGCCCTGTTACTGGAAACGGGGCAACCAAAAAATAACAAGGAGACAGCCAAGGGGTTAGATTTGAATGACACTTTAATAAAATGTTTCAGTTTTTCTATAGAAAACCCTGCAGTGTTGTCTCTGAATTGGGACCCCCCCCTCCCTCTCCCCGGACAGCCCCCTGCTTGGAGAAGCACTGTGCTCTCAGCCCGTCCTGCTAGAACGTCGCGTGATGCATTCCCTTCTTTGTGCGGCTGTAACAGTTTAAACACGTGATTTATTATGAAATGACTTCCCCGCCCCGCCCCACTCCCCGGTCACTTTCCACTCCGCGTGGCTGCAGTGCGCTCCTCCCAAGTCCATTCACAAGGCTACTGGAACCCGGGGCACTTCATGTCCGAAGAACAACCATTGTGACGAGACCTGCGTGAAATAAATACACACAATCAAAACAAGTTTTCCTGACAATATTTCTAGTAATCTACTAAAGAAGTCATACCCTGTTTTTTTTTTTAAATTCTCTAACCATACTCTTATGATAACTTGCTCTCATTTTGTTAATCGTGAAAGTGAAGTCTAAATGTAATTAATACAGCTTGTGTTGTTTTCAAAGGAAAATGAATTTGGTAGATAATGGGTTAACCACAGCGCTGATCTGCTCTTGTGTGTTCCTCCCTCTGTATAAACCCCGATCAGCGGAGATGTAAAGAGAGCTCTGGAGCCCCCGCAGTGAGTCATGTTGTTTTTTTCCATCACTCTCCTCTGCTCTCGGTGTGCCTGGTACTCACCTAATACATAAGCAGCTACCAGTTTCTTGTTAACACTTAAATGGAGGTAGACAGGCACTCTGGACTCGAGTTCACCCAGTGTGGGCAGCATGAGGGCGGCCACGCACACCAGCCCCAGGAACACGGTGAGGAGGCTGGGCCCTGCAGAGGCTGCTCTGCTTTCTAGAGAGGAAGGGAAACGGACAGCTTTGGGGTTACAGCCACCAGGGCAATGCTAGACAAGCACCCATTGAAAGGCACTGATAGACATGCACGTAAGGAAATGAAATGACAGAGAAAGATGAGGCGCACAGAACCAAACGGGGGAGTCGGTGAATAAATCAAGGCACAGCTTTCCAACGTTACGAGCTGCAGTCTGTGAAGCAACAAAGAAAACTGAGCTGCTTCACTGCACCAAACCCCATGCACTCAAAAACCAGGAGAGAGATCTTGAACTTGTGCGCTGGCAAGCTGGGAGCCAGTGATGTTGGACCAGGGTAATGAAATGTGTTTACTGGAAGAGTAACCAAACGGATTGCAGCACTCTACAAAAAAAAAGAAACATGCCATCCCCTTCATGCCCTGTGTTCTGCTCGGGCTGTATAATGTGCACAATGAAGAGCCACACGGTGCCATCTTGTGAAAATCGGTAGTGCAGCATTAAAAGGCCAGATGATATGCTTGATTTATAGAGGGTAGCTTTGATGTTGCTGAACACTTATTTTTAAAGAACATTATTTATCTATGTTTGAATCCGGTTTCTATAATTGATTGTTCTTAAAGTGTGACTCTAAGCGTGCCCCCTGGTGGCTGGCTGTGGTATTACCTTGCTGGAAGGACGCTTGCTCAAAGAAGATGCTCTCTGCCAGGTGCTCTTTGATCCTCTTCTCCTCCTCCTGCTGCTGCTGCTGCGGCTGCTGTTTGTGCTGCCGGGGCTCCTGTGTGGAGGGCAGCAGAGTAGCGATCACCTCCTTCCGCCCCAGGGCCTTGCGCTGGCTCTGCTCCGACACCTGCAGCCGGAACTTGTCTATCACGCCATAGTGACAGGCGCGCACGTCCCGGTGACGGATCACACTGCATGAGAACAACACCATCACTGGCCAGCAGAGGGCGTGCGTTCCACACACAGCTACAGTGTCTAGAGCGGGGGGGGGGGGTCCAATCCCGGTCCTGGAGGGCTACTCCACTCCAGGTTTAACAGGTAACATGAGAGGATTCACTACTTCAGGGTCTGGATGGAGGTTTCATTGGTTAAATTAAATCATTTAGAACAGGGCTGGAACAAAGAGCAGGAATGGAAAGGCCAACTCTGGCCACCCCTGATCTTCAGCGACAAGGCGCGTAAGCCTGTAGGAATCACTTCCTGACGGACGCTATATAGTGTAAGTGGTATGAGATACCCTCTTGAGATGCCCACTCTAATACGCTATACAGAACAAACCTGCTCTGTAAACTCTCAATTGAACTGCATCAGCAACGAGCAAGCACAAATGTACAGGCTGTTGACTGGTTGGACTTTTTTTTTTTCACTTCTAAAACAGACCAAGAGAACCGAGTTTCTGCAGCCTGTCGGGTGTCTGAACTGGCATGCCTGAAGAAAGGGCTCTGTACTTACATGTCAACGCAGCATTGTGGCTTCACAGCGCCAGCGGAATCCACCACCGCATACTTGTTGGGAGCTGTGCACAGGACTGAAATACGACACAGAATACAAATCCATGAGGGAAGTGCGAGTGGCACAGCGGACATGTCTGTGCTCCAGGATGCCTGCTGCCTGCACCCCCTCCCCCGGACCAGCCCCCTGCTGCGCTGCCTGCACCGAGTGTGGCCATGCATTTGCTACATGACAGGCAAGAACAAACAACAAGAACAATCAGAAGTTCTTTAGAACCCCGAATGTGAAAATGGAATTCGGTGACCTGGTCACTTTAGAACCTCTAATGTGAAAATAGAATTCGGTGACCCGGTCACTTCTGTGATGCAATAATGGTTTTCGTTCAGGAAAGCTAAAAGTAGAGCTAGATTTAGCTGCCTCCTAATCATCTAACCCACTTTGAGACTTTGTCTGCTTTTCAATTGGATGCTGGCGCTTGGTTCTACCGGACTCTGCTGTTCCGGCTTGTTCTGTGGATGTTTGCTCAGGTTCCTGCAGTAATGCTCATCGCGTCCTTTTAAATTAACCTGACTAGCTCACCTGGGCAGAAACACTGTTGTGTGGATTTAGCCTGCAACCAAATGAAGGCTGGAATAAAATATGTTGAAACTCTGACTCTGAAAAAGAGCTGGCAAATAGGATTCCACAGGCTTGGATTCTGGGGGCCGAGAAGTGTTCCAGGAATGACTGTGAACAGGCTAAATGAAAACCCCTCTGCATATGATAAAGGCAGCCCCGCGTGTGAACCGGGCTGCAGCTGCTTCACCTACCTTTGAATTTCAAGGCAAACTCGTAGGGGTTGTAGAGGGTGAGCACCTGCTTGTGCGAGGCCTGGTCGTCGGCGTAGAAGAGGAGTTCCGTGGGGAACACGAAGACAGGAAGACTTCCTTCCACCAGCTCAGGCTGCCGTCTGTGATGCTGCATTGGCACGGGCTCTCTCTCTCTCTCGCTCTCTCTCTCTCTCTGCAACTCCACACGCTCGCGTCGCTCCGGACTCGGAGGTTTCTCCTCTTCCTCACTTCAGCCTCAACGCCTCGCCTGCATCGCGAGCGCCCTGTGTGAACAGAGGTGTTACTGACGCCTCCCACCTGAACAGCAAACCCTGTGGACAGGGCGCACCATCTCCGTGCTGTGCAAGTCCAGCCCTGTGTTGTGTTCAGGGTAAGCAGCTTCTCAGCCTTTCACCTTGACCTTAGCTTTTTATTTACGCTTTTCAAGGGCCGGTTACATGGCATACAGACTACAAAAACACACCATACGAGGGAGAATGGTAATTAAAATCGCATTTTCTTACATTTTTATTTTAAAAAAAATAAATCTAGTCTAATAAATGTAGATTTTTGATACACTTCTTTATTGGGTAGAGCGGATTGATTTCCCCCACAACAGAACCCCCCCCCACCCAGTCATATCCCAGCCTGACCACGTGTGTGTTTTAATATCAGAGTTCAAATAAATGTAAGGAGGTATATTTTAAACGTTAAACACTAGCTCCCCAGTTTGCGAGGAAAAACAGCGTGACAGACAGTCTCAAAATGCTCCGAGCACCTATCTTCCGTATGCACAGGAAAAACAATACAGGGTTGAAACGGCTGTAACGGTGGCCATTATATAAAAAACAAACAAACTGGCGAGAGAGACACGCTTCCGCTTTAAAATCTCTCTCTCTCAGATCCACGTGGCTAGTCACGTGAGTCTGTTTACAGCCAGCTGCAGATATGAAGCAGCCCGATTGAAGTGTTTTGCAATACCTGCTCTGTATGGAATTTTAAATATATATATATATATATATATATATATATATATATATATATATATATATATATATATAAATATATATATATCATTTCTCAATGTCGGTCAGAGACGTTTCAAAACATAACAAATACCAAAAAAAAGCCCCTTTGCTGATAGGTAGGTAGCTCACAATGACCCGACTTGCTAGTTTTAATGAGCGTTCACCTCGTTACACATTTTCATTGTATTTCATATAACGGTCTCCCAGCATCGTCATTTACAAACTCTCCCACCCAAACGCACCTATCGTGTCCAGCCTGTTGACATCGGGTCAGGACATTTCTACAAAGCTATGTGGTTGTTGAAATAAACAATTTAATCTATGTACGTGTTTATGTTAGTAGAACAGTCTTCCTGCCATGCCGATGGTGGCTCGTATGTAATTTAAAATTGCGTTCAAATTAAATGAATTATTAGGTAAGCGACTCCCCATTGCCGTCGTGCAAGCATGAGCACTGTCATTGTGACGTAGTGCGGGTGTGCCTCCCGAAGCAGACTGATCCTGTGTCCGTTCATGTGCCTTCACTTTGTACAATATAATAGATACAGTTCCAGTGGCGACAGCTCCATCAAGAATGACAGCACACGAATACAAACAGCCACACCGCTAACCAAGCCAGAACAGAACACTATTCATTTCACCAAGTGCTCCTGAAACTAAACCCATTTAGCTGGGCAAAAAACAAACACACACATCCAGTATTGTACTGTATAATGACTGTATATAACGGCTTGGATCGGCCTTAGATACATGTCTCAATGATATTATTATTATTATTATTATTATTATTATTATTGTTATTATAATACATGGCCCTGCCTCATATATATATATATATATATATATATATATATAATTTTGTATATTTATGCTACTTAAACCAAGAGACCGGGATCAAATTCCCAATTCCCGTAGGCAACACCCTGCACAGATTCCCTTTGTTAAAATAATAAGAATAATAATTATAAACGAGCGATCTTACCCACGTTATTTTTTTTATATATATTGTTGTTTAAATCCCACCCTGTTGTTTTCTTTTTCTCTTTTTCTTTGTCAGTCTGCTGCAGTTCGGCACGGTGGATGCTGGGATACTGGTGGGCCCAGGGAATTCCGCCAGCGCCGTGGTGTGACGTCAGTAGGCGTGGAGAACGGCGCGGTCAGACAGCCCTAAGCACGAAGCGGGTGCGCCTGCACAGCAGACGGGCTTGTGCACTAGATTCTTGTTGGGACTTCAGCAACAATTTGTACAGGGGGTATTTTTTTCTAGCTATGTGTTTCAGCACTGTTTTGTGGTCTCAGTCCCAGCATCCTCTGAGACTGCTACAACAGAAGAACGATATTATCATATTGGTGCATGGATGACAAGGAAGCTACAAATAAACATGCCACACAAAATTCCCTTTTGCATGCTTAGACTGAGGCCCGACTGCATTCTGGGCATTCCAGATCCCATTGCACTTTATGAAAGAAAAGCAGGGGTTTCAGCCACAATCCCATGGCTTACTTCAGACACAGAAAATACAATATGAACGAGCAAACTAGCCACCGTCTGCCTGTGAAAATGCAGCACTCGGGCTCTTCAGTCAAAAGAAATCATTATTTTCAGTGAGGCGAAAGTGTAAGAAAAGTACAGTGTCAAAGCTCTGTCTTTCCAACTTCTGAAACTGTGGCAAAGCGCTGTCTTTCCAACTTCTGAAACTGTGGCAAAGCGCTGTCTTTCCAACTTCTGAAACTGCTGCTGTGTTTTTCTTTTTAATTGTTCACTGAAATCCTCTTTTCTATTTTTTTTTTTTGTTCTTTTAAATATAAAGATATTCAAGCTGAACTCTACGGCTGCATGTGCAGTGGTCCTGTCGGCTGAACTTATTTAGAGGGGCTGATTCACTGGTTAAACACACACACCCCCACCCACACTAAAAATGATTGCATGTATTAGTTCAGTAGGAGTTCTAAGCACAGTACAGATAATATGAGTAAAAGGGGAAGCAATTTCAGCCATAATGTCATTGTTGTTGTTTCCTATTACTAACAACAGTTTGGGTGTATTTAAAACAAAGTACTCAATAAGTACTTAACATACAGTACTTAATAGTTTGTCAGTGAATTCACTTAAAAACGTTTTTTTTAACAGTTACAGAAGTGTTACTATTACTATACATACGTTTTCACAAGACAATTCCATTCTGAGCTGCTATTTTTTAAATTATTTTATAAATATATTTTACCAAATCATATTGTAAATAAATTCTGTCCTCTAAACCAGTGTTGCAGTGTCGCTTCCTGTGTTAAAGGGTAAATAAGTGAGAGAGAAAGTGAGTCCTGAAAAATAAACACACACACACACACAGGAGGTATATATTATATATCATTAGATTTTACAACTTTTGGACGCCTCTTTTAGTCTAATTTTAAGTTTCACCCTTGTTTAAGTTCGGTTCAGATCAGAACTAATTTAGTCAGACAGAACCAAGAAACAATATTTACGAAGTGTATTGTGGTATGCGTGAGTCACAGCGATACACGTAAACATGTGAGCTCTGCAAAGTGTAAAACAGGCGACTTTGGCACGGCATGCCCCCCTGTCTACAGAGCCCTCCCAGCCCGCATTCCCCTACCCGAGTGTTCCTTCACATGACCGCTGTGCAGATGCGCTGCCAAACCAAAACCAAACTATCAACACAAGAAGCCATGGCACGCTGGAGCGGGAGAGCACTTGCGTTTCCCGTTTCAAAGACGTGACCGCGCTTAACAAGGAGCAACATGGCGTGCGTGCGTGTGTGTAGGATTGTACAGTATTTAAATATGCATTTTCCAGACACACGTGCAACAGTTTTATATATATATATATATATATATATATATATATATATATATATATATATATATATATATATATATATATATTATATATCATAAACTTATCATTACTTATCATAAACTTATCATTTACAAATAATTAAACCGCCGGACCCATCCATGCGCGCCCCTTCATATCTTATTAAATATGCAAAATTAGAAAGAAGAAAAAAAAAAAAAAAAAAAATTGCTCGTGCTCTTCGGAGATTTAAAAAAAAAAAAAACGTTGTGGAGTGCGCGCGCTGGCTCGCCAGCCTCATTGAATATTAAAATTACAAAAAAGAACAGAGGCGTGGCCACCGAACCTGTCCCCGACCAATGAAATAGAGGCAGGAGAACTCGGGCGTTTCGGTCGGTTCGGAAGAGAAGTTATCTATCAGCGCGAGCCCCAGCAGTACTCAGTTAAAGACAGAGAGAGACAGGCGGCGGCAGGGGAGGCACTGCGACCCTCTCGGGGGGGCAGATTATAACAACAATATATACACACACATTATATATATACATACGCACCCAGGCCGCAGAATAGGCCCTATGTTTATTCTAGATTTTCTTTTTTATAAACATATTTTAAAAAATGCCTATTTTACTTTTTCTAATAGACACGTCCGCTTCTATGAACCAGCGGACTTATTTGGGTACGACGTATCTGGACATCGCTAAAGGCGCGGTTGAGATCTTTATGAAGGTAAAGGATCCATTTTACCCGGACTTTTATTTTTGCCTTTTGAGGAGTTCAGGGTCCCTTTAAAAAATCGGAATTAACGTGTATTGTTTCGTTTTCTTTAACAGCTGCGTGCCCGAGACCCTGCTAGTAGAGGCGACAGGTACATGCTAGTTACATTTGATGAGCCGCCATACGGAGTTAAGGTAAATAAATCCTCTTAAATTGTGTTTTTATTGGTTAACCGGAAATATTTTTTCTGACATTGAGACTCTAAAGCCCTTCTGGTTCGTAGATACGGGGTTGGGGCGCCCCCCCGGTGGCGAAAAACGGCTAATTTTGATCAAAATACCCGCAGAGCCGGAGCAGCACAGCCTGTGAAGATGGCGGACATTTTGCTTTTGTATTGGGGGAGCTCGAGCGCTGAGATGGAGGCGGGGAGATTTATGAGCCGCCGTACGTCACGCGTGACGCGCTGGGGGACACGCATGGACCTGGTTGGACGTTAGGGACTGCACCGCCTCCCGTGTCTTCCCCTCGCATATCGTCTCAATGGTTCACCTCCCTGCAGGCTTATTGCTAAAAGGCGACAAGACAGTGCAAACTTATTTGAGGCCTTTTTTTAAAAAAAATTTTTGTGTCATTTTATGTACAAGGTGCTGATGTTATAACCCACTCCCCCCACAACCGCATGCGCACACACAGCCACTGTAATCACAGACCAGCAAAATCTTTCATAATTTAATCCATGGCCTTGATGGGCAGGCCTTTCTAGTAATTGAGCAATAGTAGGATATAATACTAGTCTGGGGATACACCTCCATGCAGTGACTGTTTGATACTGCACCTTGATAAACTGCCCAGCCCTGGGTCTTGTTGTCTGTCTCTATGTGGACAAATGGTAGTTATCCAATCCCTTGTGCTTTCTCTAGTATTAAAAAAAACTGTCTTCCTATAAAAAACATACAATCCCCCCACCCCCCATGCTCCATGTCCGTGCTGCTCCTGCAAAATGTTACAACATTTGCCCAACATTTGCCCCAGGTGCAAGCGACAGCTAATGCACTACTGTTTTTATATCCGTTGGTTTGTTTACATATTTCTACCCCCACCCTATAAAACAAAGCAATCAGACGTGACATTGCCAGAGGTGGTGATTTTGTGTTTCTGTCGGTGATTTCGTTTTCTTTTACTGGCTGAGTGCCAGGCAGCCCCCGGGTGTTCTAGCCTCCTCTTTGCCTCTGTCTGCACCGATGCAAGATTCCATCTGAATGCTGAGCCTCCACAGTGTGCTGGGAGAGTCTAGTCCTCCCGTTTTTGTTAAAGCATTCCCCCGGTGCATTTAGTTTTAGCCGCGTTCCGCAGTATTTGTTGTGATTTTTGAACCTGTTGGTATCACATTCGTCTGAGATCTTCTCCATCTCTCCTTGGGCCCGTTGTGAATGAATAGCACTTCAGCTGAGCTCCCGAGAGCCTGCCTGCCTGCCTCAGAGCTGCAGAGAAGGCCTGCGCTACGCTGATGAAACAAACTCGATTCCCCGCATGGGTGAAAGAATCACACTTCACACAGCACCAGGGACAGAGCAGAAAGGGATGACATCACTTCAGCAAAGTAACATGGAGAGGGGGAGGGAGGTGCACTTGAGGAACTAAAGTTCACTCTTACACAGAGGGAAGGCTGACCAGGGATAAGATGACTTTGCAGCCTGCATGTGGCAAAACCACCACCTGTGATTTCCTGTGACCCTGAGATGCAGTTAGGGAGCACACATTTTCTCCTTGAAATAAGTGTTGCCTAACACTTTGCAGTAGTGCCTTGAGTCGAAAGTATTTCGCAATCTAAAATAAGTCTCCTGCTTGCTTTTTTTTTAAAAAAAAATTTCTTTTTTTTTTTTTTACGCAATGTCAAGCACAGCCAAGACTGTGTTAAAGCCGGAGGAATGTGTGTTACTTGTTTTTGATTCAAAAGATCTTTCGTGCAGAAATTATTGATCCCAGCTGGCTGTGGAATCTCAATGCCAAAATGAACCTGAGGACCCTGGGGTGGGCAGCACCCACCGGTTCAGAAAATACATGTCCGGTGAATGCAGCTTGTTTGCATAAGAAACCTTTCCATGGCTACTCTGGTTAGCTTGCTCCTGATGAGCCCTGGAGGAGAGGAGATGGGAGCTGTGCTGGCAGGAGCCACAGCAGTGTGAGAGCTTGAAGATTCGCAGTGATAAACGATGCTCCCCTCTCCTCTGCCCTCGAGCAGCACTGCCTGGTGTGAGGGAGAGATTGATAGCTTGGATCTTGTTGGCTGAAGCCTATTACTCTACAGCAACCACTTGGTACAGTATAGCAGCACTCTTAGCATGTCTTGCATTTAACCCCAGTCACACAACTGGGGTTGCTGATAATTCCAATTGATCTTCCCTGCTAAGAGAAATCTGATATGAACAATTTCACCGTGACACCCTCCTGGTCCGCAGGGCTACGGGATTCACTGAAACTATTCCGTTGTGGAGTTCAAGGACAAGGTGTGTGTAACCTGAGCATCCAGCCCATTCCAGGGTGTCATTGGCAGAATTTAACAATCAAATACTCAAGGACCTGGTCAGAGGTTTGATTGGTTCAGTGCAATGTTTTTAAAGATGTTGCTGGGAGAAAGCCCTGGACTGGAAGTGCCTGGGCTTGCCTGGTGGGTGCTGATCGCAGGCTGACTCCTTCTTTTTGACTGTATTGATTAGAAAGGCAGCATTCCAGAATGGATAGTGATTGCCACTCCCAGATCACTGTGGAGCTGCTCCCAGCGCTTGATGAGCGGATAGCCATTGCTGTTGCAGAGAGATATGGATCGGAAGGCTTTCTGCAGATGTATTTAAAGATATCTTGTAGGCGCACAAAAACCACAGGAACGTGTTCTTCCCAACCAACTGCAGCCTTGGTTTTTTTTTTGTTTTGTTTCTAATGGTCTATCTAAATGTGACGCCACCCACAACAAATCCCAACCCTTCCCCAGTCTACGTAGGTGGAGCCTCTTGAACTGCATTCCAGACTCCTGTAATCACATTGCAGACAAACCAGTCGGGTACGGATCCTCTTCCATCACATGACAGTGCTGGGCAATCACACTGCAGTCCCCATTACCAACAAAACACATTGCTGTGTGTGTTTCACTTGTTGCTGCCTCCCTTGTTGCTGGCTACCCATTGCTTCCCATTACATGGCATGAAGCACTTCTATTAAACCCAAAGGTAATGCAGCTGTGCGTTTTTGTTCCCCCACCATTATGATGGAATATGCACGTTTTCAAATCAACCCAGCAAGCCATTCACAAGCAACTTGCAGAATATAAATCGGTTTGCGCTCTGCAAGCGGTCGTGCACGTCATCAGGACAGTTTCTTATTGGAAGTATTCCGGTAGGGAGATGAATTGAGCTGTACTGCATTCATGTGACGGCTGGAACTCCCTGCGACATCAATCTGACACTGTTAGCTCTGCATACTCCATCTCCAATTAACCAGCCTTGACTTAAGGTATTGTGAAGTGCCTTGGGATGCTTGGTCATTCAGGAAAAGCACACTCCAGGAATCTAAATCTCATGTTCCTTACAGAAGTACAGGCTGCTCCACGTGGGCACACACAGTAGCACATTTATCCCCCCTGAGTACTTTGTGTCTTGTGACAAGTTTAAAACAGTAAATAAAATAATTAAATAAATCAAAAATCACAGCAAATCTGAAGTGTACAAAATGCATTATTAAGCATTAATTTCATTTTTCGGTGCTTATTTTTAGCTGTTTTTGAGTGCTTTTGTAAATTTTTTTTTTTTTTTTCGCGGCTTTCTCATTTTATATACTGCATGAAGTTATTATTTTCGGTAACTTTTAGTTTTTTTCTGTCCCAATATGTATAATAACTCGACAGTACTTGCACACTCCGATTGTACCTTCTTTCCTTTGCTGTCTGCCACAACGAAATCCTTCTGGTCACGGGCATATTCTTCTGGGGTGTTTGTGTGTTTTTTTTACGTTTCGCCACAATTTGCAATTCTGTTTTCAATTCCCCGAACGTGTAAATACTACCTCTAGTACTGCAATTATAGCTCGAGCAAGATCATCTCGTTTTAAATCTCACAAGCTTGTTCCAATCCTTCAATAGAAATGCAGGAATTTGCTACCACTCAGTAGTTGGGGTGGGTTTAATGTATTCAGAACAAATCAATGATAGATACAAGTCAGGAAGGAGGGACATTTTCACAGGGAAAGGGGTGAAGTCAGCGTGAATTGAGTAACCATTCCCAGTGTTTTTCTGGTGTTCATTGGATATGCACAGATTTTTTATTTTTTTTTTGTATTGGGGGTGTTTTATTGTTTTTTAGTCTCTTAAAAGCGAAAATCAGAAGCCCTATAAATCTCTGTTGTTGCTTGTTAGGCTGGCTGGAAGGAGAATCACGCCACCTTTATGAACGAGCTGAAGAACCTGCATGCTTCGGGGCTGACCACACTGGGCCAGGCGCTTCGCTCCTCCTTCGACCTGCTCAACCTCAACAGGCTGGTGTCCGGCATCGACAACTACGGACAGGTAAACCCAGCCGCTCTCAACAACCGCAACTACTTCAAACAGTATTGCTTGTTGTAGTGAAATCTTTTTATATTCAATACAATTTCTCATTCTAGGGAAGAAATCCCTTTTTTCTGGAGCCATCGGTGATCATCACCATCACAGATGGGAGCAAGCTGACTCACAGCTCTGGCGTGCAAGAGGAGGTGAGTGTGCAAGCGTGGTTAGAGTTGAGATATTGGGAGAAAAGCTGCGTCTTTAGAGGTCAGAGCTGATTGTGACTTGGTCATATGCTGGCGGTTGTATGTATGCAAGTTGAAATGTTGCACCTAGCTTCCAAGTATATGTGTTTAAAATGTTTTTTGACTTGTGATTGTAACGCTAATACCGAACGGTTTGCCTGAAAATAAATTCACATACTGTGCCATACAATGTATATCTCATTTTGTCTTATTTGTGTTCTTTGTTCGGGGGAGTGGGTGTATATGTCTCTCGTGTACCTGGGCTCTGGAAGTTAAACGGTTCCTCTCTTTTTTTCCCGCAGCTGCACCTGCCCCTGAACTCGCCCCTGCCGGGCAGCGAGCTGACGAAGGAGCCGTTCCGCTGGGACCAGAGGCTGTTTGCGCTGGTGCTGCGTCTGCCGGGCGCCTCCTCCCTCGAGCCGGAGCAGCTGGGCAGCGTCCCCACGGACGAGTCTGCCATCACGCAGATGTGCGAGGTCACTGGAGGTGGGTCCAGCCATAACCAGCACTGCTTTAACTGAGACAGTGTGGTTCCTCTTGTTTCTCTCTCTCTCTCTCTCTCTCTCTCTCTGTGTGAATGCAGCTCGTCTTGGGGAAGCAAATACAGTAACTCTTTGTCTCTGACACACTCTCACAACTCTCCATCAGCATACAGTTCAGAGTTTGCTGTAAATGTGTGCGATGGCTAAACACTGCCTGCCTTGGCCAGAAGCCTTTAATTTCATTTATTATTTTTTTTTTTTTTAATTTTCTTCCCGCAGGCCGGTCCTATTGTGTCCGAACCCAGCGGATGCTGAATCAGTGCTTGGAGTCGCTGGTGCAGAAGGTGCAGAGCGGAGTGGTGATCAACTTTGAGAAGACAGGACCTGATCCGCCGCCTGTGGGGGAAGGTAACCGAGCCGTGACATCACAGGGATGGAAAGAAGACTCCCACTGCATAGCAGTTTAACATAAAGCGTGATCCAACATCTATTGCAATACATAGGATAAGAACTTTTTTCTTTCTCACTCTGCAGATTTTACACCTGTGTCTCTCCTGTATTTCCACAGATGGTCTTGTTGACCCAGCCAGGCCCACATCCTCGTTCTCTCCCCAGCCATGGCACAGCTGCCACAAAGTGATCTACGTGCGCCCCAACCCCAAAACCGGCGTACCTGTCGGACACTGGCCCATCCCCGAATCCTTCTGGCCCGATCAGAACTCCCCCACTCTGGTAAGGATACATGCATGCAGTCTTTGCAGGAATGTCCTAGTGTTATTTTACCATTTGATGTGCAGAAACAGTTTCCGCACTATAATAGATTACTTTTAGAATGAGGAAGCATGGTGATGCGCGTTGTGTTTCTGTCTTCTCTATGGTTTAAGTATGCTTGTGTTTGTCCTCCAGCCTCCCCGGACGTCCCACCCCATTGTACGGTTCTCCTGTGTGGACTGTGAGCCCATGGTGATCGACAAGCTGCCCTTCGACAAATATGAGCTGGAGCCCTCGCCGCTCACACAGTACATCCTGGAGCGCAAGTCCCCGCACGTGTGCTGGCAGGTAACTTCATACAATGAAGACCTGAATCAGCGGGTCACCAAAGAGACTGGGCTTTGGATTGCTGGGGAATACTGGCTGCTTGGTTCAGGTTTATTGTATTTTGGAAAGCTTGTAACAGATGTGATTTACAAGAAACCCCACTATGAGAAGATCTATAGCTATGGCCAAAAGCTATGCATCACCCTATAGAATTAACACACGTTGCTTCATAAAGTCGAATGAAACCTGCTGAATAATGTTCCGTTAACATATGGAATTACACACCGCTTTGTAATTTTAATTATGAAAATAGGAGGCACTTTTTTACACACAGAATTGTGAGGGTCTGGAACCAACTCCCCAGTAATGTTGTTGAAGCTGACACCCTGGGATCCTTCAAGAAGCTGCTTGATGAGATTCTGGGATCAATAAGCTACTAACAACCAAACAAGCAAGGTGGGCTGAATGGCCTCCTCTCGTTTGTAAACTTTCTTATGTTCTTATGTTCTTATGTCTCAATCCTAAAATTCTAGGTGATGCAGAACTTTTGGCCATAGCTGTACATTAGTAATAGAGTTAAATAAACCACACACCCACACAAGTGTAAGCCTGCAGCATGGGTTTCCATGGCATGTCAGAGTACAGAACGCTGTGCTGTCCATGGGGAGCGCTCATTCATATTCCAGTCTTTCTTGTCTGTCTGCAGGTGTTTGTAAACAGCAGTGGGAAGTACAGTGACCTGGGGCAGCCTTTCGGGTACCTGAAAGCCAGCACTACCTTAACCTGCGTCAACCTCTTTGTGATGCCTTACAACTACCCAGTCTTATTGCCATTGTTAGGTAGGTGGTGTGTGTCTGGGGGTGGGGGGCGGTCCGATAATCATGCTTAGTTACAGCTAAATCTTTCGTCTTGCTTCAACACAGTTTGAGTCCCCAGTTGTCTCTGAGTTTGATTTTATTTCTGTTCTTTTTCCAGATGACTTGTTCAAAGTGCATAAACTGAAACCTAACATGAAGTGGCGCCAGGCTTTTGAGACGTACCTGAAGAATATGCCTCCTTACTTCTTATTGGTAGGTCCTGCTGCAGCCTGTGAATTACCATTGCCCTGGGATTACTGCTACTAGACTTTAAGCAAGCAGAATGCCCCACTAACTGCTTATTTATTTATTTATTTATTTTTCTTAGCTCTTCTAACAGGATTTGCACTAGTTTGCATTATATAGTTACAATTTGAATTGCATTTATCAAAGTAATTGCTGGTTCTTTGTGGTCACCGTTGACTGTCCTGCTTTCTTCCCCAGCCATTAAAGAAGGCGTTACGAATGATGGGAGCCCCAAATCTGATCTCTGATAACATGGACTGTGGGCTCAGCTACAGCGTCATCTCTTACCTCAAGAAACTCAGCCAGCAGGTACGCAGAGTCTGTCTAACTGTAGGACAATATGATAATGTATGTGTGTGTATATGAGAGAATGGTTTCTGAAACTTTCACAATACTTTACAATATTCAGATAACATAGCAAAATAATACCCTATATATATATATATATATATATATATATATATATATATATATATATATATATATATATATATGTGTGTATATATATATATATATATATATATATATATATGTGTGTGTGTGTGTGTGTGTTATATTGGGGATTTTAAGACATTATTGCATACTTGGGAAGTTTTGCTTAATGTAACATTTACTGCTGGTTTGCACACTCCACGATTACAGCAGAAGTATTATTATACCAGCTGCACTGGCATTGTCTAACCATGTGTCTGCTCCGCCTCCCCCTTCTGTACTCCACAGGCCAAAATGGAGTCGGACCGGCTGATAGTGTCTGTTGGTAAAAAGCCTCCCCAGGAAACGGGGATCAAAGTTAAGAACCACTCCAATGCACTTTCACTGGCGCACCGCAAGGATTTCAAACAGCTCCTGCAGGGGATCACTGGGGAGGTCCCCCTCATGCTCACCGATATCAACCTGAAGGAGTTTGCAGGCTTCCAGATAGCACTATTGAACAAGGTACAGTGACGCACTCACACATGGAGCTGATGGAACTGTTTTTGGCAGTTTTTTTTTTTACTTGTGTTTTAATTTCTCGCTGCCCCACCAGGACCTGAAGCCGCAGGCGTACAGGAATGCATTTGACATACCCCGGAGGAATCTCCTGGATCAGCTGACCCGAATGAGGTCCAACCTGCTGAGAACGACGCAGAAACTCATCCGCGGACAAGATGAAGGTGACTGTCGCATCCCCTCCGACTCGACTGCAACACAGCAGTGGGGTTTATTAAACATGCATTTATTTTTATAAATGAATAAGTCTACAATAACTTCTCTACAGTTAAGACGCGAGTTCATTCAAACTGTGTAGTTTCTGGGTCAACTTCTGTTAAAATGATACAAATCCAAGCCTGAATTGAGGCTAAACTTAGTTCAGGGAGTGGATATGCATCAGCTCTGTGGCAGAACATTGTTGCATTGTGCACAAAGGTGCATTGTACACTGTTAGTTTGATATTGAGTAAATCCTACCTCTTCCAGACTACCTGCACAGCATCCCTGTGGCTCAGATGGGGAATTACCAGGAGTACCTGAAGATGATGACGTCACCCCTCCGAGAAATCGACCCGGACCAGCCGAAACGCCTGCACACGTTCGGGAACCCTTTCAAACAGGACAAGAAGGTACCCAAAACTCTCTCGCGTGATATTGGCCTCGCTATAGCTATAGCTTGACCAAGAACAGTAGTTTCATCCTGCCCTGCACTGCCATTCATTCGTTCATGTTGTTGTTGTTGTTGTTTTTGAAACCTTTCCTGTTTTCCTCCCCCGCAGGGAATGATGATCGATGAGGCGGACGAGTTTGTGGCGAGCCCCCAGAACAAGCTGAAGAGGAGTGCAGGAGACCCCAACTCTGCTGCGGCCCTGAAGAGACGGAGGAGCATGTCCCCCTTGCTTCGCCGGCCACAGACACCCCCCATAATCACCAACCACTTGGTGGGCAAGGGGCCACCCTGCTCCTCTGGGGGACAGGGCCACCAGAACTTAATCAAACCCATCCCACTGCACAAAGGTAGGGTCACACCGTGATCGACCTGCCTCTAAATGATTCAAAATGAGTTTGAGGATCATCATAAACAAATGATATTGTGCGAGTGTGGCGTTTTTGTTATTTTCCTTTAAATGTAACCACCTCAACAGGTAGAGCTACCAGAAACCAGACGATGGATCTGTGTGACAGTCGCCTTTTATTTGCACAGTCCTACTGGAATGACTCGGTCTTGTCTTGTGGGTCCCCTGACATTGGGAGTGTGTGTAACAGTACATGCCCTGTATGTGTTGTGATCTGTATTGCATTGGCTCTTCTCGCTCTCTCTTTCCAGGCGTGGAGGTGAACAGCGTGATGGTAGTGGAGAGTAACGGGGAGAGGAAGCCTGAGAACTGGATGGTGCTGGACGGGTTAGAAATGACGTCCCTGACCCCTGAGGACAGACTGACGGGGACAGTGGTCGAGACCGAGTCCCAGCTGGAGGATGTGGGGTGTCTGAGTGAGGATGGGCTGGACGAGAGGCCAGACCCTGTCGCTATGGACAGAGGGGCAGGCCCTGCTGAGAACTGTGAGGAAGGGGCTCCTCCGGACCAGGAGGGGGTGATGGAGAGCAGTGCTGAGTCTGCATTGCCCGGAGCACTCAGGGTTGGCAGTGTCCTGCCTCTTGATGGGTCCAATGCAGAGCTCCGGTCTCGGGTCTTAAAGGAGGTTCGCAAGCCAGGCAGGAGTGAGTATGGAGCACTACGCACACACATCTTCAAACTGCACATGTAACCCCCATGCACAATTTTTCTAGTGTTATTTTAATCTCAGATCCTCAAGCTCTCGCTAGTTTCTGTGCTGTTTTTGAAACTTATTCAGTTCCTAAATTTTGGTTCTTAACATTTCCTGTAGAAGCAACGTTCCTCATTCATTTAAAACATGTGCATATAAAAATGTGCCAATTGACGACATGCTGTGTTGTAGATTGATGTTTCCCAGTTGGATGTCTTATTTGTGTGCTAGAGGAGATAAATATGTGCATTTAGAAGGCACTGCAATAACACTGTTGATTTTAAAGTTGTCACCATCGTTCATCACCTGAGCTCTTCCGTCTGTGATTTCAGATTACGAGACAGTATTCCAACTACTTGAAGAAGTGAAGGGACCTCTGGAGGTGCAGAGATACTTCATCCACCACACCATCAAGGAGGCAGCCAGGTACGCTACCCTTCATATCGTTCTGATAAGGGGCAGGAGCACACTGATCCATAGGTTTGAAGGTGTGAGCAGATACTAGTTCAGTTTTACTGCACCCATTTTAAGCAATAAACCCTTCCTCGGGTGAGCTTGTAACATAATGGATGTGTATTTAGGTTGATAGAAACAGCTGCATGTCAAAACTGAATTATTTTGTGTACAGAGTTTGAAAATCAAATGTTAACTGTGCATCTGAGCCTCCTGTAATGCATTTCGGAAAACTCCTGGTAGGGACCAATTGGGTGGATTTAAAGGGATCCTGTTTTCAGATGAATTGAGTAAGTATAAATGCCTCTTCACATGAACTCTGCAGGTTTAAGAAGCGGGTGCTGATCCAGCAGCTGGAGACTGCACTGGAGGAGATGGAGGAGAAGTACCGGCCCAACAGCGTGAACAACGTCCACGACAGGTAACCAGGGCGCCGCGCTGCACCTGTGGAGAAACGCCTGCCCAACAGCGGGCAAAGGCTCCAGCGCCACGGACGAACCGCCAGAGTTTGACGAAGACAGAGCGGTTTACCGGAGAGGGAGGAGGGCACGAGAGGAGAAGGGCCTGGCCAGCCAAACCTTCCCTCTCCGCCTCCCCTTTTTTTGCCAAAATCCTGCCAGCATAAGCCAGGCTCCTCGGTGCTCAGGATAACCTCCGCAGTGACTGAATGACTCGAGGAGGGAGAGGGAGTAGCAGGGGGACTCTTAGTTTCCTCACAAGTCGAAACACGTTCCAAGTGTGGGTGGTCTAGACTTCCACCTGCCCCAAGGGCTATGGCACAGAGCAGCTATTGACTGTTACTACCCCACGTGAGGGTAAAGGTGGGGTGGGAGGATGACAACATTGGACATAGGACCAATGCCTGAAATAATAAATATTGCACATCGGTAAGGTTACCTTGATGACAATTGAAAAGGTGAGTGGAGGATGGCGCAGCTTTGCAGAAATACATCCCAGCTTCTTTTAATCCATCCCACACCCCCATACCCTCCACTGTCATATACATCCAAGCAACAGGGCAGAGTTCAACTCTGCAACTGTGATTTTTAATAAGACTTCAGACTGTTAAGCAGAGCTGCACCCTCCCCAGTCCCAAGAGACGGGCCTGTGTCACAGCAGTGAGCAGGAGAAGGCGGGGTGAGGGTGTGGGGATTTGTAAAGATTAGGAGTAATTACCCACAGCCCTGCTCCTCCTGTTCATTGACACCAATGAAAACCCTGTGACTCGATGAGGAAACTTTAATCTACCTCAGGCTTTTTGTTTTTCATTCTTAATCCTCTGCCTGCAACTTTTTTTAGTTTTTTTTTTCCCCCACCATTTTTAGAATTGGGTCGTACAAGGCAAAGAAACTCGCATAAAAAAAATGGACTTGGGCAGCTCCCAACCCGACCTGACCAGACTAGGCCTTTATTGACCAACAAGACTGTTCTAATCGATTGAAGCGTCCAGCAGCACTTGCAAATTAAGGTTTTTGAAATTTGCAAGATGTTGCCTAAAGCTCCAAAACCAATCCTGCATTTTGGTTTTCGTTAATCTGGTCCATTGCAGCTTGCAGCAGGCATGCCCAGATCGCTCGAGCAGTTGGTACGAGGCAGAAGTGCATAAATCTGCGCTTTTTGCTTTTATGTTAACGGTAATGATTGGCTGTAAAATAAACAAACGCATTGAATTTAACTCGGTTGTGCATTCTGTTTGCTCAAATACAATTTTAGGTTTTCAGTTTGATTGATCTGTGCTTGACAAACCGTCACACATAGCTTTGAGCTCAGAGTTTTGATTTCCCATGGTTGTTATGGAAACGGAAGCACATGGCTGGATATGAAGACGGGTTTGATGGAAAGTGTTAACGGTAGTCTGGGTCTATCTGGTCAGGTTTGAACTGCAGTCCATGTCCGTTTTGGTTCGGTTCAGTTAGGCTGGTTTGATTGTTCCCATATTGTCCCAATCTTTCCCAGTACTCCAGTGCTTAAGCAATCCGTAATGGTTTTGTTTTTTTTTAATGAAAGTGTATTTTACTTTTTAATATTCATACAAAAAAATAACAAAGAGATTATTTTTGGACAGTATTTGTACCAGACCATAAGATAAAAAATATTTTAAAGAAAATAATAAACTGTATAAAGAAGTTTTTGTAACTGTTATATAATATAAATGAACATTTTATTAAATCTTTTTTAAAAAAAGAAAAAAAATAAATGTCAGAGAAAAAAGTGTTGCCGTTTACATGTGTGGAGTGGAAGCTGTATTAACCACATGTCTGTAGACAAGGTAGAGTGGAAGTGATGAACCGTGTGTGGGCACCTAACTTAAAACTACCAAGTACCTGTTTTCTACAGCCGGCCATCACACGTGCTGTGTGTCATTTCAGCCCCACCTGTGATGAATGACTTGGGTATTAGGGCAGCTTTTAGCTGGTCCCTTGAGCAGTTGTTGTAAACAGGTTGGCCTGTACAGTGTGAATGTATGTGTGCATTGGGTGCTCGCTGTCTCCTCTTAACCGTATCTGTGAAGGCAGCGCATGAAGAGCAGCAGTAAAAGCAGCCGGGATGAGAAACACACCAGCGTTAACTACCATACTTTAAAAAAATCTTTCTATCTTCTCAAGTCTTATTACAGATGTCGTCCCGTTCTGTTTTATTCTGTTACACAACATGCCAAGTCACAGTGTCACAAACCACCAGCACCTTGGTTACTGTTCATCAAAGCTGTTTCCTCCAGGATGTTTGAAAGGAAACCAAAACTCAAGTGTTATGAAACTAGTATCAAGGACCAAAAACTCCTGAAGCAGTTCCTTAATAGTTTATTTTCTTTTAAAAATAATAATGCATGCATTGTGTTCTATATCCACTACGGGCCATGGGTCTACCACTGTACTCATTTTAATCATGAGTGTTCATTGAAAAGGCAGCGGCTTGCAAACCTTCTCCCAAGTTTTTATTTCAAACCAGGTGCAAAATGTGGTTTTTATACATGGATCTGTTTTCCAGTGCAATAAAACAGTGCCTATTGACAGTCTCTGGGATTTTAAACAGCAGGAGATAGAGTAGCTCTCAAGCCAGCAGTGATCAATTCACAATATAATCAGGATTAACTATTTGTTAGGCAGTACAATTCACTGATAGTTAAAAAGGAAAGCACCCGTCGATATCAACCACTTTATAGATGGTAATTATAAGCAAATTATTATTTATGTTCATACCTTTTATTATGTAATAAAAAAAAAAAAAATAATGCTTGAGCACACATTTTCAAAACAGACTTTATTAAGTTAAAAATGATGCATATTTTTTCTTTTGTACGTAACAAACATGGAACAGAAAATGACCTGCAGTATTGGCTTTTAAAATGTATGAAAGTTTCCTAAGTTTATTTTACCCCATAATTTATTAGCAATATTAAATTGCTATTCCCCAATGTCACAAATGCATGTTTTATTGTTCATTTCAAATGAAGATGGTTTATTAATTTTTTTCAACTACTGTATTACAAAATCCTGAACAGCAACATATAAATACTGTCACTAAATAAGTTATACATCTTGTACTGTAACTTATCACATTTGCTTAGCAGGGTGTAAAAAAAAAAAAAAAAATCCTTAAATACCTCACAGTCTTAACAGCAAGGCAGACAAAAATGTTCAGTAGCCTAAGGTTCAAAGAACATGTGTTGAGCAGGCAGTTTGATCTAGTGGTTAGAGCAGAGGGCATGGGATCATTAGATCACAGATCCCTGACTTGGTTCAGTCACTTTAATTTACTTTTACATGGGACTAATATACAAGCAGGACAACCCCCTCCCCCACGCAAAGGAGTTGGCACAGTCTAAAGAAAAAAAAAAAAAACCTTATCAACTATAAGGTAAGTAATGGAAGATTTTTTTTAAGCAGATATTTTTTTTTACACCCCGGAGAGTTAAATTTTAATATAGAAAGGTGGAAGGAAGGAAGTCTCAGTGATGCTCTAGTTTCCGTAACCTCAGCGGGTTGCAGTTCAGCGCTTGCTGCCTGGGGACGGGGGTGGTCTCAGGGGGCTGGAAAAGCACTCTGCCCCGGTGGTTGAAAAGGTAGAACGAAGGATGATTTCTCAGTGTGTCAAAAGTCCTGAAAATAGCAGAAAAAAAGCAGGGGTTTGGTTTAGGCATAAGGTCTTGTCAGGGTATATAGAGCAGGAAAGCCACACTAGGTTCACAAAGATATTTTTCTACCACTTTCACATTAGACAGTCTAGTAATAAATGGCCGTGGGGACGTGCATACAAGATTACATGGAAGAAATTCAGTTAAAATTGGCCAAGACTCGAAGGCTAAAAATGGCAACCTTAAGACAGTACCTGGGCAAATGGGACTAACCTGCAAGTTCAAATCAATCGCAAAAGAACAGACAATATACATACAATATCTGTACAGAATAGACAATATAATACAATGTCTACAATATACATACAATATCTATACAGAATAGACAATATAATACAATATCTATAAAGTGTGGAGTGTTGGTAATGAAACAAACATACTTGTTTTTCAGCTCTGATGTAGCGTCCATGTCTTTAAATTCCCCCGCAATATGTACAATGCCATAACAAGTTACTACAAAGGCCAGCAGTGTCTGAAGGACAATCTACAAAAGCAAACACAGAGTGACTATTACTGGTACTGTAACTGCAGCTGAAACAATGCACAGCAAACCAGCATCAACAGTAAACTACAGTACTTCTGCTCAGACGGAACATGGCAGGATTATAAATTCTTACTGTGCGGATTATCATTTTTATGAAGACAAGGCACACGTGATTGGTTTGGATATATTGATTCCATGCCCATCACTAGCTGAACCAACTGAATGAACCTGACTTCAACAATTGTTCAAACAGTTCAAGTTTTACTTGAAGAAGTTGAATCCCAGGACAGTCTAATCACTGGACACTAAACTCCAAGAGAGACATAAAACTAATCTGAACAAACAAGCACTTACATCGATCGGTAGTGTTTCATTCTCCTTTTCCGTTAGTCGCATATAGGACCGATCTAAAGAAAGTAAAATAAGCATATATATTAAAAGCACTGCTGAAAAAATGTGCTTACAGGTTAACAAAGACAACGGTTGGGACTGTACCACGCAGCTCTTTCTCTACAACAGTTGTGAAAGGATCTTGTTAAAGTTGAGAACCTATTTTGCACAGTCTACACAGTCAGAATACTCACCTGTCAGACACCAGCATCAAATCATAGCGCTAACCTTCAGGCAGAAACAACATTTTAGGGTTCTATTTTATTATTGTGTTGCAAATCATTATGTAGGAATCGAAGGACTCCCATTGCATAGCACTCTGAGCAACTTTACTTTGAGCTGAAGTAGTCTCACTCCTCGGCTGCTTCTCTCAATGCTGCTAGGAAAGCCCAGAGTGATCCAAACCGTCAGATTATTTTATGTTGTGTCTGATTTCACAGACTCAATTTAACCCGAATATTGGTCTACCTAATGTAAGGTCATCGATGGTTAGTAGTAACTGGGGTTTGTAAAATTAGCCTTTTATGTTGTGTGATACAGGTTTACAAACAAACCCTAGTCATTACATTAGAAGTATATCTTTCAGGTTTTACTGGCAGCTTAATTAGCCACTGTTATCTAGGTATAACAAGTTCAAGTCTGACTAGCTCACAGTAAAACCTGGACACATTGAAAACGTTGTGCACTACGTATACACACTGTGGTAGTTAACACAAATCGTGGCGCATGGTTTACATCTCATGTAAAAAAAAGCAAACCGTTATTATAACTGTTTTTAATTACAGCAGGGGAACGGCAAAATGAAACTTCATTTGGGAGTGATGGTTTTTGGAAGCGATCGTTTAATACACCGGGGCCTGAAGCTGTAAACGAGTGTGGCATCGCGTTTCTACTGTACCCGCTTCCCCATATCTACACCTGCAGCCTGTAACCGCTGAAACCGTCGACTCGTTGCGTTAGGTTTTGCTTCCTAGCGGGGTTTCTTCCTGCGGTGACTCAGCAGGGCTAACAAATACACACTAGTGCTCGCATGCGAGAGGATTATTTTAAACAAAGTCAACTGAATCCCCCGTCGATCTCTGTCACGCAACACTGGAATCGGGTATAGTCCGTTAAGTGGTTTCTAAATGTTTGTGTTTTTTTTAAAATATCCGGGCACCATGAAATAAAGTCCGATAACAGTACGTTGCAGAGCCTCCCGTTCACAAGAAAACAAAGCGTACGGTGACCTCATAACATAACGAGGACAGAATATACCGTAGGATATAGTTCGGTAAACAATTCGGTCCTGTTCCTCTGTTTGAGGGAAATAAGACAATATCGGCATTTATTTGTGTATATAATTATTATTAGTAGTATTGTTAGTGGGAATAAACCCCGCAACAGGGCCCGATTCCCTAAATGCAAAAGATCTTCCGGAAAATGCTCCACTGAAACCAACAACACCTGGCATCCCTTTGGACAAATCCGGTCCTGCAAATACTAAAGACTGGGGTTTCTACTCACGCTGAGCCGCTGAAAATGCCGAGTGAGCCAAAGCTAAGAGCCCGACACCGACTAGACCCTTCCAAACAGACGAAGCCATCTTCACCGGAGAGAGAGCGCTGGCGCAGCGGGATGTCGTCCGGAGTACAGCGCTGATGGGGAAGGAGGAGGGGTGGGCGCGCAATGATTACGCGTCCTCTCTTTTTCCACAGCGCGCCTGTAACCCGTCTCCATAGCTACAGCGCGCTTCAGGTGGGTGAGCAGCATGGCGCATGGTCTGCGAAGCCAGCCACTCCCCTGTCACATGACATGTTTGTTCTGGAAGAGTGGGGAGTGAGTGTGCGAAACAGGAACAAGCTACCCCGGCCTCCGCTGGAAGGAGAACGACAACCAGCAAGGAGGGAAGCGGAGAGCGGATTACCTGGACATGGGTTCCAAAACCAGAAAAGCTGCGGCTCCGAGGGGCTCGGGAACGCTGCCTTTCTCCGTGCTAGCCTGCCTGCTGCTGGCGTCTCTGTGTTCGTGCGGCGCGGATGACAGTGCCATGGAAGACATTGTGACAGAGAAACAGGCTGAGGCGAGCCACAGGCAGGACAGCGCCAATCTCTTAATTTTCATCATGCTCCTGACCCTTACCATCCTCACCATCTGGCTTTTCAAACACCGCCGCTTCAGATTTCTGCACGAAACCGGCCTGGCTATGATCTACGGTGAGGGACTGCACTGCTCTTTAATGAAATGCATGTGTTGTGATGGCAGGCTGGTCAGTATGCTTGTGCGTACTATGGACAGGGGCGTGATACATTCATAATCCCAGACCATGAAGTACCGCTTACCACCACAGAATAGCATAGGCCTGTCACTGGAGTGGCAGAACCGCTTGTGAGTGTGTGGCGGGTATAATGTTGACAATTGCTTACCGTGCCGCAGGTTCAGTAGCTTGGTCTCGTCGTGTGCGTGCATGTGCGTGTTTTTTAATCTTAGTAGCAACGGTATGCATAGGCGCTGCTCTGCTACTTGGAAAGGTCAGACTAGCCTGTTGATCTGGTATGCAAGAGGAATGCCCTAAAACAATATCGCATGCTGTGTTTTTGATGCAACGTTTGCAATTGAGAAGATAAGCGCAATGGGTTTGCGGTGTGGTGGTTTCTTAAACACTACCAGTCAATCATTGTCAAGAAACATGTGATGGTCGCCTGTCTGGCTCTTCTAATCAAAGTCCTGTTTTTGTTACACACAGAGAGTGTAGTATTTTAGATTATATATATATATATATATATAAGAAAATCATGTGCAATGTGTCTTTTGGGGAGACTGTGCTTGCAGTGTAAATAAATGATCTTTTTTTGCAGTTGCCAGCAGGTGGCAGTTTGTTGTTGTTCATAATTAAAGTGATGATAACCATGTAATCAGCGAATACTGTTGCTTTGGAAAGCCCCCCCCCCAGCAAACGAAACCTCCAGCAGATATTTTACTGGACCTAGCCTTGAAAAGTGACCATTGTGATGTCATCAGAGGCAAACTGTAAGCTTCCAATGGATTGGGTTTGTGAGGGTTCCATATTCAGATCAGCTTTTTCAAATGATCTCCCAGTATTGAACCAGTGTACCGCCCAGTTTAGTTGGAGGTAAGCCATGTGTGCATTTATGCAGTCTGTCCCTGGAGTTGGTGTAGGTCATGGTGACCTTATTTTTTCACAGTATTGACACGTGTCACATGTAACACGTCTTTGGCAGGGAATATGCACTCCTGACTTACCTTGACTTATCCTGGCTGTGCCTGGATAATGCTCACCAGACTGCATACTGTAAAACAGCAACATCGAAACCACAGATCATTGTGTTGAAGTTGGTCTTAGTTTTGTGCTGTTCAGAGACCGGTTGATTCAGGTTTCACTGTTCACAAGAAAAGCAACAACATATTTTGAGTAACAATAACTTTTCACTGCTTTTTTGCAGTGTTTGTTTGTTTTTGGTTTTTTTGCCAAGTGCAATGCCCCTTTACACTCGCTATTTAACTTCACATCAAAGATTATTCCTCATAGTCTTTATTCAATCAAGTAAATAATAGTTTTGATCCAACTCTGAACCCCTGATATTGATGGCAACAGCAGACTCCAGGGACTGTTTTAAGAGTTTTATTTTTTGAGAGTTTATTATCATACTGTTAGACTAAACATTGCTTTGGAAAAATGAGGATAAACTTCGAATCGTCTCTTAAACAGGGCTTCATGCTCTGCAAAAACAGTGCTTATAAAAACATTCCTTCAAGTTTTGTGAATTTCATTTGTTTCTTTATATTTAACGTGCTGAGAGCCAAGTCCCTTTATCTGATGTTTGTCAAGTACAGGGTTGGAAATAAGACTCCACAGCAGTTTCACCCATTCTAGGTTTTACTAGGAGCTTGATTAGCCACAGTGTACAGGTAACAAGCTCAGGTGCGTCTTATTAAACTCCTAGAAAAACCAGGAATGGATCAAGCTGCTATGCAACGGGAGTCTCATTTCCATCCCTGGATCTGTGTGCTTGCGTGCAGGTTTGCTGGTGGGCGTGGTGCTGCGCTACGGAATCCATGTGCCCCGGGACGTCAGCAACGTGACGCTCAGCTGCCACGTGAACTCCAGCCCTGCCACGCTGCTGGTGAACATGAGCGGCAAGTTCTATGAGTACACACTGAAGGGAGAGATCAACCCCAAGGAGGTGAACGATGTGCAGGACAACGAGATGCTCCGCAAGGTAAACACAGTTTATTCTCTACACAGAGGGAGCAGCGCTGCTGCTGCACCTTCAGCTCGGGTCTGGAGTCTCAAAGCAAAGAACTGTTCTGTCACGTGAACAAACAAGAATGATTATTATTATTGAACAATCATGTGATACGGGCTAATCCGTTCTACCAAAGGCACCCTTAAATGTGTTGATATGCATTACCCTGTTAAATACAGCTTTATAACTTTGTCTGTAGTGGATACATAGAGTTACTATTATATGACATTTCAGAGATGGAAATAAGACTCCTATTGCATAGCACTTTGATCCATTAATAAGATACACCTGAACTTGTTACCTGTACACTTTGACTGCAGTAGAACCTGGAATGGGTTAAAAATGCTATGCAATTGGAGTCTGCTTTCTATCCCTGCAGTTGGTTAGTGTACACATGGAAATCCTAGAGGCGAGTGGTTCGTTTCTGGGGTTGGGGTTATCTGCTGGTTGTTGTATACAAGTGGGTGTTAACGTCCCTTTTATGTTTTTGCTTTCAGGTGACCTTTGACCCCGAAGTGTTCTTTAACATTCTGCTCCCTCCTATTATATTCAATGCGGGATACAGTCTCAAAAGGGTAGGTGCTTCTGAGCCTCTGCTGAACTGCAGGCTTCCCTTCTAATTTTGCACCCCAGTTCTGTCCCGTTACTGCGCAGACACAGGCTGAGAAGAAGGATGGTATTACAAGGCCATACAAAATGTATTTTTGCAGTTGTTCTTGTGATAGTTCTTTTAATAGCAGCCTCGGGTTGCAGAGATGGCGATTGGGGTCGCGTGTAAGAAAGCGACTGGTCTAATTGTGTGTTTCAGAGGCACTTCTTCAGGAATCTGGGATCTATTCTCGCCTATGCTTTTATTGGAACCATCCTGTCCTGTTTTGTTATTGGGTAAGTGCAGTGACACAAAGACATTGTAATTAAACCATACCGAAATCAAGTCTGCTTTGAGTTACTTTCTCCTCAGATCAACCGTACACAATATAGCTCTCATACCAAGCCTTGTTTGGTGGTGAACTGCCAAGTTTCAGCCAACCGAACAGGTCTTTATTAAGATGCAAACTTGATATTTTTTTAGTTTTATAGTATAGTAAGTGATTCGTCAATAACTTCTGCCGCATTTTAAAGCTGAAGGAACACGAAGCCACTTTGTGTCTTGGAACTTGGTTTCAGGAGACTAGGTTTCAGGGCACTTCACGGCGCACCAGGGGAGGCTTGGGGTTTGATGCAGCAAAGTTGCCTCAAACGAGGTCTCCTGGAACCAGGTTTCAAGCTGCTGTTCTTGGAAAAGTGGCTTTGTGTGCCCTCAGCTTAAGGATGCCAAGCCCTCTTGGTTTTTAGACGTTTATTTCCTGTTTGTTTTTCTTGGCCAGGTCGATTATGTATGGGTGTGTAATGCTCATGAATTGGGTCGGTCAGCTGGGAGGAGATTTCTACTTCACCGACTGCCTGTTTTTTGGTGCCATTGTATCTGCCACTGACCCAGGTAGGTACTGTAGCAGAGGGACGTTTCTAGGGTACCTGGGAGAGGGATGGGTACAGTATACAGTGCATGGGGAAGTATCGCAATTCTGTGTCAACAGGGGCCTTCTTGAGCAACACCTCGCTTTCCTTGTTATCTCCACACTTAGCCTCCACACCTATCCCTTTGCATACAAGTGCTCATAAATGAGCCCCTATCCAGCCCCTGAAACATTGCTGAGTTTTACATCGTGAGTGTTTTTCAAACGTTATTTCGCTCATAAAACAATTGCAGAATCGCCTGTGAAAGTTGCTTTGAAAGAAGGGTAGGTATGGCTACTTGTAGGAATTTGTGATGTGCAATGAAATGGAGAACATAAGAAAAGTTTAGGAACGAGAAAAGGCCATTCGACCCATCAAGGCTCGTCCCTTGTTAGCACGCCATTCTGATTTAAAAGCACAGAATCCCGTCTTTTTGTAAATGTTCCCAGTGTTTTAGATCCGACTACGTCACCTGGTAGCTGCTCTGTGTATAAAAGTGCTTCCTGCTTTCTGTTCTATATGTACTTTTTACTTCGCTTCCATTTCTGCCCCCTGGTTCTACTCTCTGTGCAGAATGTGACGTGTCATGCATTTCTGGTAAGGCTTTTTAACACTGTCCCCTGCAGTGACGGTGCTGGCGATATTCCACGAGCTGCAGGTGGACGTGGATCTGTATGCGCTGCTCTTCGGAGAGAGTGTCCTGAACGACGCTGTGGCCATCGTGCTGTCCTCGTGAGTCGTTGCAAATACAACACAGTGGATCTGAACCCCATCCGTCGCCAGGGTCGGGCTCACTTCCTGTACTTCAATTCCAATTCCTCTTTAAAATCCATTCCCGTTCCCTTTTCATCAATTCCAGCACATCACTGATCCAAATTCTGTTGAAACAAGCTTCTCGCAGTGGCAACAAATGACTTCGACTGAAGTCCCTGTTAGTCAGTTAAACTGGCTTCAAATGAAAGCAGTTGAACAATCGCAACAGTTATTCCGACTCCTAAAATATCAATTCCAGTTCCTTCGAAGTGATTTTAAAAAGGAATTCTAATTGAAAAAGGAATTGGAATTGTAACACAGGAAGTGACCCCAACCCTGTCTGTAACTATTAAACACTAAATCGTGCGAAGTTAAGAAATGTGAACACATTCAATGCCATGTGATTCGACTAGAAGTCTTTCTCCGTGTCTTCAGTGTCGGATCTGCGGAAGTGATTCAAGCCCTCTCTGCTGTGGTGATTTTCATAACCTTGGCAAACAGAAGGGCCTAACCCCACGATGTAAAAGGCAGCAGCTTCCAGACCTGCTGCTGGTTCAGATGAAAGAGAGTCGCTGTGTTTTCACAGGAAGGGAATGAAGCTGTGGTCTGGGAATTGTTGTGTTGTTTTTGTCCCTGCAATAGCTGCTTACTAACTCAAGAGACCCTAAAAGCACTGCAATACAGTGTTGGCAAACACAGTGCAGTACGTTTATGTGTGTGTCTTCTTTTAAATGGGGTGGAGCCCCACTGGTTCAAACAGTTCAGTTTTGTTACAGACTTTGTAAATGTGCTTTTAGACAAACCACCGCACAAAGGTAGCAACCTCTGGTGTGTCTAAGTTTGTAGTAACACAGCGGAATGTTCTGAAATAGAACCCTGTTGTAGAAATCCCATGTTCTAACAGGGTGGAATGTTCTGAAATAGAACCCTGTTGTAGAAATCCCATGTTCTAACAGGGTGGAATGTTCTGAAATAGAACCCTGTTGTAGAAATCCCATGTTCTAACAGGGTGGAATGTTCTGAAATAGAACCCTGTTGTAGAAATCCCATGTTCTAACACAGTGGAATGTTCTGAAATGTAACGCTGCTGCATCACATGCATGTTTTAACACAGTGGAATATGCTGTGCTATGCTGTGCTGTGTGATGATAACTAACCCCTGACCCGCGCATTATTTACTTGCAGAATTCTTATTTATTTTGGAAAGCACTCCGTCCACAGGCTTCATGTGGAGCAGGTCAATGCCGCAGTTTCGGAAACGGTTCTCAGCCTGGCGGACATGCAGGGGATAATGACCAATGGGTGTGCTGAGCTGAGCTGTGCTGCGGTGCTTGTAGTGTGGCTGTGCTCTATCGGGGCAGCTCTTCCTGAGTGCACACAGCAAATTACCAGCAGTCTCTGGCAGTGTAACACATCACTAGTACATTCAATGCAAAGTAACTCTGGTGGGCATTTATATCACTTATTGTGTGTTTCAGCTTGGGGGGGGGGGTGCGATGACAAATCCTGGTAATTTGCTGTTGTGTTTCAGACTTTTCCTAACCGCGACTCCTGAGTGATCAGACCTCCCCCTGTCGTCCAAGGACCTTTGTTTTGTTTTCTCTGAATGTACTGGTGTGTGTGAAGGCTTGATGAATAAGGTCCTCTGTCTTTGCTTGCTTTCTTTCTTTTTAATATTATCTTAAGACCCTTGGCTTCCCCTAACTCGCTGCATGTCCCGTTTAAACAATCGGCTACATCTTGATTAACGCTCACCCAAACCTGATCAAACTTCATGGGGGCTTCCCTCGGTTTTTGAAAGATGTTAGAGTCTGCGTCCTGGTGACTGGTCTTTGCAGATACCTTTTCAATTTTTTTTTTGTTACATCCTAACATGTATGTTACTAGCAAACATACTCCTGAGACCGCTGTTGAATGTACTTGGAGTATCAGGTCTTGTTTATCCCTGCTAGTCCCACACTACCAGCTCCCTTGAAACCCCTTCCTGCTGAGAGACAGAGAGAGTGGATCATTTACACCAGTAGCACTGAGACTATTCTACTGAGGTTATTCTGCATTAGCAATGTTAAGATGTACCTGTCAAGTAGGGCTTTAATCTTTTAGTTTATTTCAAAGGGCGATTTATACAGCCAGTCAAAGTTATTTTTAACAACTGGGCAATTTTAAAGTTGTCCGTTCTTGTCCAGTCCCATCCAGTTTTCCATGGGTCCTCCCTGTTGTAGTGTTTAGATTCACTTGGGGAATTTTGCTTGAAAACACCACCTACCTACAACTAGTTCCTTCAGCAGCTGGCAGGAAACGGTCCTTTCTTTACACTGCAGTTAGACGTCCTGTAGAACCCGGGTAGGAGCTGGATCTCATTGTCATTGCTGTGGGTTCTCAGGTCGATCGTCGCTTACCAGCCAGCCGGAGACAACACCCACACCTTCGACGTGAGTGCCGTGTTCAAATCCTTCGGGATCTTCCTGGGAATCTTCAGCGGCTCCTTCGCCTTGGGAGCGGCAACCGGAGTCATGACTGCCTTGATATCCTTTGTTACTGTTAGGGAACCTTGCACGCACACACACACACACACACACACACGCACGCACACGCACAGTAGTCTATTGCAAAACCACGTTAAAATGTTTCTTTACATGCAACTTGAAACTTCTTTTTCTTTTTTTTTACACAAATCTTGTTTGTTCTTGCTTTATACCGTTGGTAAGTAAACACAAGCTGTACGCACAAGCATACACGCACAAGCATACCTGGTGTTTGAGATCAGCGAGGCAGACAGACCTGGTGTTTGAGTTCCGCGTGCACCCAGCGAGGCAGACAGACCTGGTGTTTGAGATCAGCAAGGCAGACAGACCTGGTGTTTGAGATCAGCGAGGCAGACAGACCTGGTGCTTGAGATCAGCAAGGCAGACACACCTGGTGTTTGAGATCAGCGTGCACGCAGCGAGGCAAACTGACCTGGTGCTTGAGATCAGCAAGGCAGACACACCTGGTGTTTGAGATCAGCGTGCACGCAGCGAGGCAAACTGACCTGGTGTTTGAGATCAGCGAGGCAGACAGACCTGGTGTTTGAGATCAGCGAGGCAGACAGACCTGGTGTTTGAGATCAGCGTGCACGCAGCGAGGCAGACAGACCTGATGTTTGAGATCAGCGAGGCAGACAAACCTGGTGTTTGAGATCAGCGTGCACGCAGCGAGGCAGACAGACCTGGTGTTTGAGATCAGCGAGGCAGACAGACCTGGTGTTTGAGATCCGCGTGCACCCAGCGAGGCAGACAGACCTAGTGTTTGAGAGCCGCATGCACCCAGCGAGGCAGACAGACCTGGTGTTTGAGATCCGCGTGCACCCAGCGAGGCAGACAGATCTGGTGTTTGAGATCAGCGTGCACGCAGCGAGGCAGACAGACCTGGTGTTTGAGATCAGCGTGCACCCAGCGAGGCAGACAGACCTGGTGTTTGAGATCAGCAAGGCAGACAGACCTGGTGTTTGAGATCAGCGAGGCAGACAGACCTGGTGTTTGAGATCAGCGAGGCAGACAGACCTGGTGTTTGAGATCAGCGAGGCAGACAGACCTGGTGTTTGAGATCAGCGAGGCAGACAGACCTGGTGTTTGAGATCAGCAAGGCAGACAGACCTGGTGTTTGAGATCAGCGTGCACGCAGCGAGGCAAACTGACCTGGTGCTTGAGATCAGCAAGGCAGACACACCTGGTGTTTGAGATCAGCGTGCACGCAGCGAGGCAGATAGACCTGGTGTTTGAGATCAGCGTGCACCCAGCGAGGCAGGGCTTTGCTCCTTGACTCCTCCTCTCTCTGTCCGCACGTTACCAAGTTCACGAAGCTGCGGGATTTCCCGCTGCTGGAGACGGCTCTCTTCTTCCTGATGTCCTGGAGCACCTTCCTGCTGGCCGAGGCCTGCGGATTCACAGGTAGAAAAACTGCAGCCGAGTCTGAGCGGCTGACCCTGTCTCTCGCATGGTACAATACAGTACCATACCATACAATGAAATACGAAACATCACAATACCATACAATGCAAAGCAACTCAATACAGTAACATACCATACAATGAAATACGAAACATCACAATACCATACAATGCAAAGCAACGCAATACAGTACCATACCATACAATGAAATACAATACCATACAATGCCCCAGCTTTCTGTGTTCTCAGAGAGCACCTGGGAAGAAAGGCACTGTTTTAGTTAGTGCTGTAGGAGGGCAGCAGATCTGCCAGACCCACGGTGTTAACCTGTCTGTAATATCAGTGCACAGTGCCGCTGTACCAGTTCAAATAGAAACAAGCGTATTACAAGATTAAATGATCTCCACTTAACAGAAAAAAAAGTTTTGTTTGAAATACAAAGTTCTTTGAATAATAATCTTGTCAAAAACATGACCTTGGTGGAACTTTTTAATTAGCTTGCTGTAAGAATGCATTGCTGGCCAGCTGCTTCAGATAAAGGGGAGTGTGAAATGTGACTTGGAGGAGTGCTCTATCGTTCTCTGTATCCCCGCTCCGCAGGTGTGGTAGCTGTGCTGTTCTGTGGAATCACTCAGGCTCATTACACCTACAACAACCTGTCTCCAGAGTCCCAGGACAGAACCAAGCAGGTAAAGCTCAGGTTGAACTGGAGTCTAACAGCTAGGGGGGTGTGGGCGGGCGAGCGTTCAGTGGAGGGTGCAAGTATGCATTGATTTCTAAGCACTTCAACTGAAGTTGCGATCTGCCATTGCGCATCAGATCTGCTCCAATGCTGTCATCTTTAAGGCGTGCATCGGATCAAATCTAAAGGATTTTGATTCTCAAACTGATGCATACCTCTCGCCTGACAATGACAGACTCGGGCTTGGTTTTTAAAAGCTTGGTAACTGACGCCGAGAGAAATCTCAGAAAATAAATCTCTAGCTAAACTAAGCAAACCAATCTTTTTATTTTCGCATATTTACAAACCAAACCAATTGCAATCCAAAAGCAAAGCAGATTTATGCTTTTGAAATTGATTTTAAGAGAGTAAATTGACTTGGAATTCACTTACCAGGTTTTGAATGTGCAGGTTACAATGAGCAATGTACCGGTTTTGTTAAATTAGTGTGCTTCACACGTTAAAGAAAAGTGACTGATCTTTAGACTTCCAGGTAATCTGGATTTATGAGTTGTGTTAACTGCATGTCGGTCTCCATTGCAAACATTAATTGTTAGCAGCATTTCAATGCATTGCTTTCCTCAGCTAGTAGGGAAGCTAGTGATTGAATGAACAGGTCTTTTGTGCCCAGCGTTAAACCCGTTTTTGTGTGTTTTGTCTAGTTATTCGAAGTCCTGAATTTCCTGGCTGAGAATTTCATTTTCTCCTACATGGGCCTGACTCTCTTCACTTTTCAGAACCACGTCTTCAATCCCACTTTCATCGTGGGGGCTTTTGTATCCTTCTTGGTGTATAATGGGGTCAGTTTGAATGATCTACACAGCGGTGGTTCTTCATTCAAAGACCCCCTTGAGAACGAGATGTGTATCTCAAGTGTTCTACCCTGGTTAGTACATTTGAAATTCGATTTATTAACTTGCCCATTCACATTGCTGAATACTGTACCATAAGAATGGATTGGAAAGAGTCCTCGGGTTTATGATATTTAGGGTGACAGTATTGCTATCCGTCACTGTTTTACCCATCTTGTGCATAATTCGATTGTGTGTGTGTGTGTGTGTGTGTGTGTGTGTGTGTGTGTATGATGGGTGTTGTGCATGGTGAGGGGGTTTTCTTTAACAGCTCTGCCTCCAGCTGGCTATTTTCCTGGGGAGAGCCGCCAACATCTACCCGCTGTCCTTCCTGCTGAACCTGGGCCGGAGGAACAAGATCGGATCCAACTTCCAGCACATGATGATGTTTGCAGGTACCTGCTGGGTCTGTGTGTCTGTGTTGGTCTGTCTTTGACTACTCTTCTGTTTTCCTAATTGTGTTTTCTTGAGCTCTGATAAGATGCGTTGATTTAAGTTCAGGGTATATTCTAAAGTCTCAAAAAAAGAAACTTGGTAGTCTGATCACACAAGGTCTACGTCTTTTGTGAAATGTGTGTGTCGAGTTGTGCGTGTTCCTGTTGGCTTGCGAGCGTGTCTGTTACAAAGTGAGAAACAAACACCCTGAGAGTAAGGTAGCGGTTTGCTTCTAGTTTTGTGAAACCTCTTTTCAAAGGAGTTAGTGAAGACTGGAGTGAACGCTTTGAGGATTTGAGCCGAGGTGTGTTTGCCGCTGTGTGCGTTGATGCACGTGCTGCTTGGTCACAGGGCCTGGCCTGGGGTCTGTCTTGCTGTGTTTCAGGTCTGCGTGGAGCCATGACATTCGCGCTGTCTATCCGGGACACGGCCACCTACGCCAGGCAGATGATGTTCAGCACCACCCTGCTCATCGTCTTCTTCACTGTGTGGGTGTTCGGGGGCGGCACCACACAGATGCTGTCCTGGCTTAGCATCCGGTGAGGGGGGCCTGGGGGAGGGTCTGGGGGATGAGGGGCGGGGCCTGGGGAATGGGGCGGGGCCTGGGGAGGGGTGGGGCCTGGGGAGGAGGGGTGGGGCCTGGGGGTATGTACAAAATAGCCAAGTAGCAGAGCCTGGTTAACCAGGAACTATTAACACACGGTCAGCATTAGTAAACACAAGCCAGCCTTGATATAATATAGGTGTTCATTTGTAAACAAAAATGTACCGGATCTTCTAATCAAGGAACAGGGACAGCGCTTTTGTTTCTAGACCTAATGCACTGCCCTTGATATATGGAAGCTCCTATATATCTGCTTGTTGATCGGGGGGGTTCATAGCTCAGTATTGCTGGTGTCGGGAGCTACATTTCCCACGATACCCCCCACGCCCCACCTCGTTTCTCTGTGCTGATTTGTGGGGGGGGGAGTCTTTTCAGAAGCATGTCTTTCTGGTGTAGTTAGTAAGCATGTCAAATCATCTGAGCAGAATCAACACTGGAGAATCGTACGATTTAAACAGAGACGTTTTTAACTACTAGGGGACTTACATTTCTTTTATTCGTGTGTCTTTTTTAGGGTTGGAGTGGATTCGGATCACGACCATTCTGTACACACTGAAAATGTAAGCTATGTGGTTACTTGACTTCAGAACTGTGTAAAAGAAAACACAAAGTGAATCCACAGTGGCATGGTATTATTGTTACATTTGTGTAAGCATTCAAAATGATCAGCAATCATAATAGCACAGTTGATACACATATACAGTGTTAAAATGATTCTTTACTACATCAAACTTGCAGATTGTGGCGGACGGAGGGGCTCGTCAAAGCACCAAACAGGAGAGCGCCTGGCTGTTCAGAATGTGGTACAACTTCGACCACAAGTATCCTTTTGAAAGAGTGAAGCTGCACTCTTGCACTGTGAATAAATGGCAGTTCCTGATATTGTGCAGCAGAGGGCGCTCCTACACCTGCAGAACAGTGTTGTACAGAATCTCTCAGCAGGGCTGGAGCAGTTACTGTGTTTGCACTGCCCCCTATTGTTCATGCCCGCAAAGGAGCAGCAAGATGCAAGAACACCACGTGCTTGCCTGTCTCTCTACTGCTTGTGTCACCTTGTTTATCTGTGCAATTTGAATGCGTAGAAAGACAAGGTTTTAAAATGGGTGCTCACTGTGCTGTGCTGAGCTGCAGTTTTGATGGCGTTCAGTATGCTGTGATGATCTGCAGTAGGTTTTTTTTTCTAGTGCACAGTTAAATGCAGCTTTGTTTCAGACAGTGACGGGCTTCAGTGTCTGACGATGCACATCAGTGTGCTTGATGTAAAGAACCCTTAACTCCAGTAACCCCCAGTTATCTGAAGCCCATCTTGACTCACAGCGGGCCCCCGCTCACTGCCACCCTGCCCTCCTGCTGCGGCCCCCTGGCACGGTGTCTTACCAGCATTCAGGCCTACGAGGTAAGGGGGTCCAAGGAGAGGCTGGGGCTGAGATATTTTTTAATGTTATTAAAAGGAAATCAGTTTTAGACGCATTTAGTTTCTTCTCAGTGCATTTGGTTAAACACACAACACTCACATTAATCGTTAAGCCAAAATGCACATGCTCACTAATTCACTAACTAAACAATGACATGTTGATTAGCAAGTTCACTCACTTTAACAACAGAAGAATTTAACACGGACTTGAAATCTATCTGTTGAGCTTTTCTGTATAATGGATTTGCTCTGTCTTAAACTCTGGGAATATCGAAGTGGACTTGTTATCTTGTGATCTCGGGTTGTAGCTGTTCTATATACACTGTAAATAAAAGAAGAGACACAGCGCCTGAATCGGGTCATGCTTTTGGCAGAGAGCAGTTCTTTTGAAACATTTTTGTGGTTGCTGGTAACAGAACTGCATTTTTCACTAAAAAGCTGTTTTGTTTGTGTTTGTGGTGTGAGGATTATAATGAGTAACCAGTTTCCAATGGTTACAAAACAAAACCCTGGACAGGGCCTGCTTGGCCATGTCTGTGTGATTTAGTTTTAATTTCGTATTTCTGGAAAGTCTCCATGAAGTGGCAGACATTTCGATTATTTTTTTTTTCTTTAAGGAATGAACAGTGCTGTGTTGAAGAGCTGAGTGTTTAAGAAATAGCCGTTAACGATTCTTATTGTAGCTTCCATTGCAAGCGCTCCAGTGACCCTGGCCATCTCCGGGCTGTTCAGAAGGTGTTCAGGGACCCTGATCTGATAACTGGATTGAGCTCACTCTAGACCTGTGTCCGGTCCTGGGTTTCAGGACTCTCCTTGTTTCATAATGCACTGGAGGGCAGCTCTGAAAGCAAGGGGCTTCAGACCAGACTGGCTATCCTTGCTGCAGTGTAACCAGGGTTGGGCTTGATTCCTGTTAATCAAATCCGATTCCCTTTTCATCAATTCCAGCACATCATCGATTAAAAAAAAATACTGCAGTCGGCAGTATTCTCTTAAAATCACAGTGCCAACCAATCCCTGAAATCAAAGTCACTGTTAGTCAGTTGAATTGGCTTCCACATGAAAGCAGTTGAACAGTCGCAACGAGGAGTGTGTCTCTAAAACATCAATTCCAATCCCTTTGAAAGAACTGGAATTGAAAGGGAGGAATTGAGCCGATCTTGTCTGTACTGGTCCTAACGCTCGTGCCCTGTGTGGTGTTGTTGGGTCTGCTTCCAGAACCAGGAGCAGCTGAAGGACGATGATTCGGACCTGATCCTGAACGACGGTGACATCAGCCTGACGTTCGGGGACTCCACCGTCACCACGGACTCGTCTGTCTCGGGCGTGTCTCGCCGGCAGGGGCCCGTGGGCTCCGACGAGGCTCTGGACCACGAGCTGGCCTTCGGGGACCACGAGCTGGTGATCCGCGGCACCCGGCTGGTGCTGCCCATGGACGACTCGGAGCCCCCCCTCACCCTCCCTGACGGGGGGGCAGCCTCGCGCCGCCACAGGCTGTGAGCCCGGGACCCCCCCTCCCCTCGTTCTGTAGACAGAGACAGACACACAGCCCCACAAACACCTCTCTCTCTCTCCTTTCCTTTTGTAAAAGTTGTTGTGCCGTTGCTGCTGTCTGCCCATCCATGCTCAGCCATCTGTTGTGCCGCAGCGTAAAAAAACGCAAACGAACAAGCATGCGTGTCCCTCGAATGTGCAAAAAGTTCAGATTATTTTTTATATATATGCATAAATATAACAAAGTGTACACCTCTTTTTTTCTTTATTTTTTTGGGTGTGTCTGTTGGGGTTTCCTGATGGTGATTGCAACAGCACTTAAAAGGTGGTGTGTCTGATTATTAACATTTTCTATTTCTTTTTTAATACATTTTATCAGATGCTATTGGGCTGTGTTCTTACCTTGCTGTATGCCTGTGCAAGCTGTCTGCTAAAACGAGAACGCGCTAATAGAAAAGAACAGGCTTCGGTAATGGCAAAGACAGCCGCCCTTGCCTGAGGCTGCCATGTGAGGTCATTGAGCACCATGGTGCTGGAAACTACTGCAGTAACTGTCCCCAGCAGGAGTACTGGATAGGAAACACAACTTCTCACTATCTGTATTTACTGTGCAAAAGTGTTTTCTTTCATGTTCCAGTGATTTTTTTATGTGGCATCTTCTGAGAGAGTCCCCCTTCCCAGGACTTTGCGCTGTACTCTGAAACTTTGTAGAAATGCGCTTTCTAGAAAAATGAGTTTGTCATTGAGAGTCTGGCTGGTGTACAATCTCTGTAAAGTGATATTCTGAATTGCAGAATGGAAGCGAGCTGCTCACTGTTGTTGAAGGTGAACGATGCGCGGAGGGCAGTAGCGTTGCCTGGAAGGGGGTGATGTCCCCAGCTCTGTGTGTGTGTTTTTTTTTTCACCTCGGAGGTTTGGGAGGTCTGTGATGTCGTATCTGCAGCTGCTGTGCTTTCTGCTCGCTCCTCAGTGATTGGCATGCTGTGTTTTGTTGAATCCACTTTATAAAGTTGTTGTGTTTTGTGCGCTGAAAGAAAAGAATGAACAGATAGAGAGCGTGGATAAAAAGCAGCGGTGGAAATAAAGACTCCCGTTGCATAGCAGTTCGACCCGTTTCTGGTTTTACTATTGAGTTTTCACACCTGAACTTGTTTCCTATACACTGTGGCTAATCAAGCTTGTGGTAAAATCTGGAATGTGTGAAACTGCTATGCAACAGGAGTCTTATTTCTGTCTGTGAAAAGGAGAGGAGTCCTGTATGAAGAAATAGGGTGGTGAGAGAGCGATGAAGAGGATGAGAGAGCATTTTTAACCCGTCCATGGGGACAAGCACACTACTAGTTAGTGACAGTTGTGTGTTGAGTGTTACCTGCTCATTCAAAGTGTGCAGTGAGTGCTCACCAGGTGTAGGGCTGCTCTGCTGATTCACCTGCGGATCCTCGCACTATGAAAAGCGCTTTGTTGAAATGCTGTGGTCCTCAACTCCACGTTCTGGAGGGATTTTAAATCTGCATTTCTTTCCACTTCCAAGGAAATAGTTACTCTACTTCAGTCATGTTAAAAACAAGTTATGTTTTTTATAATAAAAACGATAAAAATGCAAAACACAGCCTCAAGAAACAGGAGTTGAATGAGTTTGCTCTCGCACGTGATGGCTGGGTTAACAAAGTGAGAGCTTAAACCGCTTTTTAAAAAAATTATTATTATAATGGTTCTCATTTTATGAAGTAATAAATGTGTATTCTATTCAAGCTGAAATCATGAAGGGTCTGGAAAGTGTAGCTCAAAATAGCCCTGAGCAGCCAAAGAATAGTGAAAACAGGAACAAACCCTCCCAGCCCAGCTATCGCAGGAAGCTGCATCTGTATTTTCCTGCTGATGAATAAATTAAAAAAAGAAAGTGACTTCACAGCAGTGCCTGCATCCTGCAAGCTGCCTGACAGGGCTGCGAATGGCACAGAATTTCCCCTAGCAGCCACTGACATCTTTATCTCCTGCCGTGCAGGAACTTCATAAGGATGTTTTTTTTTTTTAAAAAGACGCTTTGTGCATGTTAACCATAACTAGTGTGTAGAAAGCATTTTGTCTGTATATTTTGAATTATTAATATACTTTTTTTTTGGGGGGTGGGGGTTGTTGTAAAACTTGATGTAGTATTGAAGCTGCTGTAGTCAGCTGGCCTTGTAAGCTGTGTACGTGCCGGGGTGTTTGAAATCCAGTCACCTGGAATTCACTGGTAGTTATGTCCTGGTTTGTTCCACCCCCCCTCACTGGGGTTCTACCATTTCTCAGTTTTAGATGGTTTTAAAGTTTGCTCACGCCCACAGAAGGCAGTCTGGTTTCTTCACTGTGTTCCAGCAGCTCCCTGAAACCTCTCGGTTCAGCACGAGCGATCAGAACCCAATACAAGCACTGTGAATCAAAGCCCCCCCTGAGGTGTTAATTTCCACTCCTTATCCAGTTCATCTCAAGTGGATGGAACTAAGACCCAGGACGGCTCAAATTGCAATGCAAAGAAGTCTAGTTTCCAAATCTAGTAGCGATTCGATGGGTCAGGCGCCCAGGGTACAGAACAATCTGTCTGTTGAACATTTTGTATCCCGCAAAGTATTCTTACACATTAATATTAGACATTCAAGAGGTGGGCTTTAAGATACGGTGGATCAGTGTTGGATTTAACTGTGGGTTGTTTGAATTGAATTAATAATGTGCTTCTGTTTAACATGTTGCATTTACTGACTTGTTTTCCACACTAACTGTAAATATACGGTCATTGTTGATGCGCATGGAATGATTAATAAAAAACCATGCGTTTTGTTTAAAATGCTGGTGCTGTTTACTGTGAGTGTTGTGGGTTGTTTTTTTTTTCTTCCTGGTTTTCCTTTCTTTGGTTTCCTTGGTTTTTGCTGGCGAGTGCTCAATGGTTGCTGCAGTGTGTGTGCCTAATGCAGTCCCTGAGCTGTGAAGAGCCTTGAGATGCTGCATTGCACGGCACAAACAGTACGACACAGCTCAGCAGTTCACAACACAAATGGGACGCAGAACAAATCTTTGCTCTTCTTGATAACTGTGCAGCATGAACCACTGGCTGGGGCTTTAGGGGCCACAATCTGGCCAACTGGACAAAGCACTACATCGCTATGGCGTGTGTTCAGAATTCAGTCTGGTTTTGAATATGGGTGTAATGGCTACACTGTTGTTGGCTGTGGGGAAGTGCTTGAGTTTACAGAGGCCACAACTGGCACATTTTCACAAGGTCTGTGGGAGATCAGCTGTTCTCATACTGCTATCAGCTGTTGTAAGCCAGCAGCAACTTGATCTGTGTGGAATGAGAGCATTGTGTGCCTAAGAAGCGAGGGTCCAAGCCCCGGGGGTACACAGGTGCTTGAACAGGTGCCCCTCAATGCCACAGGTGATGGTATAGAAAGGGCTTCAGAGATCAGGAGCAGAGCAGGCTCACCAAAGGAACAGTACATGTGACAGTGAACCTCTGATTCCTGCAGAAGCATTGTGCCAGATCTTCTTGTTACAGGTAAGAACGTATTCGCTGCCAGGGGTTAGCGCCTTGCTGATGGTTTGGCTGTTCTCCGCAGTGCAGGACGATGGTGGTGACCAGCCTCAGTCTTGTGTCTCCCATAAATACACTGTTGTTCTTGCATGGGGAATATATATCACTGCACTTTGAAGATTGCTTTCATGTAGTAGTAATAATAATAATAATAATAATAATAATAATAGACAGGGTTTCTCTTGACGACAGCAGTGAATGGAATCTGAGAGCCGCTGTCTTGTTTAATGTTCTGTATCACAGTCATGGTGGATTTTTGTTTTGCAAATCTTTCTCCGTTTCCTAGACAGATGAGGAGAGGGAGATGTAAAGCAGGTTTCTTGTCAGCCGAAGCAAATGGGACGTTTTTTTACACAAGGGGCCTTCTCCGGCATGGATCAGAATCAGGTAACGGGCTGCACCTCCTTATAAGGGCAGGACTCGTCTAAGCTATGCGCGTTTGATAAAATAACACAGGGAAATATTAACATGCAAGAGAAGCTCTGGGGATTTCGTTAGCTCTTGCTAGCCCAAGGACTTTTTTTTGCAGAAAACAAAAGCCCTGACTGCACCTAGATGAATACGGAAACTGTTTCCTCCACTGGCTGCCCACACCACACACACACTGTCAGAAATGACACCTCCTACAGCGAGGCTTGATCTTCAGGATTCCAGCAGCAGAAACAGTTATTACAGCAGTTAAACCACACACCAGGTCCCTCCTAACCGTTTCCCATTGCAGAAAGCATTGCAAAGTGTAGTAAAGCACGGTGAAAGCATGGTGAAGCATAGGTAAGCATTGTAAAGAATAACTGCAAACCAAGGAAAACTATAGTAGATGCGTGGGGAAAACTGTAGAAATACTGTGCAGAAATACTTGGTAAACTTTTATAAAGTGTCTCCAGGGCACAGAGTTCAATCTGAAGGGGGAACTGACAGCCACCTCTCATATGTACCGGACTCTCCTTGCACCAGTGAACTTGCAAAGGTTCCTGCAGCTGTAGCCCTGGTAGGAAACCAGTGTGTACTGTGTAATAGCAACAGCTCTCCTGTTCAATATAGAAGTGCGGTCTCATAGCAGCATCACAATCCTGACAACTCTTATAGGCCATGTGTTAAGGAGCTCCTAACAGCCGTCTGAAACAGTTTAATTAACATCAGCCTTCAGAATAAACTAATCAAGTTGTATTGCAAGATATTTCTTTTCTGGTTTTGGGATGCAGTGGGAGGAAAAAGGAGTAAAAGAAAGGATTAGATGAAGAGATCTTGTAGAATTTACAGGCATCCAGTTTTTTTTCTGGTTCAGTGAAAGGGGTCTTTGTCTGTTTTACACAGTTAATGAAACTCATGAGTTTATACTGAATCCTGTTGACGTGTCCCCTGTCCTAACCTTGGGATCATCTCTCAAACGCTGACATTTTAAAACTCCTGGTCGCAGTCCAAGTGAAATTACTTTGCCCTGAGTAAGATTGAAAAAAATAATTCCATGCACTCTGGATAGTGGGAGGGCCAAGTCCACTGTTTCTAGGCGATTCTCTTCTCGTTTCTTTCTGATTCTGTGCAACAGTCTAGTCTCCGTGCTTTTATTCCCTGTCCCTAATAATCTGGGATTGTCACAAAAATGAGTTTCCCGAAAAAACTTGAGCCTTCTTTTAAAGTGTTGCTTTCTAACTGTTCCAGTCTGTTAGTAATAACATGGCCCAAAGCCTGAGCACTGAAGCATGTGCATCGCTGATGTGATTCACCGCAGTGGGCTTTTGAAGTCACATTTTTTTATTTTTTTTATTTATAAAAGCGTGCTGGAAGTTAGCCGATTCCTTCTCTCAACACAAAGACAGCTTGAAGGGGTTTGATGCATGAAACTAGTTTTATTTGGTAACTTCAGATGACACTGAGCAATCCTTTTTTATTATTATTTAAGTTCTTAGCAGATGCCCTTATCCAGGGCGACTTAAAATTGTTACAAGATATCACATTATTTTTTACATACAATTACCCATTTATAGAGTTGGGTTTTTACTGGAGCAATCTAGGTAAAGTACCTTGCTCAAGGGTACAGCAGCAGTGTCCCTCATCTGGGATTGAACCCAGGACTCCTCTGGTCAGGAGTCCAGAGCCCTAACCACTACTCCACACTGCTGCCCCTTTATTATTTTTTTTGTTTTTTGCTTTTGTGATGAATTAAATACAAGAATACTGTTATTTGTAGATGTAACCTCCCCCTGAACTGATTCTTTCATTCCCCATCCAGCCCTCCTTCCTCCCAGATGCATGTTGTGTTACTCATTGTAGATGCACCCTACATCTGTATCTAGTTCAGGTCATCGATAGGGTGAACAGCTATCTGATTTCGCTGGAGTTTCGATGAACTGTTGACTGCTGCCAGTGACACGCACACTGTACAGGTGAAGGTGGTATGAACCCAGAGAAGGGTGCCTGTTCGACTGATGGAAATAGTGCTATGGTTTTTAATCATTAAACTAGGGTCCTTCAGGGGAATGTCACAGACTGTTGGTACACTAAGCAGGAGCCTTATTTTAATGATCTAAACCAGGCGTGTCCAATCACGGTCCTGGAGGACCAGTCCACTCCAGGGTTGGAACAAAGACCAGGACTGGAAGAACCAGCTGATCTGAACAGTGGCTGTATTCAGATCTGCTGTTGTGTAGAGAGACTGAATGGACTCCCCAGGTCAGCGGTGCACACTGCTGCTGCCTGCAGCCTTCAGCAGAGCATTGCACAGATCCCAGAAGCCAAACGAGATTAAGGCTGTTAGCCTGTGTGTTTAGTTTAATAAGGTGTACACTGGAAATGCTTCCAGTTACCTTACATCTCTGTTAGAGACGCGTAACTCGACCTGTGCGCTAAGATCATGTCATGTGCCTACTTTTAAAATCCCCAAATTGAGATCTAATACGGGCCAGCGTGTCTTTGTGTATTAAGCATCTAGAATTCATGGTCTTCAAACATGAAAACCGCCTCTTCACAACACCTTTTTTAATCACTCCTCAGTATCTATTTTCAATCTGACCAGGGCTGTGAATGCTGTAAATACATTGAATTGTTTTAGTTTTTGTTACACTTTTATGTTTGACTGCTTGACTGTTTTTAGGATTGTTTTGATTTGCCTCTTTCTTTGATTTTTTTTATTTTTATAAAGTTGTTTCGTGTTGCCTTCTCTTGCCAGGACCCCCATGAAAATGAGATCTCACGAGTTCTATCCTAGTTAAATAAATACATCTGAATTTGAATTACATGGACGGTTGACCGCAGTCCACCCTAAAATGACCTTTTTGGCTCTACAGCTTATATTTAAGTCTACAGCAATGTGTGCTGATGCTAACGCAACACAAATCCAGCGTCTCGCTACAGCTTGTAACACGTGCTGTGCAATGTGGAAGAAGACTCTTCAGTGCAGACCACTAACCACTTGAAGAGTTAAACCCTTCAATGGCTTTGCAGTTATTGTCATCCTATTTATTATGAAGTCAGAGCCCAGGCACTTCAGAGTGTTTACATGGTGCTGGCAGCAGAGATCGAAGCTGCAGCCTCACTGAGACACACAGTTAGTGTTGAAACAGTCTGGTAAGATAAACTTGCTTTAGCAGCGCTACAGTAAAGCTGGGAGGGGTGTAAATGTGTCAGGACCAGTTTATTAAAAGACTCTTTGTATTTGACTCTGAATCTAGCTGATTCCTTCCTTTATTTTCAAAGGGACAGATTTTATTACCTGAAAAAACATACTCAAAAAAAAAAAAATTTTATGATTTTTCCACAAACAATTTTAAATAAATGTTTTTGGAAAACTCATAAAAACCAGAACTTTTTTTTTTTAAGGAGTATGTTTGTATTGTATGTTGTATTTTTCCGTGTTCATTGAAGAGAGAAAATATACACCTGATATCTCCTACAGTGTGTGTTCGGTTGTCTGCGCTGAAGTCGGGTTTACCTCCTTGTTTGAACCCTTGAAGATTAACGGAACATCTTTGTCCCACAAATAAAATGCCAACTTTTTTTTTTTTTTTTTTTTGCAATTTACTTTTGGATCTGATCACCCAAATGTTCAGTTTCCTGAAGAATAACCCGTTTGAAGAAGCGCTCAATTCCTTGTGTACCCTAAGGGCTTAGCCGCCCGGGTGAAGTTGAACCCTTTCGATCAGGGTTTGTTGAGATGTTTGCTTTGCGCTTGTACTCGATCTACATGCGCTCCTTCTGGTAGCGCTTATGTGGCTGGCCAATGGCAGCGAGCGCTTGTAAATTCGTGTGTTGAGATCATCGTCCATATGCATTTAGTGGAGTTTGGATCAAATCCCGTCTCCGGTGGCAACCACTTGAGGGTTTTTTTTTTCCTTTAAATGATTAAACCAGGAAAGAAAGCAGGCAGTCCCGACTTCCCCTTTTCAGATCCGCGCGGAGGCAGAGCGAGAGGGTGGCAGGATTGCAACAGCGCACGGTGTCGGTGAGTGAGCGTTTCACAATTAAATAGCATTGATGAAGAGATGTTCTCCTGTATATATTGTTTTATGTTAATGCAATTTGCATTTTATATATGTATGTATTATTTTTTTAAGTAAAGTCTTTTTTGCAGCATACCCTGATAGACCAGCTAAGGATATCTCAACATATTCACTTGAAAAACTGCCTGTAGTACCTGTTGCATTCTGTACCGTAGGCTATGCGTATAGGCTGTCAGATTGTGTCAATACAATATATACATCCTATTTATTTATTTATTTATTTATTTATTTAGGGGGTGGAATTATAACTTTTACATAAGAGTTGTAAGTAAACTTTTTTAAAAACAATACTTTTCGATTTTGGTGCTCTTAAAAGTGAATTTGTGCCGCGGCTGCATTTCATTCTATTTATTGGTTCTTGTCTGAATGAAAGCAGTAGACCGCGAAAGCCATCTCTAGTGAAACGTGCCGATTCTCACTGGTGAAGGCGCTGCATCCTTGCACAGGCACATACCAGAACTATAATAAGCTCTTTATTTTAGCTGGAGACTCCCTTTTTTAGATAAAATATTTGACCCGTTTTAGTTTTCGTTTTTTTTTTTATAGCCGAAAACGCTATTTACGCCAATCGCTTGTTCTCTTTATTTAGCGCGATATAAACCTCATTAAAACAGTTTTCAGGTTAAGGTTCGGGTTGGGGTTTATTGGTTTCCTATCAATAACTGTCAATACTGATAAAGTAAGGGTTTGTTAGCGTGTTTATGGATGTGTAAAGAATCTTACCAGGTTTGCATCACGTGTGTGTGTGTGTGTGTGTTGGTAATGGAATCTGTTAGTGCAGGTCAATCTGCTTGTTCCTCTCCCACCCAAACCCACAGGACCGTTTTACTGCCTCTGTTTGCTCTTGTGAGGCTGGCCAAGTACATGATGTCATTCCTGCTGAGCAAACCCAGCAACAATACCTGAACAAACAGTGTGCAATCCAACACTGCATGCATACATTACTGCAACACTGTGTGGGACAACATACATCCATCTGTACTGCAACCACGCTGCTGTACAGACACTGCACAAATATATATATACTATCCACAATGGTGACAGCGAGTGGATCTTAATGCAGTTACTGATATAGTGGATGACAAATTGCTTTTACCGGAGTTCAGAATCTGCGTCGCTGCCGCAGACACGTGTGCTGTAGACGTCTTGTTCCGATCCGAAGTAGCTGATCACGAGACGACAGTTGGGCTCTTGTTTAAATTGGACAGCAGATCTGAACTGAAATGAAAGCGATGTTTAAGCAAGATGAATAACATTTAAATGCTAAACTATTAACACCCTAATTGAGACCCAAAGTAATCGGGGCCCTTCTTGGAGGATTATGTTTATTTATTGTTTATTTATTTAGCAGACGCCTTTATCCAAGGCGACTTACAGAGACTAGGGTGTGTGAACTATGCATCAGCTGCAGAGTCACTTACAATTACGTCTCACCCGAAAGACGGAGCACAAGGAGGTTAAGTGACTTGCTCAGCGTCACACAATAAGTCACTGGCTGAGGTGGGATTTGAACCGGGGACCTCCTGGTTACAAGGCTGTTTCTTTAACCACTGGACCACATTGCCTGGATTATAGAGGCGAGGTTGGCATGAGCGGTGCGGGCACTAGCCTAGACCAGGCATCCCGAGGGGAACACCACTGCTCCGCCTGCGGCTTCCTGCAAATGGCGTCTTCTGCGGGAATGTGTGCAGGTTTCATCCAGGGATTGGAAATCCAGGCCGGACAGAATATTGTTTCAAAGAAAATGACCGGTTTGACAACCTGCTTCTCATTGTAGCAGGTCTGTTTGGAAGCGAGGCTGGCTCTGCTGCTCCGTGGATATACTGTAGCAATGAAACACCCTTATAAATGCTTGCCACAGATTCTTTACAGTTTTACCATGCTTTTAGAATAGTTTACCCTGGTTTTCCATGTAGATTAATATGCTTCACCATTCCTCGCTGTCCCTTACAATGCTTCCCTGTGTTTTAGCATGTTTTCACTGTGCTTTATTACACTTTTATAAGGTTAAAAAATAAATACAATTTAAAAATCATTGTAGAGGAGTGACGTTCGGTAGCTGTATAACACAGACGAAGACGTTGGCCAAAGCGATCGTCCACTTGAACTATCGTGGGAAAGAGCCGGCTCAGATTTCTCACGTTTGTACGACTGCTTGGCACTCAGCTGAGGTGTGATTTCTGAGTGGTTGGTAGGCATGACATCACAGTGCAATCTCTAGAATACAAGTTTGAAAACAAACCTCCCCATCAATCACGCACACACACACACAAAAGGGAAATGATTCTGCTGGTTTTGGCTCCATGTTTTCTGATCTCCTTTGTTCTCTGAAACAATGTCCACAGTTTGCCAAGATTAAGGTCCAGGATAGCGTGCAGGTGTGAGGCAGCAAGCTTATCATAGGAGTGTTTAGCAAATTAAAATACTTGTTGACTGTAATAAAATGAATAATACAATAATTCAACCAAGGGGTTCTGATGACAAGATGAACTATAAGAGCTAAGTCACCGGAACCCTGGGATCAAATTGCGACCTTTTGGGGTTTCGTTTTTTACTTAAGTTAATGTTCTTTACTTGCAAGTTAATGTCAAATCCCATATCCCTTCTCTTGGGCTGTTGCGAGGGACCACACTAGGAGTATGAGTGTGCACCAGGGCCAAAGCAATGAGACGAGGTGTCGTTAAACCACGATAAGCTAAGCAACGATAACACAGTCAGGTGCTGTTAAACAAATCATGCTGCTTTCATTAGTCCTATCCCAACAGCCTGAATATATCAATCCTCTGTTTAACCTTCAGTAGCCTACATGGGATACCTGCAATACCTGTGCTGCACTGACGTATAAGAGCAGTAAGACCCCAGAGATTCGGGAGCAATAATATGGACCAGTTGTGGACGCTGTCTGAATCAAAGGTGATTCCCGGTGCCTTGGTCTCTTACAGAACATTGTGCCAAGTAGACTGCTTGGCAGATAGAAACGAGACTCAAGGAGGTGATGGGAAGAAGCCTCAATCCTCTGATCGGTCCTGGCACATAGCAAAGGGCTGTTGAACCGCAATCTGGGAAAGCCGACCTCTGCATTTGAATGCTCACATTTGAAAACTCATGTAATAGTGTGACAACGTTCTTCAGGGTTTGTCCAAGTCAGCCACACTGTGTATAAAAGGCAGCACTGGCAATTTCCTCAAAAAGCCGTTTTTGCTGCATGGACCTCCTCATGTAAACATATTTATGTCCCTGTTGAAGGCAACATTAATAACCCGTTGTGTCCCTTTTAAATAACAGTATCTTTCCTTATCATACAGCAGTCGCAGTGAGGGATACAAATAACTCTTCAGTAAGCTGATAAAGCCCCCGGTCGCTTGGTACAGATAACAGCTGTCCCGCCTGCTCTAGTGTCCCAGACTGCAGGCAGCGCTAAGGCCAGCTATCCCCCAGACACTCCTCTGGCACAGTGCTGTGTTTCAGGGTTGCTGTGGTGACCGCGGCCTGTGTTCTGTTGAGTCAGTGAGTCAGTCAATGTTTTTATAGCCCTCTTACACAGATAATAAAGAAGTCAAAGAGAACAACAGTCACCCGGCAACAGTGAAGTGAGCCAGCAGCTGTCATCCCTCACGCACGCTCTACAGATGAACTGGTCTCTGGTGTTTGCATACAGTGCTGTCCTCTTTCCAGGTCAGGGGACTGGGGCTTCAGCACACCATCACTGGAGCGCAGGGCAGGGAACGTTTCTCTGAACTTGGCATTTCTTTTTATTGCACAATCCTAGTCATTGGAGTTGGGTTTGTGGTTAACTTTAGCGGTGTAACCTTAAATATACAGAACCCCAAGTTCAAGCCAGCCCCACACAGCAACGGGGGTTAGTTTCCGTTTTTTTCCCCAATTATTGTTATTATTTGTTTTTTCTTAAAGACATTTGCCTTAGCCAAAAATAAAACTTCCATTATAAACCCCCCTCCCTCAGTGGGGGGCCAGGTTCAGAGGGGACAGCGAGGTACAGCAGAACAGGACACTCAGAACATTCTATTGCTGTTAACATCTTGAAATGTCATTTGTAGAAAACTGGGGTTGTCAGACAATACATCACTTCCTGGAACCAAACCATTACTTTTAAGAAGAAAAAAAAAATACAAATGACTTTTTGGGGGAGAGAGAGACTCTAATGCGGAGAGTATTATAGCATGCAGCAGTGAGCTGCTCTATAGTGTTATATTATAGTGAGGTGTCTACATATTTCAATGAAAAGATCTGTTTCAAATGAAATGCTGAACTAAACTAAAAAAGGGTCCATAAAAAAAGCTTGTATCCTTGCAGGATTAAAGAATAATAATTTTTTTAAAAATTGCCAGACCCTGAAAAAAACAAGACCTGCAGAATGTGTGTTAAACGTGAGTCTGAAGTGATCTCTCATTTCAGCGAGACAACATATCCTGGACGTTTCGGCCAGTCTCCAAGCTGCATATCCTGTGCGTTTCAGCCAGTCTCCAAGCTGCAGTCCTGCAGAGAGAGTTTACAGTTTCATCAAGTAAAGAGGATCAGGTCAGTTTGTGTTTCCATTTGGGCTTCTCATTGTTTGTATTGCGCCCCTGTGCTGCTGTCGATGAAGCTCTGGCAGGACGGCAGGCGAGGGAGGGAGGGGTGAGGCAACCCGAAACTCTGGAAGCAAATTCCACAAGAGACCCAAGGGCAAGAATTAAACAGTATGAAACAAGCGAGAAAGTGCTAGAGTAATCTAACTGCGACAGTGCGGTTTCTTACATTTCAACAGCTGTCTGAGTCTCAGAGCTCCTGTCTGTCCGTTTGAGACATAACAGCACGTTCTAATGATACAATATGTATAACAGCACATTCTAATGATACAATATGTATAACAGCACACTGTAATGATATAATATGTATAACAGCACGTTCTAATGATACAATATGTATAACAGCACACTGTAATGATATAATATGTATAACAGCACACTGTAATGATATAATATGTATAACAGCACGTTCTAATGATACAATATGTATAACAGCACACTGTAATGATACAATATGTATAACAGCACACTGTAATGATACAATATGTATAACAGCACATTCTGATGATACATTATGTATAACAGCACACTGTAATGATACAATATGTATAACAGCACACTGTAATGATACAATATGTATAACAGCACACTGTAATGATATAATATGTATAACAGTGTGCACAAATTATGCAGATCATGTTGTGAGACACAGGACTGCTTTGTAATAAGGTAAGTTCTCAATACTGATGTTTTCCTGTAAGTTAAAACTTTAATGAGATGCAGATTTGGATTACCGACAGTAAATCAGATTTATTTTCCCTGATTGTTTTGAAGTGACCCTTTTCAGCTGTGCCGCTCGTCTGTCTATCCCCGTTTGCAGTGCTTCTGTCTCTGGTGGGTGGGCTGGCTTGCAGGATTACTGGCTATTTCTGTAGCCCCTGGTCGGAGCTCAGACTGCTGTTTGCAAGGATGCCTCCACAGTGTGCAGAGTGCTCTGGAGACAGGCAGCTATCTCAACTATGTGCTCTCATACCACAGGCTGCACAACCTTATTGGAACGATAACACGTAAAATACCTTCCAGTGTGCTGAGCAGTGTTCCTTTCAGTAAATAAACATCTCCAGCTCCTAGTCTCAGCGTGTAATCAGTAAATGTTGAACAATTGTGGTTCCAAGAAGTCACTTCGAATCAGGAGGGGCTTTTAGTTGTGCTGCCCCGTGCCTCTGGAACTCTGCCCCAGTCTATATAGAAATGCTGGCACAGTTGAATCTTTTTTACTGTAAAGCGCCCTGGGGTGCTCACACTATATAAAAGCAAACCTGTAACAATTTGAGCGGCATAATTAGCAAGAAAACTAATGAATAAAATCAACTGCTCCTTGTTGGTAACTACAGCTGTTTCTTTCTAGCCAGATTCCTCTGGCTAATTCTCAAAAACACATTCCTGTTCCACCAAGGTCATTTTTATTCACACATTTAAAACAGAACGCTCCACATCCAGAGAGCGAGAGAGAGAGAGTGTTAAGAGAGCGTGGTTTTGGTTTCAGCGCTTTCCAGAACAGAACTGGCATCCATCGGGATGTAATTCTAGTTAATTGGAAGACAATGCAACATTGTCCTGTGGTCTAGACCAGACCTTTCCATCCAGACCCATTTAAGCAATGCATAGCGCAGCAAAAGGCAGGACAGCAGCCAAGGTATGCGCACGGAGTGGCAGAAACAGAGTGAAAAAAACAGCTGCAAAACAGCAGCTCTCCCTTCTGAAAAATACACAGATCCCAACTAAACGATGGCCTTCCCAGGGACAGATCACACCACGCTGCAGCTCCTGACGTTCCTAGAAGAAACTTTGTAAACGTCGATGACATACGTTTAGATCAGTGGATCTCGGTTCTGGCCCGCGAGATCCATTCCAGTCCTGGTCTTTATTCCAAGCCGGTCCTGAACTAGTTCATTGTTTTAGAACCTGCTTGGAGTAAAAACCTGGACTGGACTGGATTGAATCCCGGGGTCAGTATTGAGCACCGATTTAAACTGCAGGATGCAGAAGACTTGAGAGAGACATACAGTAGGTTCCCAAGTTCCTTGTAGTAGTTCTGTCTCTCCTTCTTTCATTACTCTCTCCATGTACCCAATTCTCTCTTTGTATTTGTCCACCTCACTCTCCCTCGCTGGAGAATGCTCTGGGTTCCACAGGGCTCGCCAGCTCTTTGTTCTTCCAGTAAAGCACTTCCCATTTAAGGTGTTATTGTTTACCTTCCTGTGTTAAGATTTTATTTTAAGTTCTGGAAAGACATTGCGAAGCATTAGTGAATAGAATGCTTGTCCGTAACTATGAAGCTGTCGGGGGTAGGGTATGCATGAATACTAAAAGAAACTAGTGAACAATTATTTGACTAAAGTATTCTGGAGAGAGAGGAGGGCGATGATCACAGTGCTGCTGGCTCCCTTGTCGTCCAGAGCATGGATTGAAAGGGGAAAGAATGTCAGCAGCCCAGCTGCTATCAGTGAGGACCGAGCATTACTGAGAGGGGAGAGGGAGAGGGATTGTATCCTGGCTAATTGGGTCCAGCAGACTCAATACTTTATTGATAACTAGACATCCAGGGGAGGAAGCAGCATTCATTACCAAAACATATTACTGTAAACCAGAGGTCTGGTTAATACAATCTGGTACAAACAGAGCCTTCTAATAGCATTTCCAACGAGAGCGGAATTTAAATTGACCACATACTCGCTCCCCATTTGTTTAGATTAGTTTGCTCATTACTGCAAATGGGCTTTGCAGAAATCCCCTCGAGCCCCTTTGTACATTTTTACAATTGAATTTGCGTCACTACAGTTTACTCTCATTGAATTTGCTGGCTTCATGTGCCTCTCAATACAGAGTTGAATTTGCTGGCTTCAGTGTGCCTCAATACAGAGTTGACTTCGTTGGATTCATGTGCCTCTCAATACAGAGTTGAGTTTGCTGGCTTCAATGTGCCTCTCAATACAGAGTTGAGTTTGCTGGCTTCAGTGTGCCGGACTGAATTTACTCTCTTTGTGTCTTTATTGAATCCGTTGTTTGCAGCATTCCTTCGAGTGAAAGTTTTTATATGGTGTTGGTCAAGTTTGGGGGAAACGTCAGATTGATAAATGTTGTGTTTAATATATTTGAACTCATGTTGGATTTTTGGCTGTATAAACTTGGCTAGACTCACAATCACATAGTTTCCTGTACGAGTCATTCCATCCCACTCAGACTCCCTGACACGCAACCCCCACACACACACACACACTCAGAGGTATGTCTGTTGTTAAGAGAACCCCAAGTTCTCAGTCTGAGTATCAGAACAGTTCACATATTGTTTTTTCCCCCATATGAAAAACAGCCAAATAGCGGAGGACTCCATAAGAACAGGGATTTCTCTCCGGTCTTGGCGTGTGCATCAAACAGGCCCACACACACACACACACACACACACACACACACACACACACACACACACACACACACACACACACACTCGCACTCAAGAATCCATTGATTACCAGCAAGGCTAGATTTCAAACTGCATTCTCATGGTTCTCCACAGCAGTACAAATGAAAAGGCTTCTGTCCTCAGTAAAGCCTGTTCTTCAATGCAGTAAAACACTGATGCCCTCCTGATGGATATCATACATGTACATGCACTCACAGGGATGCACACGCTAACAGGTAACACACGCACATTCTAATCCCCTCCCTGCTGGAGCCTGTTGGCAACAGCTACCCTTGTACAGCAATCTCGCTGAGAGAGGAGATCCTGCACTCTTTATATGACAGACCCGACACTGCAAAGAGTGAATGAGAAATGCACTCTCAGCTTGCTTAGAGGCAGCCACCGAACACTTATAAACACACACACACACACACTATCTTTTCCGTCTGTAGTAATAGCAGAGGTATTTGCCCGGTCTCCCCCTCTCTCTCTCTCTCTCTCTCTTGCCCTTTCTCTCTTGGCTCCTATTCTTTTGCTGGATATCCTAAAATGGTCTGAATGGTTTAGAGGCGGATTTGGAGGTTTCATCCTGGGAGGGGACGGGAGGGTGTATTAATATCCCTCCCCTGGAAGGGTCAGCCACCACACTGCCCAGAGCCTAATCAGCTGAAGGCTGGACAGTCGCTCGCTCTCTCTGTCGCTCTCTGTCACACAATGGCTAATCAAAGACACTCAGGTAAGCAAGCGGTGGTTAGTATTTGTTACTGCTTGTGGTTTACATGAAGCGGAGTCTCGCGACTTGCTTGTGGTTTACATGAACCTGAGTGAAGTCTCTGGATTGTTTTGTAATTCATGTTTTTTTTCTTTGTAAATTGTAGCAGTGATCAGGGTCGAGGCAGAAACTTGCTTGATATTTACTTTTCTATTCGACTTGCAGGCTGGGATCCCCAGTTCAGAGTTCTCTGTATTGTATTGGGTTTGCTGTGTCTCAGATCCTCAGTTCAGAGTTCTCTGTATTGTATTGGGTTTGCTGTGTCTCAGATCCCCAGTTCAGAGTTCTCTGTATTGTATTGGGTTTGCTGTGTCTCAGATCCCCAGTTCAGAGTTCTCTGTATTGTGTTGGGTTTGCTGTGTCTCAGATCCCCAGTTCAGAGTTCTCTGTATTGTATTGGGTTTGCTGTGTCTCAGATCCCCAGTTCAGAGTTCTCTGTATTGTGTTGGGTTTGCTGTGTCTCAGATCCCCAGTTCAGAGTTCTCTGTATTGTATTGGGTTTGCTGTGTCTCAGATCCTCAGTTCAGAGTTCTCTGTATTGTGTTGGGTTTGCTGTGTCTCAGATCCCCAGTACTGAGTTCTCTTGTATTGAATTTGGATGGTCTCAGATCCCCAGTACTGTTCTCTATATTACAGTACATTGAATTTGCTGGCTCTCAGATCCCCAGTACAGAGCTGTCTATGCTATACTCAGTTGAATTTCTCGGCTCTGTGTTGTCAATTCTCTGTATTTGTCTCTGGCACTGTTAGATGCCCTCTAAAGCCTGCGTGGCATTTAATGCTCTTCAGTGTTGACATGGTTGCAGGTGGGCACTTCACAGCAGAATCTGGCACTGTCTGCCCCTCCACCCCCAGCACTAGGATTTAGGATGACTAATACTGGACTTGCAAGTGATCCCTACTGCACAGCTGTAGTCGTTATCCACTCGAGAATTCATATTTTGACACTGAAATCATTCCCTGGATTCAGGGCTGGAGGAGAACAGGTCGTCCAAAAGCTTTTTCAGTAGAATGGGAAGAACCCAGCTGGGGGTCTAACAAAGTGTACACGACCTGAGCGTGGGAGAAGCTTCTGCTCCAGTGCAGAGCTGCATCGTGAGAGCCTGTCCACACTGCCGGAACAACGAGCCATGCATTAAAACCAGGAGTCTGCCATTCCACTTCATTCACAGTCAGGTTTTCAACACGAAGACCTGTGTGTGATCCGAGTTCACTCGTTCTGTCTCTGACTCGGTACCTTGAATACAGGGCACTAGGGGTCTGAAACTTCAACACGTGAAACTCAAGCCAAGGATGGTTAATGCTGCTGTACGTGTCCCTGCTCAATGAGAAAGGCTACAGTGTGCGAGGCTGGCTGGCAGCTTGTGCCTCGAACTTGGAACTTGGAATGCTCGTGGGTGAGGTTCTTTAAATACGATGAACCCCCCCCACATGGAAACATGTTATTAGAACCTTGTTCTGTACGACTCAACGCTGAAACCCTCTGATTTATGGACATCTGTTTGTAATTACGTGGGCAGTTACAGCATCTGTTGGTAATTATGTGTGCAGTTATAAGCTTTGCACAAAGTTTTACTGTGCTATGACCTAATGTCGTTCGGCTGCATTTAACTGGCATCAGGTAGACAGAAGAAAGAAGTCAGTTTGGAGCAGTGAAGCCGCCTGCTGTCTCAAATTCTGCTTGATATTTTCTGGCTTCAGTAGCGTCTTTTTAAAAGGCACCTCTTTTAATATCTTTTGAAATGCTGCACATCCGGCTCATGTACACTGAACAAAGACACAAGCCGAAACGCTGGTCTGCTTGACTTCGTTTTCAGCAAATCCCAGCTGGTTCCTTGAAGAACTACAGGCTGGGAACATGTTATCATAATTGTTGTTCCATCAGCGATTTTATATGCAAACATCCGGTTAATTAAACAGATTCAATGCAAAATAATAATAGGATTTTATAATTTCACAGGACTGCAATAAACAGACTGGAGAGAGGGTTTAATGGGCACCCCCTGTCACATTCAAACCTGTTGGGGGAGATGGACAGTGTAAAGTTGACATTCGCTAGACAGCGTTACAGGCCTTGCCCTGCACACTACCAGAGAGCTTTCAGAAAAAAAGAAACTGTGCCATCTGTTTAGATTTCTTTAGAAATGTCATTGCAAGACGCAGACAGATTGAGTACCAAGGCTCCACTGATGACAAACGGGGACATGATTTATAAACATAAGCATGTAAAGTGGGGTGTGCTGGTCTTTTAATCCGCCTGGCCGGTAGTATAAACTGCACAACTGTTAAGAAATGTTGCACCGTGGAGATTCCCCAGCCCTGGGCTATCCAGAGCAGCCGTTGAAGGACTGTGTGAGTCTCGTTCCACTGGAAGGGTTCGGCTCGCTCTTTCGATTGTTGCTAAGCTTTCTGTGTAAGATCAGTGCAGGCTTCTGTTGGGTGTGGTTTGCACTGGACCCTTTTGAAAACAGAGCAGCTTCACTCTGCAAGGCAGCATCCGGTTGAGTTGAACTCTGGCGCCTCTCGCTGGTGAAATGCCGGTACTGCAATGTACAACTGCAGGATAAGGGGGGAACCTGAGAATGTGCTGCAATCCAAAGATCCATTTATAACACGTCTATAAACGTAGTATTTAAGGATGGACGGTTATTAACACGCACTAAATGGTTAGCCCTGTAAGGTCATGTACTTTAATTCCCAGGGTTTGAACGTTATGTTTTACTTCTATTCATTTCAGGAGTTACAAGCACTTCCCACTTAAGGTGTTATTGTTTACCTTTGTAAAGATTTTACCAAGGTCGAGGAAATCTATAAAGACATTCTGAAACATATTGGTAATAATGTAATCCTTGTATAGTAGGTCTGTAACTATTATAGAATATGTATGAATACTAGAAACTAGTAAGCAGCTGTTTGACACAAGCATCCTAGAGCGAGAGAAAGAACAGGGCGATGATCACAATGCTACTGCAGTGAGTGTGTACGGCCGTTTCCGTTGTTCACGCAGGTCCGCGCAGCTACGCGATCAACACCATGACGGACCGCTTCGACTGCCATTACTGCCACGACTCTCTGTACGGCAAGAAGTACATCAAGAAGGACGAGAAGCACTGCTGCCTGCGCTGCTTCGACAAGTTCTGCGCCAACACCTGCGCAGAGTGCCGGCGCCCCATCGGATCAGACGCCAAGGTGGGGGCAGGATCCCAGCAAACTGGCTCCAGTTAGGGTCTGGGCATACTTTTCCTTATTCAATAATTAAATGGAAGTTTATTAAAAGTGTAAAGCTTCCGATGCTTTGGGTGTTAAGAGTATGATAAAACAGGACCCGGTTTTACACAATTTCTCCCTGCTTTGCATCGATGTGTAGAATCAACTGATCCCCAAAACAGCTTAAAAAAGAAAACCCATATCAATTGTGCAATACATGGTAGGGTTTATTAACGCAGTGTTACGGCTGTCTCAATGCCTCCTCCTCTGTCTCTGCAGGAGCTGCACCATAAGAACCGGTACTGGCACGAGGACTGTTTCCGCTGCGCTAAGTGCTACAAGCCCCTGGGCAACGAGCCCTTCTCCGCCAAGGATGACAAGATCCTGTGCAACAAGTGCAGCTCCCGGGAGGACTCTGCCCGCTGCCACGGCTGCTACAAACCCGTTCTGCCAGGTACCACGCATGCAAGAACACCCACATGTCAAGTGCTGGCGTCGCTATTGTGCATCTATATGTTACAAGTGCTGACCCCTCTAGGTGTGCCTGTGTGTTGCTGATTTCTCAAGATGTTGTTTTTTGTGTGTGCGTGTGTGTGTGCAACGAGTAAAAGGACGACTGTTGTACCTGATTGTTCAGAAAACGTTACTAACCAATGTAAAAACACATGGTCTGTGCAGGAACTCAGAGTGTGGCGTACAAGGGCAACACCTGGCATGAGGAGTGCTTCACCTGCTTCCAGTGCAAGCTGCCCATCGGATCACAGAGCTTCCTGACCAAGGGAGAGGACACTTACTGTACCTCCTGCCACGAGAAGAAGTTTGCCAAGATCTGCGCCCACTGCAAGAAGGTAACACTCTCCCCTCTCCCCTCTCAGCTGACAAACCTGGCTAGCTTCAGCTGGTAATCTGTGTGTGTTCGGGCACCTCCGTTTCAAACTGGACCGTGTAGGTACAGGGGTGTTCTCATCAACAGCTAGCAGTGTATTGCATGTGTCAGCGGCCCGAGAGAGAAAAAAAGTTACACAGCAGCAATTTATATACAGGTACAGAGCTGCTAAACTAGAACCTATCGTAAGAATTGCATGCGGTTTAAATGTAGTTCTGAGAGGGAGGGGGCCCTGTTGTCTGAGCCGGCATGTGGTCATGTTTGTCGTTGCTCGCAGGCCATTACTTCTGGTGGGGTCAGCTACCAGGACCAGCCCTGGCACACAGAGTGCTTCGTCTGCAACACCTGCAAGAAACCCCTGGCTGGGCTGCGCTTCACTGCCCACGAGGACCACCTGTACTGCGTGGACTGCTACAAGACCACCGTGGCCAAGAAGTGCTCCGGCTGTGACAACCCCATCACCGGTGAGTCGCTCTTCCCGTTCCATTTCCGTGATTCGGGTCCAGACCCGATCTAAGAGTCCAAAACGCCAGACCCCTTCAATCCTATTACAAATAGCCCTCAGTCTTGTCATAAAACCATCTGTAGCTTTTGAACCAAAATCCAACTCCTGGGCATGCCTCTGAGAGACTACATGATCTCAAGTCGCTTCACAGCTCTGCAGTATTTAAGGAGTGACACTCCGTTAGCAATACTAGATAGATAATTGACCATGGCCAGTTACACATCCAAAGGATTCATTATATTGCAGGAAAGCCCAGTGTGTTACAATTTTGAGGCAAATTATTTTTAATGTGTTTTTAGGATGCTTAATACAAAACCCATTACAGTTCCAAGACTAGAAGCTTAGCCGTCATTATCCCCAGCGAAAGATGCCAGCTTAAACTGGAAAGCGGAATGAGAATGAAGACAATCCACAGGGTTTAAAAGCGAAAGCATTAGGCAAGCTAACTAAGCTAATCTATAAAAAAATGTCTTTCTTCATTTTCAAGGATTTGGGAAAGGGACCAATGTGGTGAATTACGAGGGACAATCCTGGCATGAGTACTGCTTCACCTGCAAGAAGTGCTCCCTCTCGCTGGCCAACAAGCGCTTCGTCACCCACAGTGAAGCCATCTACTGCCCGGACTGCGCCAAGAAGCTGTGAACAGCAGCTTCAAGCAGCAGGGGTACAGGCCTGTACACAGAGGGGGGAGAAGAAACCATTTGAAACAAGTTCAGTATAGTGGGCCTATATTGTAATCCAAGTTGCACTAGCACGCCCCTTGCATGATTATAGTTAGACAGGCACCTGCATTACTAGAACTGAGTCAGCTGCAGATGTAATGGAATGCAAACCAAAAGCATCAGCAATCAAGCGGCAGTGTTAAAGTGATGGCTCACTATGCAGGTTTGAAATGATTTTATTTTTTACGGCTTCCTCCCCAAGAAATCCACTTTTATCTATTGAATTAATTCACTTTTTCAGACTTTGTAAGCATGCGTGATAACCAATTACTTTATGGATCTTTGCTAAGGGTTTGAATTGCATTTGTGATTAATAGCCTTTTTCTGGAATGCTTTTGCTCTGACAGTAGTATGGATTTTCTTGAAAGCAGCATTAATACAGCTTGATACAGTATTTGTAAGGGTGATTATGACAGCTAAATAATAGTAAGCAACTACTTTATGTAAGCACATATATTAACTAACATGTAGGGATATATATATATATATATCTTCTGCATTTCAAGAAAATGTGTGTTGCTGTTTATTTTATCTTATAAAATGGCCAAGTGTTCGTGTATAGCTTTGCCAGCTACTAAAAAAAAAAAACAGTTTCCATGACTTTGTCAAGGCCACTTTGCAGAAGTTAGTGGAACATAGTTGTTATGCAGATAATCAAAGCATCAAATGCATTGCTGGAGCACCAGCACTTTGAGCTTGTACAATATATGAAGTATATAGAAACACCTAATGCAGCAAACAGTAATCTTACAATGGGGCAGGTGAGCACGGTGAAACATTGTGTCAATACTCTAACCATGCATATTGATGAATTGCTGTAATCATGAATATTGGAAATGAATAACATTACATTTTCCAATGAAATGGCAATTAAATGCAAGAATAAATTGGGTGAAAATGATGCACATGCATCTGTGTATTTATTTACAATCTAGGCAGCAGCTGATCAAATACTCCACACAAATATGTTCATCCTTTTTTTATTTTGCAAAACTTTATTTAAACGGTACGTATTTTATCAGTACATTTAAGATCTATTTACATAGAGCTGTGAACAGAGCATTCAACAACATCTGCACAGCAAGAGACATCTTCAGAGACCGCTTGCAAAATGATTGTCATGTCCAGGGTAAGCTATTTTACAAAAATACACAACCGATTCTTTTCTAAGGCACTGCTCTAGTCTAAAACATTGCAACCAGAATGGGGTTCTATTATTATTGTTTGTAAGAGACAAAAAGGGTTTCCAACAAGACAAATCTGTGCTTTTTTTAAGCAGCGTTTCTCCTGTCTGAGGATTTTATGTTGAAACATTGAAAGCACACAAAACAAAATAAACAAACGTAGTCAAGTTCTTTATATATTGTTTTTACACACACATATACATATAGGTCTAATGGTGCATGCTTTCAAAGCCCAAGAAAGGTTATTATTTTTTATATATGCACTTGACTACGTTTGTGTTTATTTATTTATTATATATGAAAGCAATGTTTCGTCAATAGCGGGGGTGGGGGTGGGTTAAGGATACAAACACTTTAACAAGACTACAATATATGCATTTTTTCTAAGCATTACATTCTCAGAGGGGAAAAGGGGGACATTCAGCCTTTCATATTTTAGTATTGCATTATATACAAATGGCTTCCCAACAGAACAAAGGCAAGTCATTAACTCATGTAGTAAGGCATCTAAATTACAAAGGTAGTACGTACGCTATTTAGCCAGATGTAGGGCTATTTTAGTAATTGGTTAATGCATGCAACAAGTTTAAATCGAGAGGCACAGAAGTACCAGCAGCGCTCTGAGGCAGCCGGCTAGCTGCCCCAAAGTTCCTAGGCTGTATCCTACATTTGTGGTACAGTATAAAACTCTACAGAAACTCTGCAGAACTAGTTGCTTGGATACTACAGATCTCCTGCTCAGAGATAATGGGTATCCCCAGGAGTATAAGCTCAACTCGGAATCAAACAGAGGGGAGAGGACACATGGTATTTTAGGCATTAGCAATTGGCCCTTCATTCAAATGGCTCTCCTGTAAGAGAATGGGGATGGGAAGCACCAGTCCTATAGCAGGTTCTGAATTCCAGTACTTGATTAACCCTTGCAACCAGGGCTTTTTTTTTCTTTCCCAAAAGGGAGTGAAAATGTTTTAAATCTGCTCTCTTTTATGGCATCAATATAAATAAATCTCACAGCAGTGTTGGCTTGATCCATATAATTCTTGCTGCAGACACAGAAACTTCACATGCGGTATTGCAAGCAGGAACCAGCTGGAATTACACAAGCCAGAGCATTAAGCATTTTTATCCAAGAACTTGCAATAGCTGATATATTTTGAACCCGTGCAAACACACGTTTACATACAAAATATTCTATTAAAGTACAATTGACGTGTTTTTTCTTGAACAATTAAGTAACAAAACAAAAAAAGGTTCAAGTCCAACAAGGCGAAACTGAAATGAAGCAGGACTAGGAAGATACAAGTTTAGAAAGCAGTTAAAAAAATATTCAGTATCACCAGCAACAAAATGGCTTCATGGCCTAATACTGTTTATGTACACACAATACAATAACACACACGCGTAAAATATGTAGAAATATACTTAAATACATACAAATAATAAGCAAAATAAAAATAAGTCAATATTTAAATGGTAAGCGGCAAAGTACTGAGCTTATCCTAGTCTTTATTAGTGCAGTAATATTGCAATAATACTACTTAAAAGAACATAACATTGAAAAGACTTCCACATACAACAACAATTAACCTTTCATTCAAAACAGGCCACCGGCATTTGAAGCTTAGCCCCTAGGGGCTCCTGTGTGTGTTTGTGGCCCTTCAGAAACCCTCTCTCATTACTAGCTCCAGACACTGAACTTTGGGAAACACAATTGTACAATTACTACAAGACTGTATGCAATATTAACATTGAAGTACTGTTCTATCAAAGAGCTTGAAAAGAGCTCAAAATCATGCAGAATATCACCAGCTGCTAAGTTTACCAAGAGAAACACAAGACGTTTCTTCACGTAATTTTAAAAAAACAAAAAAACACAACAGCTGGTCCAGGACCGAAAAAATGGCATGTGCTTCCTGGTTGCCCTTTTTACCTTCACAGTTTACACTCTAGCAGTGCCCGAAGGCAGAACCTACCTACCCATCTTTTCTGTGAAATGCCTTAGTCAATGTTTGTTAGCAATGTACAGTATACAAGACATTCAACCTAAAACACCAAGACATGGCAACAGCCCAGGGCTCAGACAGCAGACCTCACAGCTCTAAGCACAAGTCATTGGCCTCTAGTAGGGCTAAGCTGCATTCACTCTGCGGCAGCCGGTAATGTACTAAGCAAGATGCAGCGGTCTGTCTCCTGAACACAACTAATAAAAATGAAGGTCTTTATACCAGCAAGGCAACATATCCAATAGCCATAGCCTCCAGACACTATTTGGAACACATACTGGGTTTAGGCACCCGGAAACTTAGTGAACTTGCTACGTATTTAGAAGTCAATATGCAGGGAGCAAACACATCAAAGTACCCCTTCCGGATCACCACTAAAGCTTGTGCTTTGCAGAAACAGGCACTAACAGAGCACATCTGGGGATGCCTTTTTAAGCCAATATCCCACTTTTCTTTGGGGAGTTTTTCAGGCAGTGGTATGAGGCTAGGGGTAAGGGGTAATGAGATTTGGGGATTGCAATAGAGGAAAACTGGCGAATAAAACCAAAAATACCTAAAAAGGAGAATTTTAGTCTTGTTTTTGCTGTTATTGACCACATATCTCTGTCTATTTTTACATTGCAAAAATCAGAGAATATTACTGTACACATTTTATGGACTAAAACCAAAAAACGTATGTTACGAAACTGGCTGAATAAATTCTGATGAAACCCCCTGCTCCCCCTAAAAAAAAAATAAAAAAAAAATAATCATGTTAAGTTGAAATCTAAGAGAAAGAAGCACAGCACAGTAAAGGAATGAATTCCCTGAAGCATGTTTTATATGTATATCGAGGTGCAAAATGAGCAATCCACATTGCTGCTCTTCAACGCAGGCTTCCTGGTCATGGTTTCAATCTTGATGCTACCCGGTTATCTCTCTCTCTCTCTCATTCTCTTCCTCAAAGCAGCATCGTTTTTAGTTTTTTCTTATCAAAGGTCTCCAGTACTCAGTAAAAAGACAGGATTCTTGGAGTGCAACGATCACAGACCTTCCGGGCCGGCAGCAATTACATTTCTGATAAAAAAAAAAAAAAAGACAGAAAAAAAATGTAGTAATTGGGATAGAAAGTATATTTTGCCCAAGGAAAAGTGTTTGCTTATGAGTAGGAGTAGATTCCATGACTTTTGCTCGGAAAGAATGCAAAACTAAAAAGAGACCGCAAAACTGAAGTTCTTTTATGTTCATTTCTGATTTAAACAGAAAACAATGTCACTAGCAGAACAGACTGAAGAGACCCTACCGGACACAGCTTCCATGGGTTTGCTCATCGCCATCACAGTCTTATCTTCAAAAGCGACTTTGGGGCCCTCAGGAATGCCTGCAGCGTCGATCAGGTTTTGGTTCATGCTGTCTACAGTTATTACGGCCGTCTTGGAATGAACTCCAAGATCTATCAGTTCCTCAAAGGTCCAAGAGCCTGACTTCCCGTTCAGGTTCGGCAAACGTCCCACTTTGTCATCCTCGTTCACATGCAGGAATTCGGAGGATTCCACCAGTTTGGATTTGGGGGTTAGGCTGAAAATCAAAAAGCAAAATGATAGTGAAGAACACAAAACTAACTGCACTGAATCCATCCAAGTACAGCTCTCACATCAAGTAAGTAGAAGCGATGAAGATTATTGAGCTATCCGATTAAAACACAAGTTCAGATACATGCTGCATCCTGGACCTGTATACTCTGCCAACTATCAATCTGGAAAACTCTGCAAGTGTCCCGTTTCTTTCACATATGAGTAAATGTGTTTAATATGTCTACAGGATCACTAAACTTGCACAACTAGCCCACTTAAAAGCATTGTACAAAAAAAAAAAAAAGCTAAACCTTCTAATCACTTATATTTCAACTCAGTTATATATATATATATATATATATATATATATATATATATATATATATATATATATATATATATATATATATATAAAATAAAATAAAAGAATAATAAAACAACAACATCACAGGAATAGCAGTTTACAAACCTGACTGCTACAGGCTGGACGGTCTCTAAATATCTCCCATTGTTGTTCTCTTTGTCTTCAACCTCCATCCCTCCGTTCACACTCCCAGTCACCACACCCTCATCAGGAGATACAACCTTTACTTCCGGTTCCTCTGGAGCTCCCTTTCCCTCTTCAGGTACAGCCTCCTTATCTTGAGTCACACTCTCTGCTTCAGGATGACCCTGAGTTTCAGGCTCCGATTCTGTTGGCATGCTCACAACTTCAGTCTCACTTTCCTCAGGGGCATCAGTTTCTTCAAAGTCGTCCGTCTCGTTCTCCTCTCCATCTGTTACAAGACACATGTCAGGACAGCACTACAAACTACCTCATCTGTTAAAAGCACTTTGGTAGGACTCTTCCATAAAAAGGCAGAAGCTACTCTGACATTTGCACATTTTTCCTTGTAACAAACCTTTCTTCTTGTTCTCCTGAAAATAACTAACTGACTGTGCACACTTAATAATGTCTGCTTAATAAGTGTGTGAGTAAAGATACACAGTTAACAGTGGGCCAGATTCCAGGTAATCATGGGAAGAGGAAGAGAAGTTTACTCTTTACCCTTGTCATCACTCTCAGTATTTGACATCTTGTCCTCATCATTATCATCAGAGCCCTGGTTATCAGACTTCTCATCTCTCTGTAGAAAAATAAAACGATTTTAACTTATGATAAACAGCTGTTGGACGAACACAAAGTAGCAAGAATATCTGAAATGGGTATGCTACTTTAACATAACAGGGGTCATTCATGCTTCTATTTACAGTGTAGGCCTTCACAATGAACGCTAACTGGAATGGTTCTAACTCCCACACAATATTCAGTATACAGGGAACCTTTTGTCTCTGTGGTTTTTGGCAAATGCTGTAACACAGTACATGTTCTGTTTTCCAGGATTAGATCAAGTTTGATATTTGGTCTTTAAATAACTTAAGTTCAAACGTTGTTAATAAAATAAATATTCATACAAAATACTGTATCATAGAAGAAAACATACCTTTGAATCATTTTGCTCCCCCTTTCTTGTTCTCTTCATTATTTCTTCAATCCTCTGTTACAAAATATGCATAACAAGTTATGAAAAAACAGAAAATATATCACACACACTCCGAGTTCTTACAGTTACACTATGTGTTTTTTTTACTGTTGTCCATTATGGTATGGCATGTTTTTACAGAGCACAAACCACAAAATGTTGTTGTATTGTAACACCTGCTTTATTCCAGAAGTTTTGCATCACCTAAAATTTTAGGATTGAGACAATAAATTGCAAAAGTCTACAGGAATCCATAATAGTAGTACAATATTTCATGTTAAGATTTCAAAACGTCACATTTTTCAATTTTTGTCAGTTTTTCTCTAAGTATATGGAAAAGTACAAAAGCGTTATGTAATTTAATATGTTAACGTAACATTATTCAGCAGGATTCATTTGACTTCATGAAGCAAAATTAGTTAATTCTATAGGGAGATGCAAAACTTTTGACCACAGCTGTATGTCTCATGCTGCCACCTGCTGGTTGTATATTGTACAGGGAATGTAAAATCTGTTTCTCTCTCTGTATAGCACCACAACCCAACCCCACACCATTCTGTGATCCCCACCTTCTTCCTTGCAATACGCTCCTGCTGGTTCTTCTGCATTACCCTCTCTCTTTCCAGCCTCTGTTTCTCAGCCTCCTTCAGAGCAAGGGCATCGGCTTCTTCTCTCTGTGAGAATCCAAGAGACGAGACAGACTGAGGAACAGGCATGCAGAAATGGGCAGTGACTGAGAGAAAGGCACAAGGACAGACTCAGACACACTGATGCAGCCACACACTTTGCTCCACTCACCTGCAGCTGCAGCTCAGCCTGCTTCTCCAGCTCCTCTATCGCGAGCCTGGCTCTCTCCTCTTCCTCCAGGCGCTCTCTCTTCCTCCTCCTTCTTCCTCTCCTCCTCCAGTCTGCGCCGCTCTTCCTCCCGTCTGGCCCTCTCCTCCTCCTCACGCAGCTGCTGCTCCTCTTTCCTTATCCTGCGAAGTCAAAGGGGAGTGTCAACATCCAGGGTGGGGAATACGACTCTCACTGCCCAGCAGCTCCAGATACACCACATTTTACAATGTGTCTTCTCTGTGATCTCTGCACAGTGTTCACAATATTAAGCTCACAGTAAAAAGCAGAATTGAATTTACAATTTTTTTATATTTTACCAACCAGAATTTGCCTCTTATTTCCAGGGTAACCGGTCACAATTAAAATTGGGTTAGGGGAATTTAAAGCTTTTAAAATTACATTTTAAAAAGACTGAGGAGATGTCTTTTTTTTCTTTTTCATAACAATGCCACAGTGTCCGCATATTAGATAGCAAATGGAATTTAAAAGTGCCATCTCCAGCAGCAAAGTGTCCTTCAAACACCATGAAGAGTTGCAGCCCAGAAGCAACGCTAGTGTTCCTTGGAGGACTCGCACCCACGCAGTGACTAGGCCCATCCTTGCTTAGCTTCTGAGATCAGAGTGCAAGGTGGTCTGGCTGCAGACCTGCGAGATGCTTACCTCTCCTCCTCTTGCCTCTGCACCCTCTCCAGCTCCTCTCGTTCTTTCTGCTCTCGAGCCAGGCGACGATTCTCAGACAGGATTTTAGCTGCCTCTTCAGCAGACGTGGTCCCTGCAATATTTTTGGCGCTCGGATCTAGACAACAACAAGCAGCATATTAATAATACACAACAACAACAATAATAAACACATTAATAGAATTGTTTATCTAATACATAACTTTATACGCGCAACCAAAAATGTGCATACATTTATTAGTATTTCTAGTTAAATGGATAATTCTGTAAGAAAGAGACCATCGTTTAATTGTTTACAGCAAGAGAATATCATTTTTAGTTTAAAGGCAAAGAAAAGAACAACCTTCATAGGTGAGAGGCAGGACTGAGTGCTGCAGACTGACAGCAGCTCATGTTTATAAGATCACCTAAGGCTTTGCAGCTTCACGAGAAGAGCAGAATATTAAAAATGAATTCTACAGCTGAATGGCTACCCAGTGGTCATGTTAGGTATAATAATGAATTCTACTTACACCCTTAGGCAGCCGAATTCTAAAAGTTGGCAAATTGTCTCAGCACAAAATTTCAAGTCAAGATGCATTTGTCAACCAATTTTGAACATAAATGACAAGTGACATTTGAAGATATTGCCCAGCGAAATGCTTTATAGCCATCGAATCTGTAAGAATATGCCAACAGATCATTTCACAGTTTTTCTAGTGAGGTGGCTGGTTTTGCAAATAACCTCTTCAATTGTATATCATTTATAGAAGAAAAAAAAATACCAAACTGGGCTAGTCTGGGCTGTATCAAGTCTTTATATGAAAGCTGCTGGCCTCTTAAAACAGTATCAGTAAACTGCATCGATCATCAATGGTTCTTTGTTTCGCTAGATAACATCTGCAGTGTGCCGTGAGCCAGTGATCTACGTGAGCAGAGAGAGAATGTTAAATATCTATTCTCAAGCACGACACACATGCGGGGCACAATGTAAGAGCAGGCAGATAATGAATAGTAATAACACATGACAAGATGTACTGTATATCAATGAAGCACCAGGTTAGACATACAATGTGAAGTTCCAATAAAAAGAGACTTAAAATACAAATAATAAAACAGAATAAAAGGTAAAGGCAAACCGATCTTTCTAATTTCTAGCATGTGCTTTTCTCCTCCATTATTTCAGCAGTGAGATGGAGGTTGCAAAACCTAATTCTCACCACAAGATGGAGCTACCTAGATTTTTATTTTACAGTAGGCCGACAAAAGACAGAACTGTTTTTTTATTATCAGTAAAGACAGACCGTCAAGTCAACCCTTGGAGCTCTGTTCTAGTGCAAGGCCACAATTCTTCTCCATCACTAAGCTCAGTATATTTTTATATTTTTTAAATAAAACTTATTTTATATATAAAAAAAACCTTGTTAAAACACCAAGCTTACAAAATGTCGTACTTGAAGACCTCAAATCTGGTGTGATTCCCGAAGCAAAACATTTTTAAAATGGCAAAATGTGAGCAACTGTAAAACGGGACTGAAGCAGTCGCTCACCCTCTTTGGTCTTGCTGCTGGCGGCCACTGCAGGCTCGGGGGACTGGGGCGACTCGGGAGCCACTGCAGGGCTCTCCTTTGGTTTGGGCTCCCTCTTCCGGAGGGTGGGGGGTCCCGTGGGGGTGAGAGCGGGCCGCTGGATGGGGACTGGCTTCGCAGCAGGCTGCGGGGAAGAGGGGCGCTGCTTCACCCCGCTGGGGGACGGGGGGCGATTCCGAGGGCTTGGCCTGCACAAGGAGGCCAAAGCAGGAGTTAGAAAAGATAAGCAAGCCTTTTAGATCTGTGTGTCTGACCTGCATGGCTTTGACATTCTGGAGTGCATGCTGTTAAGTGAATTCTGTAACGAAACTGTGTAACACATGCATGCAAAATATCACCTGTTTATATAAATCAAATCAGCAAGCACAGTAATTTACCTACTACAAGAATTTGAGCTTTATAAAATACAATCAGCGTCTTACTTGGCTGTGGAAGGGGAGGGGGGTCTCTTGGCTGTGGTGGCTGGGGACGGAGAGGGAGAGGGGGATCGGCGCCGCCCTGGCAGGTTGGAAGGGGAGGGGGGCCTCTTCCCTGCTGGAGAAGGAGGACGCCTTTGCTTTTCTGGTTTCTGAGTTTTAAAGAAGAATAAAAAAAGCATTGATCTCATCGCCTGACATACCATATTTCATGACCTATCAAAATTTTAGCAACTAAATTAATATCAAAATGACTAAATGCCAGGATCGTGGAAAAAGCTAAAAAAAAAAACAACCCAATAATTAAATTGCTACTAATGTTTGAGCTGGCAATGATTTTGTTTGAGAACAGGATCTCTAATGTATTTATAGATTGATGACTCATGTGAAAGGCACCGTACAATAAAAATACAACCAAACTGATAGTGTAAGGATTATTGCCCACATTGTCAAACAGGTAACACAGCAATAATGATCCATGGTGTGGTACGGAACAGAAAAGCCAGAGCACTTGTTCTGTTTTTTTTTTTTCTTTTCTTTTCTACAATCGCTCTTACAGCAGTAATTTAGAGACAGATCTCAAACCCCAGTGCACTGGATAGGCCATTTTAAAGAGCTTTGAAACAGACTTTAAAGTTATAAGTGTAAAAAGTTGTCAAGGTATGAACAATGAAAATTCAAAATGACAGGTACGTGATTTAAATAGATGTAGGAAAATGTGGGGACGTGTAACGCTATATTTGTGAGAACCCCGCCACTTACTCTTTAACTGTAATGTATGGAGTATCTTTTGCATACGTATAAGGGTTTGATTTACACAGTGGAACTGTGGAAGAATCCAGGGCCAAGTTCTTGCAGGCACAGAACCGCACTTATCTATTTATGGTGTTCAGAAATGGGTCATACATGTGGTGTTAAAATAATTTCCTACAGATCACAGACATCATTTTATTCAGCCATCTCATGTGAAATGGCCTTGTCACGGTGTTAGAGACAGCAGTACAAGGGGTAGATCTGTGCAGAAGCTGTTGCCATGGCCACATATATATGTAGGTATTGTCTAGTTTTTTTATACCCTTGACTATTATTATATATCCCCACGCATACCCACACATGCTTGCATGTACAAAGAATAACACAGACGCACATGAACAGATAATATCTGGCTTGCAGAAACAAGACCAAATAGCAGTTTGAAACTAACAATAGCAAGTATACAATGCACCAGAGTTGGGCTGAAAATAGATTATGATCAATTATTTTAGTATCAATTATTAAAATCACATTGAAAAAATAATGATAACCATATCATCTTGTTAGTTCATTATCATTACATAACTACGACAGATAAACACAAAGTTCAATGACCTAATGTGCATTATTTTAATATAAATCTGTCCTGCAGCTAGATAATCCAATAAACATGTGCAAAGCACCGGCCGCTACACCCAGCTACATGACAAAGGAGTAGGGACCCAGGTTATGTATCCAGACACATTGCACGCTATCCTCTGGACTCACCTGCGCGTTCTCAGGGGCTCCATCGGAGGAGGCTGTGGAGGGGGGGCCTCCTTTCTGCCGGTCGATGCTACGGCTGCGCAGGGGTCCTTTGGGGGGGTGAATGGAGCTGGCAGAGGCTGAACGAGGACAGAGGTGAGACTCTGATAAAGTTAGGGCATTGGAGAAAAGCCAACGGAAAAAGAGACAAGCGCAGAGAGAAAGACAGCAAGCAAGCAGGGGGGAGGGGGGAAGAAAAATACAAAACAAGATTGGGCACGTTAGACCACATACGCTTTCAACAAATTCAAGGAAACTACAGCTGATGGCGGAGAACAACCATAGCTCACACAGCACAAGACAGCACTCCACCCCCAAAATCACAAACACAGTTAGCATGTGAGCAGCAGCAGCACAGTGCATGTCAGGCTGTCCTTTAAACCGGAGAAAGAGCTGAGAGCTGCATAATCAGAATGCAGTGATTTCCATTGATTGCATTTCTAATTAAATTCAACTTTCAGAAACATGCATTCTTTGAATTGCATATATGCAGATGCATCACCTATTTACATTTTAACAGGCATGTGACTGTTGTGAGAGTGCGTGTAACATATTAGACAGACACACAATCCTCGAACATGGTCTAAAAATAGTGCTAAAGAGCCATTCAGCCGTATCTGTTGGACCACAACACCGGCCCCCTACAAAAGTCCTCAAGTATTTAGAACGGTCTAATTTTAAACAGTGCAGCCAACACATATACTATGGGGTGGCTCCAAAATGTTGTAACAGAAACCAAATGCCATTGTTAAAAAAAACAAAAAAATCTATCTATCCTGTATAACCTTTCTATAAAATAAACTAGGGAGAGTTGTTGGTACACTAGATTCCGGGAATTGCACGTTAATCCACTTGCTCATATAGCCTTGGCCTTAGTTCACATATCCAGCCACATCTGCTGCACACCAACAATACAAACTGATAATTACATTTAATGCACACAGTACTAAACTACATTAAAACTTTGAATGAATATAATTCTCAGTAGATCTTCTCAATATGAACATTTAAAATCCATCCAGCTAGGACTAATATCTAGCGAAATAACGGATCGTGAAGTGAATGTCAATTCATGGTATTGTATAGGAGTATCATTTACTGTACCCTACACAGAGGCTGCTATGTTGTCCTTTAAATTCTCTTTTGTTTTTAAATAAACTGGTATATAACTGCATGACACTATTGTATTGTACAAATCACCAGAGTACTTAATCTGAAGTTGTAACTGTTGTTTTAATCCAAATTCGTATCTCAAGGAAATAAATAAACTTTATTGCTTACACAAAATGAGTTCACTTGAGTTGCACCCACAGGACCTTGGAAAGTAAAGGGTGTCAAGAGAGATAATGACTTGCTAATACTATAAAGTGCTTAAGCCTTGATCTACGCTTCATCAATGAACTGGGGAGTTAATACTCACTCAAGACCAACGACTACGAGAGGAATAGCAGCTTCATTTTGGGTGCTTCACTTTGGATGGTCTGCATAGAACAGCAGGCTGTTAACTTGTATATATCACTACAATGCAGTTGTACGCACACACAACACAACACAAGCGCTGGCCAGGGAACCTGCTGGCTTCTTTCTCTATGCGTGGTGCCCATTACCTGGGGGAACTGATCCTTCTGCCGACAAGGCAGCTGTACTCTTGCTCCTAGCTAAGGAGGCCTGTGTGGGAGTGAGCAGGCGACTGATGAAACCGCTATCCAGGGGACTGGCGTGAGAACGACGAGCTAAACCCAAGTACCGAACCAAAGAAAACAAACAAACAAACAAACAAACAAACAAACAGGGGGGAAAACAGAGGAGTCCACGTGAATAAACCAAGCAGGAGAAATGGAAAAAATAAATTAACAAATAAAAAATAAACAAACAGAAACCAGTGCATTGTGATAATTTATTGTTAAGGTTAAGGTGCATTGCATTCAACACATGCCAATAAAAAGAAACCAAACCCAAAGAAATAAAAAGATGAAGAGCAGGTTTGTAATGTAGGGAAAAGGATTAAACACATCTGAGATATGCTCTTTCTCTAGAAACAACATTTAAATAAAAATGTGAATGCTTTCTTTGCAGTAGTGGTGTTAATAAAAGCCCATAATAAAAAGTGTGAAAACACCAGGTTAAGACAAAGGAGAAACATAAATCTGCAGGAAATGTTAGCTGCAGTCTTTTTCTGAAATGCTCTTTATCCTTGGGGAAGAGATTAGATTGCACCAAAAACATTGCTTAGCAAACAGGTTTCCAGAACAGATGACTACTAAAACAAAAACAAACATCTGCAAAACACATTTCTTGAAATGGCTGCAGTCAGATCCATTGCAGAGAAGATGCAATAGGACAATCACATGACCGTGATGGTTTGGAATTTGATGAGGGTCTGGTTTAATTAAATTCTCAAAGTGAAAGCCTAGTGTTCGGTGATGATTATACATTACTCGGTAGTATTCAGAGTTTATGCACACCCTGTACCTTATTAAATAAATTTAAAAAAATCTTTGAAATTATTACAATAAACTTCTTTAACTTAAAAGTAACAAAATAACTACAAATCCCTTCCCTACCCCACTATGTATTTAATGTTAATTATATTTTAAACCGGAAATATAACTTGATGTTGCAGTTAATAAAACTTTATTCACTGATTTCACACATATAAATGCGTGCTGTAACCGATGAATTAGAAGTTCTGTGTTACAATTATTATTATTTTTTTCCTTCAGACTTGAGTTAAAGAAGTTTTATTTGTACGTAGCATTATTTATGTTAATACTTGTAAACTGTTTAATTCACAGCTGATGTTGCGATACAAAATCTCAAACAACTCCTGAGCGTGGTAATTTGATACCTGGGGAATGCCTCTGTAAAAAGCTTGTTAGTTACAGTTTATAGAACAGGCAGCAATTGCTGATTTTGAATTAAGCAGGATGTAGACACTTATTTTATAGCAAGCAATTAAGAACAAATAAAACCTGCACAATTTAGCTGAACCATGTCAAAGTAAACACAAACACACACAAGCTGTGTTTAAGAATGTGGCGTGTTAATTAACCACAGAAGCTCCTCCTGTTCAAGAATAAATAAAGTGCATTTGTTAGTTTGTTGTTAGTATCTGCAGACGTACAGACCAGTACTGTGCCTTGAAGCACCAGTTACAAGAAGCACATCAGCAAGCCATAGAAAGCACAAAGGGAACGTGGGTCCCAAGCATGCCTATGTGTGGGGATAAAAATGCTCCACAGTGTGTGGGCCTCAGCACTTCTCTGCAGCTTAAGCATTTAGCACGTAAGCCGGTTATTCTTGGCTCCTATGTCATGGTAAAGTTAATGCTACCACATAGGTTTCTTTTTTTATTTTATAGCTGTTAATATGCATAGGAAGCGTGAGCGATTGCTGCTAGCACCTTGTTCTTCCTCCTTTGTCCCTTTCTCTAGCATTGGAGAGGCCTGGGGTTTACTTCCCAGTCTACTTAATGAAGAGCTCCTCTTCTTCAGGACAGAGCCTACGAATAAGTAACCAAGGGCAACAATGTTACTGATGATAGTACAGTCACTTAAATGCATCTATGTACTGTACAGAGCTACCTCATTATAAGGAGGCCCTTTATAACATGGGATGGTCATGGCTTCATTATAAGGTTGTACAGAAAAGGCATTATAAAAGGGGTAGTATTTATAAATGGTCATAAACTGTCTTCTAGTGACCTAAGCTGTTCTCCACCTACTATGCGACAGTTCTAATTGTATGTGTGTGTATATTTATTTTTTTTAAACACTAAAACAAAAAGACCATACTCAAAAGCCTGTATCTTTAACAGTTCTATTTCTATCCTGTTTCGTCTATGTAAATGATTGTCACCTTTCGCTCTTAATCTGGTCATGTTTTATGATAAGCGTGCTCTCAATCAAACTTCCTGGTTAAGAACACACATAGTAAAGTGTTATAGAAGATACTGGATGAAAGGTACATTGTTTTAACAGCTGAATGACAGATTATTAGATATGAGTGTAATCTCACCAGGCACATAACCTACTTATCTATCCTATATTTTATAAGCACATGCACACACACACACACACACGCTACATAGGGCTGCACAGTATGTGGTTATGAGTTGAACTGCTTTAAAAAATAACTGTCCACAATTGACTGAAATGTCTTGCAAAGATGCTGGTTAAGTTATATAGTTAAATGTCTTTTCTTTTCTATTTGTTAGTTTCTTTCATGCCTAACAGTTCAAAGTAAAACATTAAATTGCTCAAACTGTTATGCGAAGGGGGCTATCTTTCCATCTGAGGCAAACAAAAAAGTAGTAAATTAATAATAATAATAATAATAATAATAATAATAATAATAATAATAATAATAATAATAATAATAATCTATATGAAATGGGTTCCTGCACCTGTCTGCTCCCTCTGAGATAGTTTTTGGGGCTCCTTAGGGGGCTGGGTGGCCTTATTAGCCAATCTGTTAAGAGAAGAACTCCTCCTTTGGGCACCTGAGAATAAACAGCAAGTTTTGTTAAATTCTGAAACAAAAAGGGTAAAGAAAATCCTTAAAATCTCTTTGAGACTCAAACTATGTCGCTTTAAAAAATTGTACTGCATGTCCCTTAAAAGATTATACAATAATAAAACAAAATCAATCTCATAATCTCTTGTGTTGGCCCATGTTCTTTTGTATCCTGACAATGGAAGGAGAAACAGCATCCAATACCAACAGTAATAAACCCGTTAGCAGCCATGCAAGAACCCGTAACCATGATTACTACCTGAATGGAAGAGGAAGAGAGGGGAACAAAGTTCAGGTGCTCTGGAAAGGCACCTATAGGTCATATAAAATACATTTTCAAAACTTTTGATGATTTTTAGTCATAATCAGTGAATCTGACAAATTCACAGTATCAGGATTTTGGTTTTAGCTTTCACAGTTGCTAAACAAGTGGCTATTAATCTAGCAGTATCCTGAAGAACATATTTTATTGTGTTAAAGACATTCACTTAGATAAAGCCCAACCTTGTCAATGTTTCTCTCTTGGCAGTAGTAAATTAGTTTGACAGGTAATAGATAAACTGCGTATGACCTTCAAGAGCCCTCTGCTGTACCGAAGCATACATTCTAAGGGTCACAAACATGTTTGTTAAAGAATAAGGACAAGAATTAGCAAAGCTCTATTTCCTGTGAATACAGTACATGGTTTTAAATACTGGGGGCTATTTTATCAGTAGCTATATAAAGTTAATTGACACCATGGTTAATTATTAAATTATCTGAGGTCTAGCGCCTATGAAACATCACATTTATAGCTTGTCTGATTTGTTTATTATAACAAATATCACTCGATTCACATATACAGTAGATATATGAAAGACAAACAGCGTTTTGAGTTCATTAAATAGCAGCTTACAATAAACTGTTGCCTCTAGCAACCCACGATACACTGTAGACTTCCGTAGGGTAACAAACTCCTGATTTCAAAATTCACTGAAGTAATATATAGTATAGCCACAGCTCTTTTCATTTTAGTAAAATATAGAATCAATCTGTGAAGCATAAATGATAACAACGCTATCTTTTGATCCGAAGAGGCATGCAGGCTCATAATCAGCCATGCTGGAGGACTGTGATCAAGGACAGTCTTTGTGTACGATCCAGAGCAGCACACAAGAAATACTGCAGCGGGATGGCTGTTTCTTTTTTTTACCAGGTTTTCTGGGCATCTTTTCTTCGCAGAACGGTGCACTGTCCGTGATAAACTGGAATTAAACCTTGCACAACCTAAACATTAACAAGATAGATTAAAGAACACTGGAATTCAAAGGCTCTGGGAAAAGAAGTCTGTGTGCTTGTGCTTGTGCTCATGATGAGCGGCCTGTACCAAAGATACTTACTTTTGTCGGGGGAATTCATGAGGGTAGCAGACGATGAGGAAAGGCGTTTGTTGATAACAGAATCTGCCTGTTTCAGGTTCATTGTGGATGCAGAGCGTTTGTCAACTGGATGCAAGAGAAAGAAAGTTTCTTACTGGTTGTTATTTTTCAGGAGAAAAAAATTCTCAGGGAATGTCCTTACAAACTTACATTTATTTAGCTGGGCATGCATTGAGGCTAATTTTACCCTGGAAAGATCATCAGATTCCTCTGGAGTTTCCAGCTAGTTATTATGTTCGTTTAATATTTTTGTCCAAAGAGGCGTGTATTGCACTGCTCCAATCAGGACAGTGTTTTGACTTTTACAGTAGTACAAATGATATAAAGTAAAACTGGATCCTTGAGTCCTTAAATAATATAGTATTGCAAATTTCTATGTTTTATATGCAGTTTTATATATAAAAATAGATTTGGTTGTCCGCAGTAAAAAATAAATAAAATAAAGTTTAAAACCACTCAGACAATGCAGATTCATTTTCTTTTTTTTTTTCGAGGTGTCAAATCAGTCTAAAGATATCCTGGATTACATTCTGCAATACATGTTTGTTAATAAGAGCAAAGTGCGTTAGTTTGTAAATAAAACCAAACCTGTGAAAAGCCGATGATGTGAGCAGTTAAAAATTATATATATACACACACATACATACATCCGTGCAAAACAAGCCATCCAAAATAAAACAAGATCAAGTGAGTGCATTTGATACTTAAAAGTGGCCTTTGTTAAGTGCTCATTGACTGGACAGCTTGAAGGACTGCTTATGACAAAAGCTCAAAATGTAATAAACAAGTTAGTTGAGAGTTAGTGTGAGGGCAGGCAGCAGGTTATCAGCCATCTGTGAGATTATTTGATAAATCATCAGAACCACCTTCTTGCACGGTCTGAGGCTCTGCAGGAGAGGAAGAGTCAATTAAATCTACAGGATGTGTCGGGTCTGTTCCTTGATCACCTGGACAAAAGAGAAATTAGACAGGAGACAGACAGAGAGGGGGGGGAAAAAAAAAAAAAAAGAAAAGCTACAAACTAAATCAGTGTCACGAACAAGAACATTAATCACAAGTCAGTCAGTACACAGAGCCCTGTCAGGCTTGCCAGAGCCGTGAGGGAAGGCCTGATATTAACTAGTGCCAGAGCCATGATCTAGTTATACAGTCCTTTACTCATGAGTGGAGGAGACTGATCAATAACCTAGAACCATTCTATTGATGCACTGGGACACTTTATTAATGGTTTGATAGATTGTGTTTTAAAAAGCCTAGAAATGGACAATTTAAATAGTATTATAAGTCCACACACGCACACACCAAGTGGGTTGAATGGAGTTGGGGAGCCTTCTGTTTTAATCTGATGTACGATTGCATTGCACCAGTCCTATGATATAACCACGCAGTTACTCAAAAGCCCTGTGACTGGGTTGGACTTAGAAAGCAAGTAAGCTACTGAATAAAAAAAAAAAAAATGACATGTTCAAATGATCACCTTACAAATTCAGACTCCAATTACAAATTCAACTTGCTAATATTAATAGCCTACTTTCAAGAGCTTTTCAATTAACAATTCAAATCAGGCTTCCGCGGGTTAGGCTGCTATATGGCCAGAATGCTGCAATACTTTCAGATTAATGTCACATTTCTGCACCCAGCAGAAAAACAACAGAGCACGACATGCACCGTTTGAATTGTTTTCTGCCGTATTTACTGGTAATAGATCACTAGAACTGAGCAAATTATTCCTGAAAGCATAAGCAACCCTTGGATTTAGGTACAATTCCTGAAGAACTGACACCTGACACATACACACACATTATATATATATATATATATATATATATATATATATATATATATATATATATATATATATATATATATAATGGCATGGTACACAGTCAATGAAACATTTGCATGCCATTGCACATCTCTCAACATTCTTTTTCTGTATATACCCGTATATAGGATAAAAGGTTAAGAAATGATAAAATAAATGTAATACTTGTATTCCTTACCAGTTTTACTGTCAGATTCCACAGTCACAGCTCCACCCCAGGACCATCTCTTCTGCCTCTGCTCCAGTCGCTGGCTGCGTTCCAAACTGCGCAGCATCACTGCTTCGTAGTGCTCCTACAGATGCCAAGAAGCAGTTACAGAGAGCTGCATTCAAAACGCTACCTCAAAAGTCTGCTGTGCTACAAGGGTGATTGTGGGTGTGTAGAGAGAGATTGAGATGGATGGGGGAGGAAGGGAGCTCTTGGTGGCTGAGCGAGCTTATTCTTTCCAGAACACTGGCTTTTGTGATCTGGATTCTGGCCCAGGTCACTTCTAACCATCTATAGAGAGATTCATAATGAAAAATGACGTATGGTCTGTTTGCTTTGTGGCTAACAGATCAAACAACACTGGTAAAAAGAAATAGATGCCTTGTGTCACTGCTCCGCCCCAGGATGTACATGGACCTTAATAAGTAAGCAGTTTCAAAAGCCATTTTAATGTGTATCCCCCTTTGTCACAGTTTGTAATTTTTTTCAATTCTGTTCCCCCAATATCGAGTTTTAATTATTTTCTTCCCTGTAGTTGTTTTACCTCATCCTGCTATCTGCATTGAATGTCAAGTGATCAACCATTGTCTTTGAGTTCCTTAGGTCATGATGTACAAATTCAAATATGCATTTAATCTCTCAGATGTTATTCAAGCCCCAAAAAGCTAAACTAAGCACTAAATGTTCAAATGTAGACATGATACACTGCTAGACGCCGATCATACTTTGCATGCCTGACAGGAAGGAAATCATTTTAATTTAAGTTTAATACTGATAACAAAAGCAATGACTAAGCCGTTGCAAATAACTTATTCAACAAGCAACCCCCATCCTTATTTATATATCTTATTAAAATAAATATGTTATATTCTAGTTGAGAAATGAGATCGACCTGTTCTATGCAAAGCATAACATTTCCCAATTTCTTACCTAACAAAACACTAGAGAGAACTGGAACATACAGCACCAATGAACACACTTTGATACTTAGATTTTAAACAGACATGAAATCTGCATGGTAATGGTGATTTAAAACCAGTTTCTCGATCTTTCACTATCCTTCATTACCGAATGTTCATTTGATGTTTAAGCATACAGTACATTGATCTTTCTTCAATAGAAATGGCTAGGCAGGGAGGGTAAGGCTGGATCCGACGACTTCCTACCTTCTCCTCCACCATTTTCTGCTTTCTCTTTTCCTCCACTGCAGACCTCCGCTGCTCCTCCTTCTTCCGCTGTTCTTCCAGCTTTCTCTGTCGCTCCTCCATCTGTTTCTCATACAGCAACTTTGCCTTTTTCTCTCGTTCAAGTATTTGGGTTTCTCTAGCAGCTAGACAGGGAAACGAAACACACACCAAGGCAGCCAATTAATCAACGTGTTTGTTAATGACCCCCATCTGTTTGCATGCTCTGCACTCCACACTGTGCAACACGTGGGGTAAGGGTCACCAGTTGGGAAAGGAAATTGATCCAAAGTTGACTAAGAAATGTATCCCAAATTGAAGTCTAGTTTAGAATTGCAGAATTTTTTCCCCCCCAAATATATGACAATGGGCAATGTGGATATGTTAATTAAAGAGTCAGGAGACCCTGTGTTCAAATGGAAGCTCAGTCTAATTATTATAACCAGTCCCTCTGAATAGCAATCCAACACAAAAGAGAAAAAATGTACACAAAAGTATTGTCACCATTCCACAGCATATTATATAAAACAAGAGTTACCGTGTTGCTTGTCCTGTTCCTCCCGTCTCTCCTTAGCCACCCTCAGTCTGTCGTCTATCCTTAGTGTTGCTCCATCGAGTACTGCAAGAACAAATTACCAGACTCACTTTGTCGATAACGTAAACTGTTCTTACCAGTGGGGCTTCATTGGTCATCTCTATTGCAACTCGGCTTATGCTAAAGGCATTAGCCCAAACTATTTGCGCTCATAATGTAGTGTTTGGAGTTACGGAGGAACAATAGATGTTATCATTTCACGATGCATTTTAAATAAATGAATACAATGAATACCTGGCCTGGCGCCTGTCCTTGTGTTGCTTCCTGTCGGTGACGCTGCTGGAAGAGGACTGGTTCCAGTTTGGCCCCGCCTCTCCTCGGCTTGGGCTTCGGCTGCAGCAACTGCAAACAGCACCAAACAAGGGAGAAATAAATAAACACAACAAACCTAGAGCAAAAGACAGAGGCATTGAAAACGTAAAGAAGCTTTGACTTCAGTGTGCAGCTGCGAATTAATTCTGTCAAGGGCTTTGATAAACTACCAGATCTGAACTGCACAATAAATTGGTCTGTTCATATCTGGCTTGGACCCACAGCACCTTGGACTGTGATGTGGTTGGTTCTCTTAAGCCAAGCAGGGACGGTGATTTCATGCATCTGAATGCAAGACCCCCCTAGGAGGACAGGACATTGCTGAAAGGTTATTTCATTTTATCATTCTAATAATTACTATGAATTAAATGTTAATGCGCGTCTTTTTCAGCAAATTAAAAATGGCAGATAAGCTGGGCTTGCATTTTCCACCCTTTCTGGAACCATTTGATTCTGCCCCATTTGCTTTCAATTGAAAATCTGTAGAAAACTGAATTCTCTTCTACAGATTTTACCTGAATGGGTTTTGTACTGCTTAAAACAAACAAATAAACTGAGTGTCAAGCTTGATCCCCCAAGTGTTTTGAAGTATTCACCATTCTCTAGCATTGGCTAGAGAGAGAGAGAGAGAAAAATAGAGAGACAGGAAGGAAGTATGAAGGAAGGACGAAAAGCAAAATCTCTACGGCAACCGTTTCAGTCTTAGCAACAATCCTTTCCTCTGGCTTGTGTCCCTGGACATGAAGCTCAGTCACGCTGTCTTGCCTCATGTGATCATGCCAGGAGCTCTAAACTGCTGAGCAGCACAATGCTGCTTCAGCAGATCAGAGATGACTCCAGGGGACCCTGATTTCTCAAGGAACAGGCTCAGTAACGCAGTGCCTGGAAACAATGCTCTCCTCACCCGTCACTTCCTGCAGCTAGGCTCAATACCTCGGATTAATTCAGCGGCACGAAAAGGATGTGTTTCCCCCTAAAATAGTCGTTCTGTATTCCACCTGGCCTCAACCAAAATCATAACAAGAAGAGAAAAACAGTTAAAGTCACAGTGTGTCATTTTATAATTGCTAACCACAGCAGGAGGCTCTCTTTGAGGAGGTCACCCCAAACGTTAATAATAATTTCTGCAAGCAAGGTCATTGTCCTCATTTCCAGTGGTAATAAATGAGGGGCTGACAAGTAACACTAGGGAGGTATCCCTTGTGTACCTAAAGCACACGCACAGGGCTAACAGCTATGAGAAATCAAATACTTGCTTATCATAATATGAGCATTGTTCTAAATACAAAACCAGAGTGACGCTGTATTAGGTAAGATTTATAGGAGTTATTTTGTTATGTGCTTTAAACAGTAGGTCACCATGACTCTTGTGTCATCGTGACAATTTTAATCAGATTTATGCAAGTACTTCTCAAATAATATCCTTCAATAGAGCAATTACTAGTAACTACTCTGAAAAAGTACACCATCTGGGGATTAGGGTTCCCATATAATTGACAATAACAAAATGTTCAGACTGCTACAGTAACTTACAGATCGCCAATTATTTATGCACTGAAACCATTTATGAATTGAATAAGTCGTCAAACTGGAAACAATAATCAAATTCATTTTCAGCTTTGAAAACAAAATCTGTAAAGCAAGCTTCTATCGAACCACCTCGGATCAATTTGTGTAATACTGCATTCCCCCCCCCCCCCCCCCCAAAGATCAGCAAGCCATTTCCCAGAACTGTACGCTTGTAATTAAAACAGAAAACTCCAGTGCACGGTAGCAGTTCATTTCTTTATAGTTAGAAGTAGATGAATCAAATACCTCAGCCAAACAACAAACCCTAGGTTTTTTAAACTGCTTGTGACAGCTTTCTTTTTCTTAGTACTGTAGAAGAGTGCATGTATGTAAATATGTGTTATATGCTGTGTAGTGTCTTTATGTGTTTAAGTGGAAATATTGGAAATGTTTTTTTTTTGTGATAATTTACATAACATTTAATATGCAAGATGAACAATCTCCTCTTTAGGAAGATACTGTAAATAATGTGTACATTCAAGATCCCATGTCAATCTCTACTTCAGAAGAGCAGTTGTGGTAACTCCAGAGTCTGAACTGGTCCAGCATGGCCACAAAATCAATCCATGAACAAACTCCCCCAGACCTGGCTGAATACTTACTGCATATCTTTCAAATCAGCAGATCTCAATATGGGCTGTAAATGGTCAAGGTTTAAACTAGGACCACAATATTCATATTAAATGTGCATTGTTATCCACTGTATGTAGGATTCACAGCTTTCATGACTATATTGCTTGTGGTAATTACTGCTTAAAGTATAACATTTTTTTATTAAATAAACAAGTCTTCAAATAAAACTGGGTTGTTCTAAAATCAAACCTCAAAAACAAAACAAAAACAAATCTTAAAACATACTAATTTTGACTAAGGAACTGCATCTTTTGAAAGCTTCTGCGGATCATTTGAACAAGGCTTGAAGCACACGGAGGTTGCTGCAGGTCAAATACTGTAGCTGTTAACCAAAGCACAATAAACGGATGAAATGGCCCTTTGATTACCAGCGAAACACATTGATTTTCTATTTTCATTTGCCGGGGAGAAATTAGACAGCTATTTACACGGAGACGAGAGCCCTAGCCCCTGGCCACCAACTTGCTGCCGGATTTTTTAATGGTTGATCCCTTTTGATGTTTGAAAGTCAAAGCATTTGGGAATATGTGGGAGGTTGTGAAGAACCAGACCTGGACCAGCTCCATCTACAGAACCAGAACAGCAGTGAGCATTATGGGAAAGGGGGGTGACGCTAATAGGAACATACCCCATCAACCAGCCCCCTAGAAACGTTTAGTGGAGGGGGGCTGTATGGTGTAGGGAGAAAACCTCAATCTGCCCGATGACAGCAGACTTTTACAGAAACCAGCTCACGACTGAGGCCACTGACAACAATCAGTTCACCTTTTTAGCCTACAGAGTTCTGGTGGACATTTTCTTTACTGCGTCAATAACATTGTTTCAGAAAAATTAAACCATTTAAAACATGTTCAGACCCTTTTTCTCTACCCACATCCTATGTTTAACTTATTGTCCTACTTTTCTTAGAATATTCACAGCTTATTTTATGGAAAACTAACAAAAATTATGCAAGATAAATACTATTAGATATTTAACATTGTAAGTGTATGCAATAATAGATTTTGGTGTTCAAAGTACAGCTTGGTAAGTATTATGCCTGTTCATTTATAATGTGGAGGGGCTTACTTCAAATGTCAACATACAACATGCAAATGCCAGAAGGTCATGTGGACCACTGCGATCTGCTTGTTCACAGAGAAACTGCATGGGAAAATGTCAGCTTCATTACTGTCCCACAGGAACAAGGACAGACAAGGAAAAGGGACTTTAAAAAAAAACATCTTGAGCCAATCCATCTTCAAGCATGGCAATTAGACACGTGCAAATGCTTTATCTATTAGGCCCTACACTGTGGATTTAAGGTCATAGTAAAATCTGGAATGAATGGAACACTGCTATGCAACAGGAGTCTTATTTTCCATGGCACAGACAAGGACAGTGGTTTCAGGCCTGGTACATCCTGATTAAATGGGTGTTGGGCTCTCACTCTGACAGGTAGAAGCACATGATTAAAGTGCGTGTGTTTGACAGAAGCCAAATACAGTACAGACTACAATACCTGATTAATAGATATAAAGCATGAGACACCACTGCTTTTAGCCCTTTTACTTTACAGAAGTGTTAAAATGCCCACAAAGAATTATATAGCCGGTTTTATAGACATGTATTTTTAATGCTGCAGCATGGTTCTCCATTTCATACATTTTGTTCTGTTTTCCCAAAGTTCAGTAAACAAAGAAAAAAAGAATGACTCTTTTGACTCGCATCATCACGTGTTACGGCTTAGAGACAAACTCACAAAGTTCACCCACAACTCTGCTTTCCTAATATCTGCATAGCAACTGTTGCCATGACCAATGGTATTATTTGTGCAGACTGTAGAAGCTGCTGTTTAAGACAGATCCTGTTTTAGAGCAGCGCGACCTTTCCTGCACCAACACACTGCTGCTTGACACAACTGACAAACATACTTTAAATCACAACCACAGCTATAACTGCAATAGGTTCAAATTTCAACAAAATAATAATAATAATAATAATAATAATAATAATAATAATAATAATAATAATAATAATAATCAACCACAACAACGGAATAACAAAATATTTATTACCAGCACAATCTAATAGTTTATCTGGCATTTCGCATCTTTTAAATGAAAAAAAAGAACACTTACTTCTGTACTGACACACCCACAATCAGCAGGAGCTTAGCTAGACTCTCTTAGTTATGTATGCAGCAGTACAAACACACATGCTAGGGGCAAGGAAAGAACACACACTTTCCATAATGCTAGTGTAAATGGGGTTGCAGCAACAGCAATGACATTTTCTGCAAGTGTTGGAAATTTACCTTTGTGCAGATTACAACACACACAGCCAAGATACTTATGTAGAGAAGAGAGACAGCTGCATATTACCAAAAAGGCCCCGGGTCCAACCAGGATAGTCAGTACAGAAATAGCCTCCACACAAAAACTAGCTACAAGCCAACACTACTCAATCATGTGCAAATGTGAGTCAATATTTCCCTGCTTGCAGTTCATGCAGAAAGGGATTTTACTGACATCGGAGCCAGAAACACACAATGTAAAAGGAATACAGGGTTCTACAAAACCTGCCAGCAAAACCAGATACGATTTGTACCTTTCAATGCCAAAACAGAGAACTGAAAAACTGCACCCAGGCAAGCTATCACCATGGCATCAACAACTATTGGATATTGTTTGTTAAAAAGAAGGTCAGAGCGAAAAAGTACATAATAATAATAATAATAATAATAATAATAATAATAATAATAATAATAATAATAATATGCTTAATCAATTGAACATTGGTACTCAAAGTGAGAATGCAAAGTATTTTATAAAACTATTATAAAGTATTTTAAACAGGTGTGTATTTTCACATGCTGCATTAACCATGTTTGTGGTGTAGCTAGGTCAATAAACATAAGGGACAAAATACTGCACACATTCAAACAAGGGGTTAGTGGCAGCCAGTGTTCCTGTTCCAATGATACTAACTTATTTACATGAGAATATTTACATATGTTACCACAACAGACTAAGATGACAAAGCAAAATACAGGCCTACAAACAGAACTGACACTCAGTGTCAATATTTCAATCTGATAATAAACCAACTCAACTAAGAAATAAGTAAAACACCGAAGAACATATTCATGGGCATCTGAACATCCATTATGAATCCAATCTTTCAAACCCACAGAGAAGTGTTTGAGCACCCAAAGGCACTTCTTTTCATCCACCGAGGACCTTCCTGCAGAAACTTTGACTTGATTTATCCAGCAGGAAGTCACGTAATGCAGCTGCCTATGTGAATGTGCCTGTGCTCCAACAATGCAGCCTTTAACCCAGCAGCTGCCGCCCACAGCGAGCACGGTGCTCAGCAGCTCACACACAATACAGATTTGTACAGGATGACTGGGGACACATTCACTCAGTGTGTAAGCCAGTGCTATTTACAGCACAGTGGAGATGATCATACGCGACTAACAGCAGGAAGCATTATTGTGTATGCAAGTGCCGTAGTGAGGTTCGGACCTGGGAGATGAAAACCGGTTATATTCCTTTAAAATCACACATACAGTCACCCTAACTTTCTTATATCATACTGACCAACAACTAAATCTCAATGCACTTAAAAAGATAAAAAGAACAAACAAACAGGAAACCGAAGGTTGAACATGAAACCTTACGTCAGCCTCAAAGAGACAGGATCTCTGCATAAGATGCATGGCGTGTCTGATTAAGCTCAGGTGTGTGCAAGAGTACAATTCTCCATTAATAATTTCCCTACCAGCTCCCTGGCACTTTACGGTCAGCCATTTGCTACTCAAATTTTGCTTGGCATTTTTTTCCAAACTAATACCAATAGATTAACATAAAACATCTGTGTGATTACACTACACTCAACCTCTTGTTCTGAAAATCAATGCAGACAACTGTTCACATAAAACCAAAATATGATGAGATCACCAAAATATGTTCACTTGTGACATAGCGTTAGAAGCAGAAGTCAAGCATTAATCCACTTTTACTCCAAGGAGCAAATGATAATGCTAAATGTCTTTGCAATATGCTCCACCTGAAGCAGATAAGGTATTGCTATAGTATAAATACATGTATTGGTATCCAGCTAAGAAGTGTAAAATACTGCATTGTAATGGCAGTGTCAGATGTCATCATTGATGCTGTTAAAACAGAACTTTGATGACGGTGATTAACGTTACCATAAACACCCTAAACATGAACAAGCTTAATCATTTTGAAAAAAGAAACTCAAAAAACAACATTTCTGAAATGGCCCTGTTTGCATGTACAGCAAATTACACACCACCGTTTATAAAATTAAGTATGTAAATGAAATCTTTTGAGACTAAAATAATGCCTCAGATCTAGCAAACAGCAATGTGTTCACCAGATGACTAAGCTAGCCTACATCCAGGCTGATGGCAAAGCATGTTCATTAGACCGGTTTATATTTGTAGAACTGCATGAGCTTGTTATGGATCTACACCGTCACCCCCAATTGCAGGCACTTTGAACTTGTTTTTCATTTTGCACTTGTTAGTTTGTCAGGGCTGGTCTGTTCAGGGCTAGAAAATAGCTGGTATACACTTTCCAGACAGACAGACAGACTAAAAAAAAAAAAAAAAACCAAAGCAGCACTGTTCTTGGCTCCAGACTGCAGTTTTATAAAGGCCTCCAGCACTACAGATCCCCCTCCACTTCCTGTGAACCGCTGGTAACATTCTGTCACTTCCCAGTTTTTTTTTTTAGGACCGAAACTGCTATGCTCCGATAGCAATAACACACCCAAACTTTTGCTTTATAGATAAGCTTTTGATCTTCAGATTTACAGGAAACTGTATAACTGAGACAGCTTCTCAACAACTCACATATGCCCACAATGAGACAGTCTAATCTCAAGAGTAGGACACAGAATTTCAAAGCAGGACTTCTTACATATTAAGCTATTAAGTCAGGCCTGGTTTCATGATGCTACTTTTTCAATAAAGTATATATGGGTGACACACTAGGGATTACACTAGCACATCATTGTAATCTTATTAGCATTATGCAAGGAAGACCCCAGAGATCAAATAAAATTGTAATGTTAATGTGCAGTTTAAAACTGGGAGTCTGATTTCCAGACACTTGCATGTCTGCCTCTCTTTGAATGAGTGGCAAGATAGTACAATCATAAAGCTCTGCTTAAAACTGAAGACTGAAGGTATTTAACAAAAATAAGTTTGTTAAACCCAGTTGTTTTTATTTCATGAAATTATTAAACCATGCACACATCTGAATGCCCTGCCTATGTATGTATGTATGTATGTATGTATGTATGTATGTATGTATATATATATATATATATATATATATATATATATATATATATATATATATATTCTACAGAAGAAATATGATCACATACATTTTTTTTTATAGCTGAACTGCAAGGCCCGCAGTCAATGGTTTAATATATCCCTCTAATGTTTCACATGCATTCACACGGCAGTATTTACCAACTGCAATGTCATATATTATTAAAAACGTAACATTCTTGTGTTAGGTAGAGTCAGCAGCCCCGTGTTATTGCTTGGGAGACTGACAATTCGACTGCCATGAAAATGAAAATCTTGTAAAAACAGAAATCGCTGTATAAGAAAATGAGCGAAGGCCACACACTTGTACCACCCATAGGTAATAATGGACATTATTAAAATCGGAATAGTTTAGATCAAATGTAATGTGTATAAAAAGAACAATACTTCCAATTGCAATGTGGCTGTATGAAGGTTTTACGGGACTGAACCAATAGGCTACTGTCGGTCTGTCACACAGTATTTACATTACATTCTCAATACAGTATACGATTCAGATTTTAGCAGATGCAACCTTCTCAGTTTTGCTTCAGTCCCTGAATCCCTTGGAAGCCGACTGTGTCACTGCCAGCAAAACAGGAACAGATCAATCTTAATGCTATTTTCTTAATTGGTTACTAATATGGATTTATTTATTTACAACAACACCCGTAATATCTCTGCATAAATCTCCATCACGTGCCTGACGCCAGACGCCGGCTGTCAACTGCCCCACCAAATTAAAATATAATTGTCACTGACATCAAAAATCTACTAAATTACCTCTGTACCCCCAACTTCCCTTCCAATGCCCTGCCAAGTGTTTACAAACAGTACATCGATCGGTAAAGAAAAGACTACAATTCAAGTATAACGATTTAATAAACTTTTTTTTTAAATTTACATTGTACCCGGCTACAGCCACCCCCTCTCTCTGTCGAAAAAAAAGAACAACAGCGACTTTTCAAATCTCGCTTAAACTTTAAACCCTCGTCTTGTTTAATGAAAAAGTCGGGTCTGAGCGTGTCGCTTGGGTTCAAGAGATACAATTAACTTCATATTTGTTTATTGTGATTATATTTCTTACCCATTTGCGCTCGTAGCCCCTTCAGAGACGTCGCGCCCTCCGCCATCTTTGCAGCTGATTTTCCGCCGACTGACCGGGAGCGCGCCCTGCACGAGCACGGAGTTAACTCGAGAAGAGTCCAGGAGAGAGAGCGCCGCCAACTGGTCATGTGCGGGTAGCAGCTGAGTTGCAGTCCTTTCGGGGGGGTTGAAAAAACATCAATTTAGCACAATGAAAAGACCAAAGAGATAGTACTTTAGTAAAGGGTAAGAAATAAATTAACCGTCCGACTCACTATAACCTGAATGTACTGAGTTGGGATGCATAGCAATACAAAGCATCGGGTCTGTTAGTACTGAATATGAAGTGCGTTTATCTGCTACATTTGCATATTATCTCAAACCGTTAAGCAGCACCTTTTTAATTCAGAGTCTGTGCCATTCGCAGCTGATGAGTACCTGCAGCTATGGCAACGAGGGTGCTCAGAGCCCTCCTCAAAACCAGGCCTTGTAAACAGTAGAACGTTCACCTCCGCTCATTAAATGGCAGTATAATTAACCAAAATACTTTCCTCAACGTACATGCATTCTCTGTTACATTCTTCAGATCTAATCTAAACTGTGGATTGTTTCACTGGATATCTTATAGAAACCTTACAACACTACAGTACTAAAATACTGCAAGAATAGAACAGCATTTATTTCTATCTATCTATCTATCTATCTATCTATCTATCTATCTATCTATCTATCTATCTATCTATCTATCAATCTATCTATAGCTGTTCTTTTAGGAGTTGCAAAACTAGGGCAGCAGTGTGGAGTAGTTGTTAGGGCTTTGGACTCTTGACCAGAGGGTTGTGGGTTCAATCCCAGGTGGGGAACACTGCTGCTGTACCCTTGAGCAAGGTACTTTACCTAGAGGAGGCTGTGTGGTCCAGTGGTTAAAGAAAAGGACATGTAACCAGGAGGTCCCCGGTTCAAATCCTGAGCAAGTACCTTAACCTCCTTGTGCTCCGTTTTTCGGGTGAGATGTAGTTGTAAGTGACTCTGCAGCTGATGCATAGTTCACACACCCTAGTCTCTGTAAGTCGCCTTGGATAAAGGCGTCTGCTAAATAAACAAATAATAATAATAATAGATTGATCCTGTAAAAACCCAACTGTATAACTGGGTAATCGTATGTAAAAAAAATAATGTAGTTATATGTAAAAATAATGTGATATCTTGTAACAATTGTAAGTTGCCCTGGATAAGGGCATCTGCTAAGAAATAAATAATAACTACCCAGGCTTTATTATACAAAGACAAACATCATATTATATTTTTGGTGATAAGTTTTATAACATGAACTTTCCAATCACCAAGGTCTCTTCTTCAGGCGCACACTGAAGGTAAATATTGGTATATGGACCAGCACGGCTTATCCTGTTTAACAATAACAAAGTAATCCATCTTTTACTCTTTATAGATGTTCACCCTTTTGACTTTCCCCTAGCATGGTCTAAATTCATTTCCCTTGTTCTCTTTGTAAAGTTCTTTATCGGGGCTGCTATGGACAGGAGAAGGAGAGAGTGGAAAGAAAGCACAATCTATATTTTTTTCATTTGTGTACATTCAGTGGTTTGATGACTCAGGATGCCTAATTGCTCATTTATTGTGAAACAGGTAGTCTTTGTGGGCCTGCCCGTCTTGTAGAACAACTGTTTAAAAATAACAGCGAGGAGGAACACAGAGTATAATGGGCGTGGGCTACTTTCCATAAGGACTATCCCAATCAAGTTTTAAATTAACTCCTTTACTGCGCATTGCAAATGTAATAATTGAACTGGGGTCATTTTGTATTGTAATGGAAATCACTCATTATTGATGTAAAAATATAGAGCTTTTCCAGAATTTCCATTTGTTTTTAAGCTAGCTGTGGGCTAACAAAAAAAGGGGCTGATTCTTTGTTTGTGCTTCCTTTCATGTTTCATTCGTATTGAAATGAGAGTCTGAGTGGGCAAGGTGACGTGGGCAGCCCAGCAGCAGGACCATGCGCGAAGAGCCTCTCATGACTTTCAGACAAATGCACACCTTTAATAAACATATTACCACAAAGATAGTGATTGAATTACAGGGGAACAGGAAAACAACAGTTCTATTCAAATGACCTGCAATGTGAGGCTGAGATGATAAATACTTCTATCAAAGGGAAATTCACATGTTTCACCCAAGTATTAGGTGATGCTCCGATGTGCCTGCGTGATGGATATCCTGTGTGTCGTGTCTGTTTATTATTCTGACCACACATCACTACATGATCGCTTACTTATTACAATTGATTTACAAAGGAAACATGTACACTTTCTTCACAATAAGTAACAGTTTCTTCACAAGTTCAGTTTGCAGGAGGCATGTCATCACAATACACAGATACAAAATGCTGCTGTACAATAAATCATCTGACCAAAAAACATGTACAAAAAGGACCAAGACAGAAAAAGACAGAAACAAGGATACCCAGCATTTGACTGCAGTTGGAGCACTGTAGTTATACTGCAGCCTAACAGCAATCTTGTTAGCCGCTGTCACTTTTCTTATTGTACAAAAGAATCTGAAATTGCAGCTATGAAGTGCAGCTAAATTGCAGTACAGTGGACAAAGTGTGGAGAATAAGCTGGCAACATTATCATAGCATCTCAGATTGCAGTGGCAGTGTGATTACAGTTATCTTGCAGTAGTTAAACTATTGAGTAACCCCAGAGCTGAACTCTGCCGCTGTTGGTGCCAGTACAGTTTCGATGCAGTGGAGGTCTAGGATGGGTGTGCTGATGGGACCTCTCTCCAGGCCTGCAATGCACCAGCATTGATACCCACCCCCACACCACCACCTCCCCCCCCCCTTCCTCATCCTCTCCATTACAGCACATTAAGGCTGTAGCCGCCTCATTCATTTTTCATGGGAGATAAGGGAATACACGCTGAGCTCGGGGCTCAGTTACCCAGGGGTTGAAATATTCAGGAGTGCTGTGTTACTTAACACTCAGACAGACAGGCAGACAGGCAGATGGGATAGAGGCTCAGAAAGCACGCAGGCCTTTTTATGAGCTAGTCTAAAACTTTAGGGTATTTGCGAGACCTTGAATTCAAGAAAATTGTTTTCCAATACTCTGCCCTGACTGCCAAAACACTCTTTGACTGGGGAATGTAAACAAACACACTGTAAACAAACTGGACAGCAAGGACCGCTTTCTAAACCCAATAAAGGTTAAATCATGGAAGACTGTGGTAAACGTGCATCAGCGAATAACCTTTCTGTGTAATATGGGGTACTGCAGCTTTAAACTGTATGACCCAATTACCCCATATCTTTCTCTATAGGCTTTAGGTGTGGCTGTAGGGGCTTGAGAACAATGAAAAAGAGCTGCCTTTAAGAAAAAAACAAACATCTGTACAAATTCTGTACATGACACATTAAACTAAAACTCTTTCCTAACAATGCTCAGAACCAAGCAACAACAGAAAGGTGTAAACTCAGAAGACCAACACATTAGGAGACACGGCCCTTTCCTTAGTCTTACATTAGCAATTATCCTATGTGCAGTTTTCCCAGCACAGTAAACCTGTATTTAGAGACTTCTTGAACTTAGGTCTCCATTTTGTTCTGTATCTTTAAACAGGTAGTTATTATGTCTATTGGTAACTGGTTGACTCCCATTCCCACAGTGTTCACTGTTTCTTACAAACCATTTACTTCAGTGCTTAACTTGCACACAATAAACAACTAAGCTCCTAAGAGCTCACAAAGTAACCCCCTGAGCTGTGACATCAAAGTTTTGTTTTGTTTCATAAGGCTTTTAAATACCAGCGGATATATTAGGAAAAAATGACTCTTCTCAAAATCAGTGAAATGTCTGACACAATCAGATTCAAAAGCAATACCGTGTGAACCACTGAAGTCTTTTATGCAATGGTTTATGAATTCTTCAACGTAGTTCCAGTGCAAACCTTAAATAAATAAAAACGCACACAGTCTCAAGATTATTCTAGAACTTTAAACGCTTGGACAGAACTTCCAGTGCATTCCAAGATCCACTTCTAGTGTGTGTGTGCAGGAGGAGAGGGAGGAGTGGGAGGGGGCGGGCCCTAGCTCCCAGGGGCCCTCTCCGCGGCGGCCAGGCCCTGGTGCAGCCTGTCAACCAGGTCTGCCCTGTCGATGCGTGCAGCGGCGCGGGCCAGCTCCGGCAGCTGGATGTAGGTGGAGGTGCGCAGGTATTCGAAGAGCTCCTGGAACCCGTGTAGGTTATTGAGGATGTCAGGCCGGACCCCCAGAGCCCAGCCCAGCCTGCGCAGAGCCCGGCTCCCCCCAGAGTCCACCAGCAGAGACAGCTCATGCACACTGTCATAGTCCAGCTGCTCCAGGCTCTGTCCTGCGGGGAGGAAAGAGCATTCGTTTACTGTCATCTCAAGCCATTCACTCAGATTCTTAGGGCGGGATTCAATCATACAGCCTCGCTTTAGGACCAGTGTTCTTTCCATGCTCAATGCTGAGCATATAGGGGCACTATATCCGCTACCCAATTACAAGTAATGGGACAGCACTGGGACACAGGAGCCTCAATTAAAGCTATTATTTAATACAGTCCAGGATCTTCCAGTACTATTTTGATGGCAGTGTATGTGTATGTATTTGATTGCTATAACACTCCATTAAAGTTTATTTATTCTTATATAACAAGCACAACGTATGGGAAACCTCAATTAAGCAGATCATTTTAGAGAATGACTTTGCACTGCAGTACAATGCACTGCAATGCTGTGTAATGCTGTAATGCTGTCGCTGGATTTGAAAGAATGCGAGATCAATTCCAAAATAAGATCAAGGAAAAATACAATATTCACACAATAGCTTTGAATATGAAAAAGTTATTCAACACTCTCAAAACTTTGTTGTATGTCATTTTGTGCTGCTTTCACCCAGGGCTCCCTTTGTAAACTAGATCTGCATTTCAATGGCTGTTAGTGTTCTGGTAAAAGAAGTGGATTGCATTGACAGGACTGGGTGAGGCACAGGGCTGTGTCAGCTCAACGTTTTCAGAACTGCTTATTCACACTGAGAAGTGGCACTGATTCTGCCCAGGAGGATGCACTTTTGTAACCTCTCCTCAATATGCTCTGTTACCCTCTCCAGCAGTTCTGTCAGTCAACAGACTGGTTTGACAGAGCAGCCTCTCTCCATTCAGAAACTGCACACTGCTACAATGCACTGGGGTTTCTGCAGAGACAGCAGTCAATCCCAAATGAAATGTGAGGGTTAGCCCACCCAAAAAAAAAAAAAAGACAGGAAGCACTAATTGCCTTGCTTGACCCTAGCGCACGCTCTCTCTCTCTCTCTCTCTCTCTCTCTCTCTCTCTCTCTCTCTCAAACACAAGGGAGTTATTTTCAAAAACTGTAGCTGAAATCTGAGTAAACACCCTCACTTTACCATTCTGAAACGTATAAACCAGCTTTCCTTTCATATCTCCGATCGTATCTCAGCTATTTCGTTTAAGTAACTATTATTTTTTACTTACAGATAGAGATTTGTGTATATGGAAACATACCCTCAGCTAATCTGCAGATCTCCTCCAGCTGGTGTTCCATCTGCAGTGGGGAACACAAGAGCATGTCAGTATATGAAATATACCTTTAGGGTACAATACACTAGTGTGCTGCCTTATAGTTCTGTAAAGGCTAGAGCTGGGCTTATTTCATCGTACTGTGGGCTTGCCTTTAAAGCAGGAAGGTGATGCCTCACCTCCCTTCGGAACCCTGTCCGTGTTTTTCCTCTCTCTGCAGCGTGACTGTTTCCATGGTGACCAAGAGCCTCCACGTGAACATAAATGGGCAGGGTTTAGAAGGGAGGCCTGAAACCACCTTCCTGTCTGGTAGACTTCCTGCCTAGTGGAAAGTAGGGCATGGAAACCATTAATAAAACAAATTTATATATGTATATAAAATAATCCTGTCAGTTTACCTGCATTATGCCACATCTGTACTAGCGCTTTAATCTGATATTGCAGTTACAATGTGTTTACAGTCTATACTGTGAGCGATATTTACTCTGGTGTTGTTTGTCCCAATTTACTGCTCTTTGGCAAATTTATTGACTTCTGTGGATTGCATATAGTGCCACCCGGTGTTGAAAGAAAGTCAGCTGAGACTTGGCTGTCCTCTCACCTCCTCTTGTAACAGTGCGGTGTCACCCGGCCCCTCCCCCCACTCTTGCTCCTCCCCTTCAGAGGGGGGCTTGATATTGGTGGTGACGTTGATGACAATTGAATGGGGTGGAGTCTCCTTCTCTGGAATCAGTGAGCTCAGTGATCTGAGCGGAGAGATACAGATATATAATATATAGAGAGAGAAGCAGTGCAATTATAAAACAAGGAGGATTCTGTAGCCATGTGTAGAAAAGACAACAGTTTGCCCAGTAATACTTTTGTGTGCATGTCATGCTTACACTATGCTGAACAGTTTGCTGAACTTTTACTCTAGTACACTGCAGCACTTAAACATATAATCTAATCCGAGCGAGGAGGAGGAGGCAGAGAGGTTCCGAGGGTCTACCTGGGGGAGTCATCCGGACAGTGACAGCCCTGCTCCAGGTCCTTCGGGGTCGCTTCCTGTTGGAGAGGCTGCACTTCCTTTGGTGAGTACTGAGTGATGAGGTCAGTCAGAGGGTCCGGGAGTCTGCTGGGCTGGAGGGAGCCCTTGTACCCTCGTCCTGCAAGCAACGAGCACAGGGGCACAGGTCAGAAACAGGCAGGTCAATGGTTCTCTAATGCACTTGTTTTTTTTTTAACACTGTCAATGGGCAGCCATGAAGGCACCAATTCACTGCCACTAGTCTACAAAGTGTTTCAGTGTTTAAGATTAACTCCTGTCTCCAGGGAAGGCTTCGGGAGTGAAATTCAGCAACACACCTACAGTAGTATACAAACTGACAGCCCTGCTCCACGTCCTTCGAGGTCACATTGAACCCGTACTATACTAATATCAGTATTCATAACGTCCCAGCATTCAACCTGTCTGTGCTGGGCAGCGTATCTGTGTATAGATCTGCTTTCAACCTGTCTGTGTTGGGCAGCGTATCTGTGTATAGATCTGCTTTCAACCTGTCTGTGTTGGGCAGCGTCTCTGTGTCTGGCCAGGCTGTTACTTACTGATCTGCTTGGTGATGAACACGAGGATCCAGAGCAGCAGCACCAGTGCGAAGGTGGAGGCAGCTGAGACCATGCCGATCACAGCCATGGAGGTCTCACGGGGCTCCGTCACTGGGGGCACACAACAGCTCTTAGGAACCTGAGAAGCTTGTCCAGCACACACTGAGTGTTTGAGCTACTATAATCTACTGCAGCTATTCCACACCTGTATTATTCTATGGATAAAGTGCCCCCTGCTGTCTCAGCTGAACCCAATGCACACACAAATGCATGCATGCATGCAGGCAAAGATTTGAACATCATAAATGACACGGCTGCACCTCCGAATTCAATGTCCAGTGTACTGAACTCAATGCAGGATAGGGTTAAACTTGCTGTCAGGTTCCCAGTGCCTGTGTGTCTGCTTCGTCTGTGTTTCTCTGCTTGTTGCTCAGGCCTGGGTTTTCCACTTCACCATATTTAGTATTGAAAACGGTCCTTTATTTAAGTGAAATATCCCATACTTATATCATGCAACATGAAACAGGTGCAATCCTGGAAAGGGACTATAGAATACTTCTTTGAGCTTACTAAAAAGCCATGCCTTATCACCCCAGGACCGTGCCCCTCAGTGATGGGTACCTTGGCACTCCTTGCGGATGGTCACGTCGGTGCCGGCACAGGGGATGCAGACCAGCTCCGACCCCCCGTCTGTGCGCTTGAGCTCAAAGAACCTGGGGAAGGGAAGAAGGGCAGGGTCACACCAGCAGGGGGCGCTGAGGTGCAGGGAGTACACTTTGTTACAGGTGTGCGCCCCGCTGCGCAAACAGGGTAGATTCAATCACAGCGCAGGGAAGTCTTTGTTTGAAGCTTCCCCCGCAGGAGTTGGAGCACCTACCCTTTTAAACAGCGGCCACACTTGGCGTTGGCGGTGTGCTGGCATGGGGAGAGCTCCTCCCGGTTCTCAACGTGGCACTGTGTGCAGGACCAGCACGGGTTCAAGCCCCGGTCAGCGCTGTACCGGCCGTCCTCACAGGGCACGCATTGTACCGGCCACCCAGAGTCAATTCCGCAGTCCTGGAGGGGAGAAGGGAAAACACTCCGCTGTCTATCATACATATTGCAATGCCAATAAGAGGCAATGGAATTGATTATAAAGGCATGTTTCAAGGCTGTGGTTGCACGCTCACACGCTCAGGTTCACATTCTTCCACAGTGTTGCCACCGCTCAGGAATGCCACGCTTGTCCGGTTGATTCAGTTTTAAATGCAGCGGCACAATCCTGCCCTCCTTGCTACACGCACACCCTTCTCCAGGATCCTACCTCCTGGGGCTCTTCACCCGCGGGGCACGGCTGGCAGTCCTTACAGCTCCCGTCAGAGGCGCGGTACTGCGTATCACTGCAGCTGGAGCAGGAGCCGCGGAGCAGACAGCACACCTGGAGACGGACAGACACACGGACACCGTTCAATACTGTACAGTGCAGTACAGCGCCGTGCTGCATAATGGAAGCTAATATGTAGAGGCAGGCGTTTTTACTGTCTGCGAGGGATCCTCGTTTATATCAGACGTTGTGTTTAGTGTTGGGGTTGTGGGGTCCCCCTGTAATATTGGAAACTATTAGCCAGCAGCAACTGCTATCGCTGATACGCGCGGAGATCTCGCAAAGCATTCTACACGTTTAAACCACAGCAGGTTCTATAAAAACAGATTAAGTATTTTTTTAAATTTAGAAGTAATGACTAGTTATAGTATGTTTCTAAGTGTTCGGTGGCGTTCTCATAACCAAGCTGAGTGTACTTTCTCTTACTCTCTTAACCCGACACCGCAGAGTCCGCGGTATATACACTACCAGCTGGATTAGAGGCAGACAGCAAACACTTAGAAACATGCCAGAGAGCCCCCCCCAGTTCAAAATGTCACCACGCATCACACCTGCAGAAACAAACAATAGCTACAGTGTAACGTCTCTGCTTGAAAATATCTAGAACCTGTGATTGTTAATAATATTGCGTACCCATGTGTCTTTACATAGCAGTTTGAAAGCCCTAACCCTGCATGGTGTGTGGGGAGGCTATAACTAATGCTGGAGATGTCCTGCTCATGAACCTCAGGTTAGAGTTTGACTTACCAGCAGGGATATTGTGATTTCAGGGAGGTCCATTGAAGTGGTTTTCACTGCGATCTGAGCAGCTGGGGCGCTGCAAAAAATCACATTCAACTTCCCCTTTTAATCGGCTTGAAAAATGTAACAATTACAACATCCTTCAACAGTGCCCCAACCATCCAATTAACACCCATATACAAATCTGTGTATTGACTGTATCACAGGTAATGATGAGAATTCAAACCCGCACTGTGTACAGGGAGGTATTCAGTGAAGAGCCAGACTGCGCCCTCCACTGGTTACACGTGAACACTGCAGGTGACGACTCGTCATATTTAACAGGCTGCTGCTGCTGCACGTCTCTGTGGAATGCGATGTTAAGTTGCTGTGCCAGGCTCAGAGAGGCGCAGATTGTGTGCTGAATGCCGCCTTTGCTGATTTTAACCAGATTCCATCTGCATTGACCAAACCCTTCCCAGAACTCCACAGGCATTCATCAGAACCCTCTTTGAATTTCATATGCAGAACTGCTCTCTGGTGTCTTAAAGGAAAGAACCGTTCACAGTGCTTTTCGTTTTTCACAATGTCATTTTCTCAGAGCATTGCAGTTAAACTACACTTCAGTTTACAGCAGCATTACATTGTAACTACAGTCAGTGTAATAACAGCCTATCTGTACTTACTGTATACTTATAACTACAGTTGTTTATATCAGGTGAAGAAGGCACTGCATTTTAATATCAGTGTATGTCCTCACCTTTCTAAATGCAAATATTTAAAAGTATAAGTTCAGTTCATGAGTTCAAAATGTCTTACCTTGTGGAAGAATTGCAAGGCTAACACATGTGCAGTTGTCTCTGCTGCCCAGACAGTCAAGCATATAGCAAGGAACTGGTTCTCACACACACACACACACACACTGTCACCCTCCTCTCTCCAGACAAGTCTGGAAATACTGTTTTAAACAGGAGGAGAGGGGCCAGTGGAGGCACTCTTTGATCTGATTGGCTGGCTGCAGCTCAAGTCTCCGCCCACACAACAGGTGTCTTCGGAATTCCCCTGACAAGCCCCTGAACTTGAACAAAGAGGGGAGTCAGAGTCAAGGCCGCCGAGCTGAAAACAGAGAGTGTTCGATACCGAGCTTCCATAAGGGACCATTGTGTCTTAAAAAAAAAAAGAATTAAAATGAAGAAGAGCGCTTTCACCTTTCAGAGCCAAATGCAGTGATATTGGGTTATTGTGTGCCTGTGTACTGTATGTATGCTAGGTGTGCCTGTTCTGTTCCAGTGTAGGATTTCCTTCTGCACTTCACCCTGCTTAACCCTGACCCTTAAAACAGGGGGCAGCCTGTGTACAGTAAGCTTTCTTACAGTTTCACCTTCCTAACTAAAATCTCTAGGGACTAATTCTGAGGCTGAGGGGTTTCCAGTATGACAAGTCACAATGCCAATATTAAATTGCTGCCATCACCACTGGCAGTGCAATGTTTGCTTGGTAGTTTTGTGAGCGCAGTCAGTGTTATGCATATTATTCAGCAGACTGCTCAAAAGCACTAAGGAAGTCGGCACAGTCTATGTAGAAAACACAGTTGCACTCAGCATGCCATAGAGAGCAGGATCCACTCTATATCTCCCTGGCTAGAGTGGTTTGGTGAACTAAAGTCAGCCACATGACCCACACAAAAGGGAGTTCCCCTCTCAACTGCTAATCGTGCCAGCTGCCAGTCTCAAACAAGTGGAAGAACAAGTTCAGCTGTCTGTACTGGCACAGCAGAGTCCCCAAGCGAAGAGGAGCGCCATTCTCCTTTGCATCTAGGAATTAGGGAAGCTTCACACTTTGGGATATTTTATGTCCATTTCACACAATCAGTTACTAACTGCTCTGAAACATTTGCAACTGGTATCTTATTAGGGCAGAATTGTAAGTGAAATGTAATATTTACACTCCTGGATGCTTTACAAACAGGGAGCTGTATATCTGCTGTCATGCTTGGAAACACTCACAGTTACCTGACCTTCTACCTGCATGTGTTGCTGTGTGTCACCGAGTGCCAGTGTTTGTGCATGTGCTGGAGAGTGTCTATCTGTGTGTGTGTGTGTGTGCGTGTGTGTGTTTGTAGGTGGGTGGGTGTGTGTGTGTAGGTGTGTGTGTGTGTGTGTGTAGGTTTGTGTGTGTGTGTGTGTGCGTGTGTGTAGGTGTGTGTGTAGGTGGGTGTGTGTGTAGGTGTGTGTGTGTGTGTGTGTGTGTGTGTGTGTGTGTGTGTGTGTGTGTGTCTGTGTGTGTGTGTGTGTGTGTGTGTGTGTGTGTGTGTGTGTGTGTGTGTGTGTGTGTGTGTGTGTGTGTGTGTGTGTGTGTGTGTGTGTGTGTGTGTGTGTGTGTGTGTGCGTGTGTGTGTGTGTGTGTGTGTGTGTGTGTGTGTGTGTGTGTGTGTGTGTGTGTGTGTGTGTGTGTGTGTGTGTGTGTGTGTGTGTGTGTGTGTGTGTGTGTGTGTGTGTGTGTGTGTGTGTGTGTGTGTGTGTGTGTGTCTGTGTGCGTGTGCGTGTGTGTGTCTGTGTGCGTGTGTGTGTGTGTGTGCGTGTGTCTGTGTCTGTGTGCGTGTGTGTGTGTCTGTGTGTGTGCGTGCGTGTGCGTGGGAAGCTGCCTCACTTTTTCACAAAAAAAACATGTGCACGCTCGCTCGCTCGCACCACTGTTAACATTTTCTATGTACATCAGGCTACTTTAAGAAGTATCCCTCTGGGCCCCGCCCCACACAAACATGTTATTTCACAACATTTGACGGTTAAACATAATATTTATGAAACCACAACAAAATAGCGTTGTCCATTCAAAATGATTCTACAACAATGCGCCTAAATATTTCAATGCTTACCTGAAAAACAGTAGATTGTAGAATATTGAATACCTGTATGTAAAGTAATAAAAACAAATGCTGTTATAATTCTCATGCAATTCTTATGAAATGCCGGTCTTGAAAAAAAGGTTCCATTTCAATGTGTGCTGCCCAGGCAGTAATGCAATTACAGGTGATATTACCTTCTGCATTATTTCTTTAGAATTGATATTTCAGTTTTGGTTTAGTTTTCTTGATCATTTGATACCATTTCATGTCATTTGTGTCCGAAACAGCAAATAACACCCAGTTTTTAGGTAGGCTCTGAAGCTAAAGAAATACTGTGTACAGAGCTGCTTGATAATCTTTATCGATACATTCTTTATCAATGTAAATGTACATGGGCATTTTCTTTTGTTTGCTTTAGAAAACAAACATTGAATTTAAAGTCATTTAAACGGTGCTTGTGGGGATACGACTCGCTATCCAACATTCAGATAGCAAGCTCATTATTATTATTATTATTATTATTATTATTATTATTATTATTATTATTATTATTATTATTATTATCCTAAGACATTTCTATAGCTTTTTGCAACCAATTTCATTTTAAAAAGCAATCAAACCGTGTGCTGAAAGAGACTGATTCCTAGGAGGTGTACACGCATGTGCACAGCTCGGAAGAGTTCAGAAAGCATGGGGGTAGATGATACAATGCAACTTTGTGAATTATATCTAACCAGAGGCGTGGGTGGGGCGCATGGCGTTGTGGGTTTACAATGAACTGTCAGATTAAAAAAGAATTAAACACAAAAACAACTGCGCACTACACTATGCAAATAATAAACGCACGCTTGGAGTCACTCAGGCTTCCTTGTTGTGAGCGCTCTAACGGCATTTCACGCCCACCTGGCGCGGACAGGTAAGCTAATTGTGCCAAAAAACAAAACAAAAAACGAAGTGAGACAGCCTTGCAAAGCTTCCCCTTTTTCTAAAACTTTAGCTACACACATGACTTCCTTGTCCTTGTACTGGTGTTGCAGGGAGGGATACACGGGGGTATTGTGGCTCTCTTCTGCCCGCTGGCAAGCTGGCTGATCAGTCAGTCACGTCAACTGATTTCACGGCCTCATCACCACCTTCACAATGGGCCCCTTCACAATGAACTGCGCTTTCAGTTCCTCCTCCACAATTATATTTACTGTTAATGATTATTAATGGCAACACAGCTTCATAGTTTCAAGAGTAGGGTAGGGTGGGGTAAACAGGCCTATGTGGGGTAAAATGCCTTTTGGGAAGACCCCCCCCCCCCCCCTGTTTGGGGTAAGAAGCCTATGGGAGGCCTCTTACTCCCTTATGAGATAAATTGCAAGCTAGAAAGGTTTTTTTTTTTAACAAAAATATGACACTTTGTATGGTATTACTAGAAGTTTATTTAGCCTCCCCAAATTCTACAGGGACTATCTAGCTAAGCCCTAATGTAAGTTTGTCAAGGGCAGCGAAAGCACAGTCTTCGCTTGTGTTGTAGTTTGACTGAAAAAGTGTGTACAGTGAAAAATGTTAAAAAAGCAGCATTTCAAACTGTCCCACATGTCGGTTGGATGATGAAAGACTCTTAATTCACAGTCACAGTAGAGTCTCAATGGTAGCTCTCAGAAGCTATACTGTTCCTCATTGCTTTTATTTATGTTTCTCCTCCAGATTCAGCACCATGCCTCGAACGCACACCAGAAAACCCATCAGAGCGTCATCATATACACAGGAATGTTGAAAAAGAGCCCTTCTTGATGGTGTTATATGAATGAAAATGCTGTTTATAAAATATCATTCTAAATTGTTAAAACGTTGGAGTGACGTGTGTTTTTGAGTGAACATGTATTGGAGTGGCATGTGGGGGTAAGAAGCCCTCATGGGGTCTTTCTCCGAAATGTTTTTTTTTTTTTTTTTTGTGTGCATCACTAGAGACTCCTGCTTATACTCAGCTATGGAGGTTGCATATTAAGTTTATAGGACTTTGTGAAGTTTGAACGTTTTGTTTTTTAATCTCATGCTTGTGAATTTGGCCAGTGTTTTTCAGAGCAAAAATTGTACCATTATTTTTCTCATACAAAAAACAAATGTACAGTAAACGCTTCAAGACTGGAAAACGAAACTACACGACTCCGGGTCCAAGCAAGCCTTCTTCCCTGAGAGACGCCCACACCTGCGTGCTGATCACAGCTCCCTGCTGCAGTATTGGATCTCCACCACAAGAGGGCGACAGCTTTTCTTCAATTGCAAGAAAAAAAAATAGTAGTACTGGGATAATTTGTGCTTTGCTTAATTTACAATGCTTGAAAACGTATAGATTAGACACGCTGGCAGATCACAACAGCATAACTCTTAAAGAAAGAAGCTACTGTCGGCGTGCCCCATACTGTAGATGAGACAGGAACCCTTTTGTAAATGGTGTGAAAATGTGCTTTGATCACTGATCCAAGCTCTATGCAGTATACAAGTTACATTACACAAGAACACGAGAACAGTGAAACGGACAATGTGCACACACTGCATATAAATATTTACACATATTATATATGATACCAGCATGCAACATCCGACTTGGTGGCTGATGGGTGCAATACTAGCTATTCCCTGGCAACCTGCATGGAAACCCTATCGGAAGTTCCAATCACAGTCTCAATATTGGAATAACTCTGCACTGATTAAGGAGAATAGGATCTCATAGTATTATTATTGCTGATTAACAATGAGGGATACAGTAAGAGAAAGGCACTGTGTGGTTCTCTGCTGCCTGGAGGCTGGGAGGCTTGCAGCTGTGTCTGAAGGGAAGTGATGCAGGCTCTGCTTTTGAAGCAAGTGTAAAGGAAAGGCAAATATTGAGAGAGGATTACAATGGAGTAACTGTGTAAAACTAGCCAGCAATTACTCCGAACAGCAATGTGATCTGCAGGCTGCAAGTTTAAACTGTTACCATTGTTCTCAGTAGGGTTCACATCTGTCCCTGATTTCCCTGGATCGTCCTGGTTTTGAGGAAGGTGTCCTAGGAATTCGATATCCCTTCCCGGGACACTAAATTGAGCACAAGGCAGATACATCAGGATACAATATTTCTGCAACAGACGCACAATATGAATTGGTTGTCAATACTATGGTGGTGATATTATCAGTGTTTCCTATTGGATGAAAAGAGGATTTTTAAAGAGAAACTTTTAACACCACCTCCTTTCCATTCGGAGGTCCCGGTTTTTTGTGCCTCAGAGGTGGCAACCCTAGTTCTTAGTCCTCTTGGCTTCAAAATTCAAAACCCTAACCCTAACCCTAACCTTGGCACCCAAGGCGTATAGAATGAGAATGTTTGGAAGCTTCTCCATGAGCATTCTAAATGGTTTTGTTGGGCACCATGTTGGATCTGTACCATGGAGTTCTGTTGAATGCTAACATTTTCCCCAGGATGCCATGTGATCAAAAATGACGCCTCTTTGAAAAAACCTTTTACAGCCTCAGAGGAAAAGCAATGCTATGTCTTGTGTTGTGATGACAGAGCACAGACCTTACAGGGGTCCAATTTAAAACATCAGGTCGATCACTGACATATATTAGCAACGAGACCCGTGACACTGGGGATTATTCTAGAGCGGTTGAGTAGGTCATGGAGCAGCAGCAAGGACTCCAGTGAAGAAATGAAGAGATGCTGTTATTTATGATGCTGCATCCTTCTGTTTATGAGGGAATCCATCTTATTGAGAGGATTGAGACCAGGCAGGCGTGAGAAAGGATACAAAACAGGAGGAAGAGAGGCTAGAAAAATGTTCTACAGGATCATCATTGGACTGGGCACGTATCACCCTGTCTGCAATGTCTTCACATGCTGCCTACAGGATCATCATTGGACTGGGCACGTCTCACCCTGTCTGCAATGTCTTCACATGCTGCCTACAGGATCATCATTAGACTGGGCACGTCTCACCCTGTCTACAATGTCTTCACATGCTGTCTACAGGATCATCATTGGACTGGGCACATCTCACCCTGTCTGCAATGTCTTCACATGATGTCAACAGGATCATCATTGGACTGGGCACGTATCACCCTGTCTGCAATGTCTTCACACGCTGTCTACAGGATCATCATTAGACTGGGCACGTCTCACCCTGTCTGCAATGTCTTCACATGCTGTCTACAGGATCATCATTGGACTGGGCACGTCTCACCCTGTCTGCAATGTCTTCACATGCTTTCTACAGGATCATCATTGGACTGGGCACGTCTCACCCTGTCTGCAATGTCTTCACATGCTGTCTACAGGATCATCATTAGACTGGGCACGTCTCACCCTGTCTGCAATGTCTTCACATGCTGTCTACAGGATCATCATTGGACTGGGCACGTCTCACCCTGTCTGCAATGTCTTCACATGCTGTCTACAGGATCATCATTGGACTGGGCACGTCTCACCCTGTCTGCAATGTCTTCACATGCTGTCTACAGGATCATCATTGGACTGGGCACGTCTCACCCTGTCTGCAATGTCTTCACCTGCTTTCTACAGGATCATCATTGGACTGGGCACGTCTCACCCTGTCTGCAATGTCTTCACATGCTGTCTACAGGATCATCATTGGACTGGGCACGTCTCACCCTGTCTGCAATGTCTTCACATGCTTTCTACAGGATCATCATTGGACTGGGCACATCTCACCCTGTCTGCAATGTCTTCACCTGCTTTCTACAGGATCATCATTGGACTGGGCACGTCTCACCCTGTCTGCAATGTCTTCACATGCTGTCTACAGGATCATCATTGGACTGGGCACGTCTCACCCTGTCTGCAATGTCTTCACATGCTGTCTACAGGATCATCATTGGACTGGGCACGTCTCACCCTGTCTGCAATGTCTTCACATGCTGTCTACAGGATCATCATTGGACTGGGCACGTCTCACCCTGTCTGCAATGTCTTCACATGCTTTCTACAGGATCATCATTGGACTGGGCACGTCTCACCCTGTCTGCAATGTCTTCACATGCTTTCTACAGGATCATCATTGGACTGGGCACGTCTCACCCTGTCTGCAATGTCTTCACATGCTTTCTACAGGATCATCATTGGACTGGGCACGTCTCACCCTGTCTGCAATGTCTTCACATGCTGTCTACAGGATCATCATTGGACTGGGCACGTCTCACCCTGTCTGCAATGTCTTCACATGCTGTCTACAGGATCATCATTGGACTGGGCACATCTCACCCTGTCTGCAATGTCTTCACCTGCTTTCTACAGGATCATCATTGGACTGGGCACGTCTCACCCTGTCTGCAATGTCTTCACCTGCTTTCTACAGGATCATCATTGGAATGGGCACGTCTCACCCTGTCTGCAATGTCTTCACCTGCTTTCTACAGGATCATCATTGGACTGGGCACATCTCACCCTGTCTGCAATGTCTTCACATGCAGTCTACAGGATCATCATTGGACTGGGCATGTCTCACCCTGTCTGCAATGTCTTCACATGCTTTCTACAGGATCAGCATTGGAATGGGCACGTCTCACCCTGTCTGCAATGTCTTCACATGCTTTCTACAGGATCATCATTGGACTGGGCACGTCTCACCCTGTCTGCAATGTCTTCACATGCTGTCTACAGGATCATCATTGGACTGGGCATGTCTCACCCTGTCTGCAATGTCTTCACATGCTTTCTTTCCCTTGCTCCACCTTGCTTTAGGCTTTGACATCAACAACTATTCTACCCTTATAAACGTTCACCACAGTATTTGTGCACGGTATTTTTGCAGTGTCACCATGTTTTTCCCATGGTTATACTATGCATTTACAGTACCATAGTTGTTCCCTGGTTTGCTATGTTAATATGCTTTACTTTATGTTCCAATGCTTGCCTATGCTTTACTATGCTTTCACTATGTTTTATTACACCTTGCTATGCTTTTACTGTGGTAAACCTTAATAAGGATGCCTAAGCTTCAACACGCTTCCCTGGGCTTTGCTTCAAGTTTATTAAGGACTCTGCGGTTAAAGGAAAGTGTGTTCATTTATAGAGAGTGAATAGTAATCGAGGGATATCTTTTCCCAAGGCCATTGAGTTTATTTCGGTTGATGTCTGCTTTTATAAATCACTGCTAACAGCTGACTTGCAATCGCTTTATGCTTCTTCACTCTGGAAAACGGTGGACAGTGTATCTAGTTTCCTGTTTGCTTTGCTTGTTATTGAATCATTATGGGGATTACAATTCATAAAGCTGACGTTATCTCTGCTGTTTGAAACTTTCCATATCTCTGGCACTGTACCCACAATGAGCAGTGAGCTCTTTTCATAATTTGGGAGGGTAATGCATCAATGCCTGCATTTGTTTTGATCCATTTAGAATTGAACTCTCGACTTGAAAACTGTGTAACTTGAGAACTTACAGTAATTGGGGTAAAGCTGTGTCAAACACTATGCAAATTTGCCACGGTAAACATTAATGAGACTCCCGTATTTTTCCATGCTTTACCCCTATGCTTTGCCAGTGGCAGTTCGTTGCAGCTGAGAGTTTGCCAAGCTGATTTCAATGCCAAGGAGAGGGCTGTGTTTAATCAGCTCTGGTTGAGTGCTGGGCAGTGCCTGCCATGTCCAGAGTCCGTCATTGAAGCCTAAAGGAGATTAAACAGATGCCAAAGTAATCGTGCATGCCAAGAGAGATTTCTAGACAAACGATTTGGAAAGCAAGCCACCAGTTTGCTGTTTATGAGTTTTGGTGCTAGAGAGCGCTCTGAACTGCAGCCCCTTAGGGGAAGAATCAGTTGAACTGCACAGCCACTGCAAACGATTGCCCTTTAAAGTGGTGGGATCTTACTGCACACGCAAGCCTGTTTGTCATATTTCCTCAGTTTGACGGTCACGACATTGGTTTCCTGGTTCATGGTTCTGGAGCTGCCTGTTTAGGTGAGTTACTTATTCCCTGTAAACTGGATCATACTTTGAGATCGTCAAGTGACCCCTTGATGATTCCAAGAACGCCATTAAAAAAAACATTTTTCTTAACACTGTAACTGAAGTACTGATACAAGGATCTCACAAGGTATTCTTCAGAGGAGACTGGCTTTCCACCACAACGTTCATGAGTGTCAGTCTAAAGGATTTCAGGCTCCAGCCCCTATGAAGAACCACGACAAACCCCAAACACCAAAAATGAAAAAGTTAAAATGTTAAATAAACTCAAAGCTGGCGTCATCCGGGGATCATCTCTGTTTGTACAGTGGCTTCATAAAAGCAGGTATCTGTCAGATAAGCCTTTTTGGTGATTCACAATGGATAAGGAGACAGAGAACCCAGTGGATTAGCTATCAGTGTGTGACCAGAAAAAGAAAAAAAAACACACACATGACGGGGGGCTAGAATACATGATCATAAAATAAAGTAATAAAATAAAGGAAAAAAATTCATGAGGCAGTAGCTTCGTATCATTTCTGTGTGCCGGTGAGACTGGACCTGTCAGAGGGGACTCGATGGTACAAGTTTAGGGTTAGGGTCAGGGTTAGGTAAGTCTTGAAATTAAGGTTATAGTTGAAAGTGCATGGATATAGACTTATTTGCAAAAAAATTTTACTTTGTTACACATAAAAAATAAGGAGGTACAAATATTCGGAATGGGAACCAATATCCCCAAATAATGGTTCCTAGAGGGTCCGAATATTCGTTCCTGGTAGAAGAAATGTTCTCCGACACTGCAGTTTAGTGATGACACGCTGTGCTGCTGTACAATGAGAATGATCCCAATGCTCTCGGACACAGTGAAGAAGCTTGAACAGAGCCCCTCTTTAATCTCAGTGCATCTCCCCCTGAGGAATACGAACTGCTGCCAGGCTGAAGACAGGTGCACATTTGGGCCGGGGCCGGGGGGCTGGGTGCGGCTGCTTCTTGGCACTCTCTGTGTGGTGATGACTGGAGTTCACTGTCCTTGCGCAACCCCCTGGGAACTGTGTGGTCTGAGAGAACGAGAAGGAAGAGAGCTGCTGAAGAGCCGCCCCCAGGAAAGAGGGAAGGGCTGTGTGAAGAGTGTGTGTGTGTGTGTGTGTCTGTGTGTGTGTGTGTGTGTGTGTGTGTGTGTGTGTGTGTGTGTGTGTCAGTGTGTGTGTGTGTGTGTGTGTGTGTGTGTGTGTGTGTGTGTGTGTGTCAGTGTGTGTGTGTGTGTGTGTGTGTGTGTGTGTGTGTGTGTGTGTGTGTGTGTGTGTGTGTGTGTGTGTGTGTGTGTGTGTGTGTGTCAGTGTGTGTGTGTGTGTGTGTGTGTGTGTCAGTGTGTGTGTCAGTGTGTGTGTCAGTGTGTGTGTGTGTGTGTCAGTGTGTGTGTCAGTGTGTGTGTCAGTGTGTGCGGGCATAGCGTGTCTTGTGTTTATTGATACAGGGGCTTTACCTTAGAAAAGCTTACTACGCTAGACCGTGGTAAAAGCATAACGAGTTGCAAGTTGCACAGTAAAAGCATGGTAAAGCATGGTAAAGCATGGAATCACTAAGAATTCTGGTTAACCATGGTACAGAACAGCAAGTGCGCAGTACAAGCGTGGGAAAAAAACACGGCTAAGCTCTAAGATGCTGTGCAAACACGCTGTGGCATTCTCTTATGAGGAGATTAGAAAGTGCTGTGCTTGCTTTTGAAATGCAGCCTCCTGATGTTTTCAATGTGATCCAGATGGAGGAACGGTCGCATATGAAACAGCTCATGCAATGCGACGTACAGGCGCTGGATGCCCTGCATAATCCACACTGCTGTTTCTGCGGTCTTGCTGCCTTTGAGTTGTGTGCCTCCTTCTGCTCAGTTTCTTTGCTCTCCTGTTTCTTGTTTTTCTCTCAGCAGCTCTGCAAAGTGTTCCCATGCAAACTGTATATAAACTCCCTCCAGCTACCGGACCAGCAGCAATGGCCTTGCATGGCTTTCTCTTGTACGTAAACTTTCTCAAGTTCTTATAGCCAGGCCTACAATGAGTCCAACCAGCCAGCTCATTTAGATGAGAAGCCTTTATCAAGCAGTGCTGAGTGCTGCACCTGAGAAGCTCTCTAATGTGCAGAGGAGCCTGGCTTGGTGATTGTGTGGTTCATGGAGCGAGTGAGTGTTTAAAGTCCTGGATAACTCAATAACTCACCCAGTACTGTCTTTCATTTCCTTTGAGGAAGAGCGCGGCTGAACTATCACTCGGTCCCCAGAGAGGGCCTCAAACGCACACATCATGTAGAAGTATCTCTGTTCAATGAATGTGTTACTTATTGAAACAGGCAGTAAAACAGTATGCAGAGGTCAGCGAGCAAAGATCAGCTTTCTCCAAGCGAGATCTATGCAGGAGTTCGATTTCTTTGTTCCATAAGTCTTGGATTATGTCAGCCACTAATCAATGCAGGATGTTTATTTTCCCAGAACACCATAAAGCTACTTATCATGTTGGGCCTGATATTTAATATAGAACAGCTGTTTTTTCCTGTTCCTATGGTTACCTAAACTCATCTTAACCAGGTCAAAATATTTACACTCTAGTACAGGGGTGGCCATGGTTGGTCCTTCCAGTCCTGTTCTAAATGGTTTAATTGAATTAAACCTCCATCCAGACCCTGATGTAGTTCATGGTATCTGTTAAACCTGGACAGGAATGGCTCTCAGGGCTGTGATTGGACACTCTTGCTCAGTTGACCCTCACATAGGACTGTGATTGGACACTCCTGCTCAGGTGACACTCACATAGGACTGTGATTGGACACACCTGCTCAGTTGACACTTACATAGGACTGTGATTGGACACTCCTGCTCAGGTAACACATACATAGGACTGTGATTGGACACTCCTGCTCAGGTGATACTCACATAGGACTGTGATTGGACACTCCTGCTCAGATGACACTCACATAGGACTGTGATTGGACACTCCTGCTCAGGTGACACTCACATAGAACTGTGATTGGGCACTCCTGCTCAGGTGTCACTCACACAGACTTCTCAATGTTCCAAACAAACACTTTTGTCAGATTTTAAACACCTACCCCAAAAAGTTACTAAAGCAGAAATAAGCAACTCAGAGAGGTCCTTGTGGGCAGTGTGCAACCGTTTCTTATTTTTTTTTGTTTATTTAGCAGACGCCTTTATCCAAGGCAACTTACAGAGACTAGGGTGTGTGAACTATGCATCAGCTGCAGTGTCACTTACAATTATGTCTCACCCAAAAGACGGAGCACAAGGAGATTAAGTGACTTGCTTAGGGTCACACAATAAATCAGTGGCTGAGGTGGGATTTTTACCGGGGATCTCCTGGTTACAAGCCCTTTTCTTTAACCACTGGACCACACAGCCTCCTATTCCTTTTAGATTTGTTTTTTCTGCAAATGTATAGATTGTCCAGACATTTACAAAAAAACAAACAAACCATGACACTGCATTGGTTTTAACAGTGTAGTGAAGCTTTCAATACTGTGCCTAAGCAGGAAAGCAGAAATCAGTCTCATCATACCAGCAAACTTTGGGTTGGACTTTCTCTGGCAGAAAGGGAAAAAGCACTGCGATTCCAGCCAGCCAGCCAGAATCTGGTTACTGCAAAAGAACTTGTATTGCTTAACTGCAACACCCAGACGCTATGAGCAACAGAACTCTTCCATTGTGACATCACAGACTGCGAGACACTGCCTGTTCCCTGGCACAGAGTTTTGAGTTTGGAAGGTCATTCTTAATTAAGTCTGTGTTTCTCATGCAATACCAATAAAGACATCTTCTGGGCTATTTAAGCTTTAGTGAGTGTGTGCGTCCTGTCAGCACAGGTAAGCTCTCAGGGTTTACACAGTGCCAGCTGTTGCATTGGCTGAGACAACACACACAGCAGGCTGTGTCACATTTTGCTTCAGGCCCATGCAGACCTTGCACCAGATACCAGTGCTATTGGGTTTATTCTGTCATCACACGAGCGCCAAATCCTGAGAAAAGTGAAAATACTGTGTTTGGCAGCCATTTTGCACACAAGGCAAATTATAGCCGACTTTGCAGGCCAGTCTCTAAGTGAACTATGGACCGCTGATCAATGCAGTTAACAGCTTTGTAAAACACATTGGATTTTGAACTGATTGTAGCTTCACAATCTCATATGAATCTTCTATTTAACAGGAGCTAAAAAAAAAAAAAATCATATTGAACCCTGTTGGTAAATTTTTCTGTGTGTCTGGCTAACAGGCATACTAAGAAAAAACAATGAAGCATTTTTACATGACAATTTTACACCATATTAAAAAAAAAGAATACTTTTGCATAGCATCTTGGTGTGGGTAAAATAAATGTATTATTGCTTAATAATAATAAGCATATACAAACCCCTTATAAAGGTTTACTGCGCTATACTGTGGTGAAAGCACAATACAACGCTTTGTAACACCTGGGAGAGTGAAATAAATTATTATGATTATTTATCAGACGCCTTTATCCAAGGCGACTTACAGAGACTAGGGTGTGTGAACTATGCATCAGCTGCAGAGTCACTTACAATTACGTCTCACCCGAAAGACGGAGCACAAGGAGGTTAAGTGATTTGCTCAGGGTCACACAATGAGTTAGTGGCTGAGGTGGGGTTTAAACTGGGGACCTCCTGGTTACAAGCCCGGTTCTTTAACCACTGGACCACACAGCCTCCTAGTGGTCCAATACATGTAGTGGTCCAATACATGTAGTATAACCGTGGCACAAGCACATTGACTCGCAGATGTGTGTATTTTCACCAAAACGCACTTTGCACCATTTTGTTGAAAGCAAAATCACACTTTTAAAATGAGTAACTAACAACTTTGTCATATTTTGAGTTTGCAAAAGAAACTGTTGAGTTTTTGTTTTGTTTTTACTAGTTTGGCAGCAGTGTCACTTTTAATTTAGTGCAAACGACTGTAAGCACTGGCAGTCTGTATAATTATTGAGGATATTTTGAAGTACCACTGCAAGGTTATTATCTCTGCGTTACTTTGGTATAACGTTAGTAGACATTTCTGTTTGCAAAAAAAAAAAAAAAAAAAGGTCTTGGAAGACTAATACATATATGAACCTGAGTCTATTGATGTCTAACTCTGAGACCTGGACACATTGAGAAATTGAAAGGATTTGTTATATATACCCCGAGTTTTCAAGGTGTGTGTCTGACGTGTTATTTACCTGTGTAAACAACAACTACGCGCTTATGGAATGGAGCGATGAGGTCACTTCAAAGATCATTTTCAACTCGAGACCAAGACACGAGACCGGGCTCGCGGACACGACTAGCAGAGAGCTTTATAATTTGTTTTTTTTGTCTGTAACATGACAAAGAGTAAAAACGGGTTAGAGGCTTCAAAAGAAATTTTCCACCCAATATAAATGCTGCGCCGCTGTATGTTAGAAGAGATAAATAGTCGGCTGTTTTAATAATACAAAGATTTCCACATGAATACAACGCTGCCAGGTAAGATTCCTTTTTTAATATTCATAGTATAGCTTATTTTATCTGAATATTTATTTTATAATGCGGTAAAAAATAAAAAAATAGTATTTTTTTTAATACCTAATACAATTTTTTTATTTGATCATTTATTTTAATATAACGAGTCTATTGAATGTTTTACCCCCCCCCCCCATAGTTTATGTTAATAGCTCAAGAACTGGATTCGTAATTATAAACAAATTGTAAATGGCAATTTAAGAAATATGTTGTCAACACACACCACACTAAATTAGTCTACTTAAAGCTGCAGTCCAGTGTTCCACAATCATGTTCGATTTAAACTTCAGTCTGAATCATTCTGTTTACGAGATTGCCCCTCAGTCTCACTCTTTATCACAAAGTATACCTTGTTGACAGTCTAGTTTGTCTATATCCCCCAAAGGGTACAATAGGCTTCCTGTGGGTTGTAAATGAAAATAACACAATGAAGAGAGAGTGTATTTGTATGCCGTATTTGTAATGGTTACAGGAATCGTCACTGGACTGAGTGGTCCAACACTGTCCAATTTAAACATAATCTCTCAGATTATAAAGGACACTACACACTGCAGCTGTACAGAAAGTTATTTCAGCGCTGAAATGGGGAAACATTCTGCGAATTGCATACTGTAAATAACTTTTTTTTATTTGACAACCGTAATATAATTGAGGAAGTATAGCATGTACTTGGAAACTGCTATAAAAATAAATAAAAATGATTTATTCAGCCTTTGCCCCCCTTTCTCGTCTTTAAAAAAAAAAGTGGATACAAAACTTTAATTTCTGTTTAAGCATTTTTGTTTTCCCCGCTGCCCCCCCCCCTCTTAGATACAGCGAAAGAATATTGAACCTAAACCCAGTGTATTTAAATGCTGTTTAATCTTCGCATAACCCATTTGCCATTTCCTTTCTCAGACTGGACATGAACAGAATCAGGGCTCCAATATGCTGCACCAAGGCTCCCCACAGCCTCTTCTATCCTGCTTGGATACTGAGCTGTGCTTGTGTCCTGTTCTCAGGTCCGTACAGTCGCAGTCCCGCTGCAGTGCAGGAGTATTCCCTTGCGCACAGTTTAATGAGTTTAGAGTCGCCTGTGCGCTGCTTGTAAGCGGGTTAAAACTGAATCCCTCTTAGCTAGAGCAGCAGTTCACAGCCTCTATTGGAGTTAAGGGGTTAGGGGTTAGGGGTTAGGGCTTCGGGGTTGGCGGGGGGCGGGGGAGGGGTGAGGGTCTTGCTGTGGCTACACAGTTTTGGACCCCTAGCATTTACCATGAATGTACTGTACAAGAGCACCATGCTTTTTGTATTGCTTTCGCTGTGCTTTATGCTGTTCTGCACGTTGCTGTGCTTTTACCACGGCACAGCATACCGCAGCAAACTCTCTACTTTGCTTTGTAAAGTACTCTGAGACACGTATAGTGCTTTAGTTGGCTCAAGAGGGCTCCAGTATGTTAATATTGTAAAGGAGTTAATACAAATGGAGATTGATTACAGATTTTATTTTTTCTGCAGTCACAACGCCTGCTCAGCTGCATACAGGTTTGTATTATTATTATTATTATTATTATTATTATTATTATTATTATTATTATTATTATTATTATTATTAGTATTATTATTATTGGTGTTATTAGTTATATTAGTATTATTATTAGTAGTATTATAATAATTTCTTATCATGAATATGCAATGTCTTTTTCAATACGCAATTTGGTAACAGCATTGTTAATAGTTTCTTTCTTTCTTTCTTTCTTTCTTTCTTTCTTTCTTTCTTTCTTTCTTTCTTTTTTTCAGCTAGGACTTTATATCAAATAGAAATGACCATTTGGGTGACCAGAGTGGGTGGTCAAGGGAATATTGATTTAGAGGTAGCTACAAGACTCGTTATTAAATGGGTAAGATTTATACTTCAATCATACCATGTCGTTTATATTTATACATACATTTCTTTAACTGTCGCTTTTTTTTTAACAGCTCTGTCAGATTCTTCCCAATAAGATGTTTTTGCTGAACATTAGCGTCTCTTTTCAGCCTCCGAGGTAAGAAACTCAATGAGTGGAACAGTGTCTGTTTTATGTACAGTATGTCGTTGGGTATTTGGACCAAGTCATGTGGACTTTCTGTGTTGTTGTTTAAAGCAGGAGGGCTGATTCTGTTGGGGAAGGCACTGGAATAGACAGAGTGAGTAACTGAAGAAACCTACATCCGCCCTTAATATGCTTTGTTTAATAATGGCTTGTGTGTACCTATCATTCCTTTTTACTACACGTGTTTGACAGGGGCATAGATATGGAAATGGTTCATTTATGACGTTTATAATGGTTTATTAATTCCAGCAATTTAAACGTTAGCCCTCCGGAAATATTTATAATAAAATGGTAATAAATTCTGCAGCAGGGGAAAGTAGAAATGAACTTTTTCTATGTTTTGTTCCCAGCAGGATTGGAGGGGAGTTCATGGCAGGTCATCCCCAATACAATTCAGGTAGACCAGCTAATCTCACAGTGATTCAAGTGCCATTATTCACAACGTAATTGCACACGGCACTGCAGTGCAGTTATTGTAATGCAATTGCAATATCCGTACATGTGGCTGAAGGGTCTGTTTGCGGAAATTAAATGGCAAATTAATGATTTCAGAGCACTGTAAACTAAGAATGTACGGACTGAAGGAGAAGCATTGGCAGGAGCTTCTAAGCAATTCCCAAAACACCATGTTTAAAACCAGAGAAGGAGAGATGATCATACTCTGATGGAAACAGTTCGACGTCTCCCCGGGAGTTGATATGAAAAGATCATTCTCCCGGACAAGTTAGAACTCTTGAAGCAGCCAAACGAACAGAATCGTGAGAGTGTACACTACACAGCCAGTGCCTGTGCTTTCTACCAGTTGAATTGGGGTGCTACTGTACCTCTTCTTTTCACTCTTCCGTCTGTTTGTTTCCTGACAGTTTGGGCTGTGGAGCTGTGCTGATGGTGGACACTGACGCTAATGAAGCTCAAACCCAGGAACAGATCATACAGCTTCTGGAGAGGCACAACTACATCAAAGGGAACTACACTGTTGCAGCCAAGCCAGGCAGCATCAGGATCCAGCCTATCGGTACAAACAGCTGAGCCACTGCTGCTGAGCCATCTCCTTTACAAGGGTGCCCTAGGGAAGAGAGGGGCGGGGGGGCGGGGAGGGCGGGGGGGCTTTCTCAGTGCCACCTGTCAGACATTACAAACAAGCTGTGAATGTAAGTGTAACTGCAAACCCCCTCCTCATTGACTGAAACAGAAACACCTGTAACAGGTATACAATTGAGTTTTATTTCAGAGTTGCTGCACTGTGTATTTCCTTATTTATTCTTTTCTTCCCTTGTACCCCAGCCAAGTGGCATAGAGCTGCCTCCACTACCGGGCAGGTAACTCCGGTAACAATCTTCAGCCTGCCTGTCACCACGACCACCAGCACTGCAGGGCAGACTAGTGCAATCCCAGGTGTGTATCCATGCCAAAGGATCTTCGATGGCAAAGCACTAGATGCTGCTGCAATGGTAACAATGACCTCCCAACTGGGCGTTAAACTCTTTTCTTTAATCAGCAGATTACAAAGAGTATTCTGTGTGCCTGTAGGCCTAGATATGCTAGCATTCAAACTAGCCCCCTAACGTCACGTTGAAGCGCGATATATTTTTTCGGGAACAAACAAAGTGAGTATTTGTGTAGAAGATCGCAAACATCTGGAGCGTTTACCTGTTTTCTTTTCACTTTTATCAAGATCTTTTGATTAGGAGTGTTTGAATTACGAATGGTGGAGAAAGTGTTTCGCAGTCTGGCGACACAGCAGGGACTGCAAAAACTAATTCAAACCAGCAACAGAACTCGCTGTCCTCAAACCAGTACACTGATTAAAGCAGTGAAGCTAATTGGCGTGACTGACTTAATAAATGCAGACTTATTTTTTCAGTAAATCAACAGATACATTCATTAAATAAAAAATGTTGTTGTTCCTAAAACTCCAGGCATCCCTTGCCCTGTAACCACGGTAACGACAACCAGTGTGTCAACTGTTACGGAAACCACCACTCCAGGGAGGACGAGCTCCGCTACAGGTTTGTGTTCAACAGCGACCCCTATAGGCCACACGACCAGGGCTGAGGAGAGCTCTGTACCCTACAGAGGTCTGGTGAGGTTTGAGAACACTGGAACTGAACCCAGGTCAGAGGGAGCCAGCCAGACAAGTTCTGCTCCAACCATGTCATAAAATATGAGTTTTAATTGTGACGCAAATCTACCGGTAGACTAGCTGTACTGAAGCCATGAGCCCAAACAAGATAAATGCTTTCAACTGGCATGAGAATGCTTGTTGTAATTTCACCTTCCTTTATAGTTGTGTGTTTTGGATTATTCATTCCTTTATTTATCATAGATTACCAGTCACGTTTAGTTTTTCTTTTTTCTTAGCTGCCTCAATGGCCTCAATGTTTTCAGCAGCAAAGCTGTCCTCAGCAATGACCCCAACGATGACTTCAACTACAACCTCAGCCACGACCTCAACCACGACCTCAGCCACGACCTCAACCATGACCTCAACCATGGACACAACAGCAACCACAAAAGCTGTGACCACGACTGCTCAGAATACAAACAGTGCCACCACAGGTAGGGTGGAGCAATAGCCACAAATGCCATTTAAACCAATTACCCAAATCTAGTTTTGATAGATTTTTCCTCACAGTTTGATTGACGTTTCTCCTAGAACCGCCTCCACAGAATTCGTCTCTGTTCCAGTCCACTCCCAGACCCGCCCACACCAGCATGGCCACACCCACAATACCAGGCCCCAGCCCCACTCTTCAAGGTATGAACATCTTTTCACCTCACCTTCCAGTGTTGTCTGTAATCCAGAAATAGTTTGCAGCTTCAAATTAAACCTGAACTCACAGATCCATTTACAATGTATACTTAACCTTTTCAAGTGTGAGTTTAGATCACATTACTCAAGGCTGTTTTGAATAGTCTAGCAAGAAGTATTTATTTATTTATGCTTTCAAAAGATTTTAATTTGGCCCAATTTTTGGTCTGGGAAGAACAGTGTTCTGAAAGTAGCATTCTCAGACCTGTGTCATGTGGCACGCTGCTATTATGGGGTCTGTTGACCCCTGCTGGCAATATAAGATAGACTGTAAACTAACTACTCGTTCAAATGGATATGACCTTTAGTACAGTGGGACCAGCATCCACAGATTACATTTAGTATGTATGTATGTATATATGTATGTATGTATGCATGTATATATGTATGTGTGTATATATATATACAGTACTGTGCAAAAGTTTTAGGCAGGTGTGAAAAAATGCTGTAAAGTAAGAATGCTTTCAAAAATAGACATGTTAATAGATTATATTTATCAATTAACTAAATGCAAAGTGAGTGAACAGAAGAAAAATCTAAATCAAATCCATATTTGGTGTGACAACCCTTTGCCTTCAAAACAGCATCAATTCTTCTAGGTACACTTGCACAAAGTCAGGGATTTTGTAGGCATATAGTCAGGTGTATGATTAAACAATTATACCAAACAGGTGCTAATGATCATCAATTCAATATGTAGGTTGAAACACAATCATTAACTGAAACAGAAACAGCTGTGTAGGAAGAATAAAACTGGGTGAGGAACAGCCAAACTCAGCTAACAAGGTGAGGTTGCTGAAGACAGTTTACTGTCAAAAGTCATACACCATGGCAAGACTGAGCACAGCAACAAGACACAAGGTAGTTATACTGCATCAGCAAGGTCTCTCCCAGGCAGAAATTTCAAGGCAGACAGGGGTTGCCAGATGTGCTGTCCAAGCTCTTTTGAAGAAGCACAAAGAAACGGGCAACGTTGAGGACCGTAGACGCAGTGGTCGGCCAAGGAAACTTACTGCAACAGATGAAATGCTTACTTCATGCTTACTTCCCTTTGCAATCGGAAGATGTCCAGCAGTGCCATCAGCTCAGAACTGGCAGAAAACAGTGGGACCCTGGTACACCCATCTACTGTCTGGAGAAGTCTGGTCAGAAGTGGCCTTCATGGAAGACTTGTGGCCAAAAAGCCATAGCTCCGACGTGGAAACAAGGCCAAGCGACTCAACTATGCACGAAAACACAGGAACTGGGGTGCAGAAAAATGGCAGCAGGTGCTCTGGACTGATGAGTCAAAATTTTAAATATTTGGCTACAGCAGAAGGCAGTTTGTTCGCCGAAGGGCTGGAGAGCGTACACGAATGAGTGTCTGCAGGCAACAGTGAAGCATGGTGGAGGTTCCTTGCAAGTTTGGGGCTGCATTTCTGCAAATGGAGTTGGGGATTTGGTCAGAATTAATGGTCTCCTCAATGCTGAGAAGTACAGGCAGATACTTATCCATCATGCAATACCATCAGGGAGGCATCTGATTGGCCCCAAATTTATTCTGCAGCATGACAACGACCCCAAACATACAGCGAAAGTCATTAAGAACTATCTTCAGCGTAAAGAAGAACAAGGAGTCCTGGAAGTGATGGTATGGCCCCCACAGAGCCCTGATCTCAACATCATCGAGTCTGTCTGGGATTACATGAGAGAGAGAAGCAACTGAGGCTGCCTAAATCCACAGAAGAACTGTGGTTCGTTCTCCAAGATGTTTGGGCCAACCTACCTGCTGAGTTCCTTCAAAAACTGTGTGCAAGTGTACCTAGAAGAATTGATGTTTGATGCTGTTTTGAAGGCAAAGGGTGGTCACACCAAATATGGATTTGATTTAGATTTTTCTTCTGTTCACTCACTTTGCATTTAGTTAATTGATAAATATAATCTATTAACATGTCTATTTTTGAAAGCATTCTTACTTTACAGCATTTTTTCACACCTGCCTAAAACTTTTGCACAGTACTGTATGTATGTATGTATTTTTTGTTATCTATCTGTGTTTTTATCTGTTACAGTTAATTTCTATAAAATTGGAATGAATGTATTGGTCAGCAATGCAGTGACAAACCTTGAATTTGTAACAAAGAAAATTGTCACCTGGGTAAGGGTTTACACATTGTATTAATTAATTAATGAATTAATTAATGTGTTCATTATTTATTCACTAATTTATTTTTTTTTGCTTGGTAACAGCTCAAATGGATTTTTCCTAAGGATAAGATGACTATGTCTCATCTGATTGTATCCAACGATCCAGTAAGGTACTGTACACCAAATCACGTGGAGCCAACGCTGTGCTTTCTATATAGCCTGTCTGTGATGGATTGGCTTTGTCTGTACATTATGTTGTCTTTACAGTTACTTCTGAAGCAGACCGCAGCGCATTAGACATTATATTTGTTAGTGGCATCAGAGCAAACGTTAGATTAGACTTGTTTCCTGTATTTGTAAAACTTTTTTTGGAACTAAGCAAACCCTGTTTGAAGTTTCTGACAGACTTTGATTGCAAAGTCAGGAGAGAGGGCATGCTTACTGGTGGCTTCAGTTATAGGTTGAAAAAGGCTAAGCGGTAAGCCAACAGTTTTATGTGCAACAGTAGGATTGGCTGGTCTGTGTGAAGGAGATGGATGAATGGCCCTTGAATCCTGATTCCAATATTTTTTCTAGTCGAATGCCGTATGGGACTGATAATGCCAGGAGGAGTCTCAGGGACCACAGAGTGAGTAGCAGGTTATTGTTATTCTGCACTTCACTGACCATCCCTTACAAAAGCTTACCCCAGTAAAGCCATCGTGTAATAAAGCACAGTGAAAGCATGACAAAGCACAGGTAAGCATTGTAAAGAGTAGTGAGGTATGGTAAGGCATGTTAATAAACATGCCAAACCAGGATAAACTATGATAAATGCATAGTATAACCATGGGAAAAGCATGGGGAAACAGCAAAAATACAGAGCAAAAAGTACTGTGGTAAACCTTCATCAAGGATAGATCACTGGCTGCCGCATCAGTGTAAAGAAATAGAAAGAGGTGGCCTGGTTGCATACAACACGGTATTAAATGGGTTAAGCTGATTTCTGCTAAATGCTTACTATACAATTTGACTCAAAGTGTTTCATGGAACTAGCCACTGGCTTTCACAGTGCATTGAGATGCTGAGCTGCTGTACAGTGCTTCCTGGGTGAACTTGCTCATTGAAGACACATGAGAGCTGCCCGCCACACACCTGCAAGGGAGCTGAAACTTCCCTGGGAGACCATTCTCTCTGATTCACTGACCTCTCTCTAAGATCCCCCCACCAGACTCCACTGGACAGGAGACACGCTGACATTGCTTTCCATGTTTGTTTTTCCCTTACAGAGGAAAAGGCAGACTCTGTCGACCACAGCCAGGTAGGATAATTCAGTAACTCCATTCCTGAACCGTGGGGTTCATCCTCAAGGTAGTCTTACCAGCCAGGATCGGTGCAGGATGTAAAACAGCCAGGACAACGTCGTGTAGTTTTCAAAATGTATTTCCAAAGTGCAGAATTGAAGCAGGTGCTATTATTTACCCAGCAAGTTGAACACATCTATTACAGGAGCAGGTATTCACAATGAAATAGGTTCGAGTGAAGAGACTAAACAGCGAGCTCTCGAGACTGCTCTCTCTCTTGCTCTCATTGTGAGCCCTGTGGCTCTGTCCTGACACCTGGCTATCCAGTCTGACAGCCTATATACCTGCAGCTCCCCACCACCCATTACTACAGATTCTTTATATTTCACTGAGGGGGGGGGGGGAACTACATTTTGGTTTAAATTGAACAAAACAGAGCGGATCTGTATTCAGATTTTAATTTTGACGTTCTTTTATCTATGTTTTCCACCCCGCAGTTATGGCTGTAAGATTCTCCTGCAGGTGACTTCAGAGGCCAACGAAGCCGAGACAAAGGAACTGATCAAGCAGGTGCTGATACAGAAAAGCAACTACACAGATGGGTCGATTTCCCTGAGGGCTGATCCAGCGAGTATCCGCATCCAGCTCATTGGTATTGCTTCTGTTCGTTTTCACTGCAGCTATGCGTTCGGGCCAGTGCACTGTGAAGAAGACTCCCTTAATAAATAACTAATCCTCGTCTTGTCCCAGACCCAGGTGCCTGCCCCCCTGAGGTGACCCACTCATTCTCCAAGGGGAGCTACACCTGGCCCGAGATCAAAGCGGGGCACACTGCCTCGCTGGGCTGCACGGGGAACCCCAATCACTTTGCCATGAGAAAATGGTAGGAAAAGTCACTTTACAAACATAATATACACATTTAATAATGGGAATGCATTCAATTCCATCAGAATGGGAACTGGATATAAATGTAAAATATCTACACTTTAAAAATGACTGTAGTTCCTGATGATCTGAGGTCAAGCACAAGACTATGTCTAGTTTGGTTTTTATTTGTCAAGAATGAGGTTGGAGTTGAGCTTGAATCACCACCGAAGTCACCCTCTGCCGTCTTTCGTGCATGTGTACCAGGCAGTGCTATGTGATGAGTTTGAAAGCTCCATAACCATGAATGCACCATGAATGCATGCTGGCACTGTGCTGTGCCTCAGAGTAAAATATTTCTTCTTCTGAAATTCCCTTTCATTTATTTATGCATTTATTTGTTGAAAACGACAGCGGTTCCACTCTGTCATTTTCTTTAAAGTTCAGGGTCAAAAGTTAGGCTGTTAATTACGCAGTTAAAATGTAATTGTCATTTCACAGTGGGTTATAAAGCTCTAATCTACCAGTCATAAATGATAAAGGACATTCAGTAGATATTAAGAGTATTAGTCATATTCAGAAGCTCTAAATGAAAGTTCTGATTCTGGCACGGATTTTAAATTAGAGGCAGATGTGTCAATATTGGCACGTTTTAACCAGGTTTTCCTGGGGGGTAATAAAGCAGCGAGGTAATAATATGCAAACACTTTGCACAGCAACATTCTCACCAGTTCGCTTATTACATTGCTGTTGATATGTTTTCCAGGCTCTCTCTTCTTTTTCCTCATACAGCCAGGTTCATATAATCCCAGTGTATATGCTGTGTGTGTGGAGAGATGATTGCTGGAACCAATTCTTTTGTTTGATGTCTCTGGGACACTCTTGGAAATTAGTTGCTGTAACTCAGGAGTGTATCTCTCTCTCTCTCTCCCTCTCGCTGTCTGCAGTGATGTGAACGGGGAGACTGACCGAGCCAAGTGGGCCAATCCGATGCTGGAATCCTGCCCCAAGGTGTCCAGCCTCCCGGACAATATCGTAGATCTGGGGAAAGTCGATGTCACCACCGGTCAGTCCCACAGGGGTCAGGCTGCTGCATGGAGGGTGATCTGGATAGAAGGAAAGGCGATGGGGGAGAGAGGAGCAGTAAAGAGGAAGAGAGAAAGAGAAAGTGGGAGAGAGGAATGAAAGGAAGGAAAGTGAATTAGAGAGAAAGAAGAGAGAGAGGAAGGAGTGAAAGAGAAGGAGAGGGAGAGGGAGCTGGCGGGATGTTATAACGCATGCGCGTGCGCGTTTGTGTGTTGACAGACAACGCCCTGGTGGTCGCTGAGCTGATTAAGAACCTGACGAGCAACTCCCCTAAGATGAACCCTCAGGAAGTGGAGATCGTGGTCAGCAAGGTGGTGGAGGTCGTGCAGGTCGGGGAGGTCACTCGTTCCCTCGGACTGACCATTGTCGACATCGTCACCAACATCATGGAGACGGAGAGCAACCTGCAGCCTGTTGCCAACCAGTGAGTTGGGGCAGGGGTGTGGGCATGGAGGGGGGCAGGAGGAATGGGCATGGAGGGAATTGCTTAGAACCTGCCAATGCTTCTCCTCCTTCAATCGACATCAACAAATAGATACATGTCTTATTTATGCTGTTCTTTGATCTCTGTACACTGCTGATTAAGTCTGTACCGCACATGTTTTTATTGTGTTGCTTGCGATGAGACCTCGGTCTGAAGGGGTAAATCTTAATAACTAAGTACTCATATCATAGGATAGATTCTGGTTTGATACATCATTCCTTTAGCACACAAATATGTTTGATATGCACAAGTGAATGCAAGCGAGCGGTCAGCGACAGCCACTGATCTCTTAACCCCCGTGCCCTCCCTCCCCTGCAGAATCCTGGAGATCACAGAGAGCATTGGAAACACGATGAGCTTCGACGGAGAGTCGGTCAGCATCACCTCCCCCATGCTGGCCCTGACGGTCTTAAACATCAACTCCTCCCAATTCGATGGACTTGCCTTCGGAGTGACGTCCTTCATCCAAGGCCACAACCCCCAGGTAATGATCTGAAGAGTGGTTAGGGCTCTCTGGCTTTCCCAGGGTCCCACCATCAAGTTCAGTTTCATGTTCATGTATAATTCCTTTGCCGGATGAAGAAAGAAAGCAGAGCAGTGACAGCTCAGGTTTTAGCTGCAGGACACACGCGCTCCTGCTTCAAGCCTGCTTGCTACTAGCCATGTCCCTGCTTCTGCGTCTTCAGCAGTCTCAGTGTATTGCTTACCTTCCTAAACCCTTATCTCCCGACCAGACTTTCATCAATCAGGACCCGTTTGACGACACCGTGGCGTACATTTCCCTGCCTCGCTCTCTGGAAAAACACCTTTTTCAACAGCGCAACAAAACCATGGCTCGGGTCCAGTTCACTTTCTACGGGAAAACTGTGCTCTTCCAGGTGAGTAACCAGGGTAAAAGGACAAACTCATTTGGAAATAACAATTTTAGCAGCTGGTCTTATTTATTTTCTTTGAATGGACTGTTGTTAATTGCATGGTGTTAATTGATTTGTGTTAATTGCACGGTGTTAATCGATTTGTGTTAATTGCATGGTGTTAATTGCATTTCTCTATTGTTTTTCAGGACTCGATACTGAGAGACAGAATCCTGAACACGTACGTTGTTTCTGCCAGCGTGACCAACGTCACCATTCGTGATCTGACAGACCCAGTAACCATAACTCTCCAGCACTTAAAGCCTAATCAGGTACAGTGTGACCAGGCACAGCCAGTCCCTCTTGCACTGGGTCTGAGGTACAGTGTGACCAGGCACAGCCAGTCCCTCTTGAGCTGGGTCTCAGGTACAGTGTGACCAGGCACAGCCAGTCCCTCTTGAGCTGGGTCTCAGGTACAGTGTGACCAGGCACAGCCAGTCCCTCTTGTACTGGGTCTCAGGTACAGTGTGACCAGGCACAGCCAGTCCCTCTTGCACTGGGTCTCAGGTACAGTGTGACCAGGCACAGCCAGTCCCTCTTGCACTGGGTCTCAGGCACAGTGAGACCAGGCACAGCCAGTCCCTCTTGTACTGGGTCTCAGGTACAGTGAGACCAGGCACAGCCAGTCCCTCTTGCACTGGGTCTCAGGTAGATCTCTGCTGGTTAGAGCAGGGGGTTGTGGGCATCAAAAGACTATAATGCTGTTTCAAGTGCAGGTTGGGCTAAAACAAAAAAAGAAAAAAACAGTCCATGTAAAGTACCTTCTCTTTCGCTGTATGTTTAAATAATCCAGTTGCTATAGTAGACTGGTGTTATTGTTTGTTTTGATTATTGTAAATAACTTTATTTGTATTTAGCATTTCACTGTATCTCAATAATACACTGGCGTATAGAAAAGTAAAGTATAGATGGACTTTATATTATTCTTCATATGCTACTGTTTCATCTTGTTTGGGAGAGACTATCCAATCACACACACCTCTGTTAAATGCACATACTCCTAACCCCTAACCCCTACTCCTAACCCCGAACCCCTAACCCCTAACCCCTAACCCTAACCCTAAGCCCTAAACTACATTAATACACTTGGTTAATGGTATATCATTTTCATTATTGTGGCATCTTTATTTTGTTCTTTATTTTCTCAGTACAATGAATCCATGGAGTGTGTGTTTTGGGACTTGAATGGGAACAGTAAGTAAAGCTTTCACTCTGCCTTTTAGAGTTAATGTGTTGAGCTGCTCTCTGCAACACCCTTAAACTCAAGGAGCACTTAAGGGACAAACTAAGGAGGAGATTTAATGTGTGTTATACAGCTGGCCACTGTTGTTTAATGTGTGTGTGTTGTGTGTAGTCTGTTTGTATAAGGTGTGTGTTGTATCCTGTGTATAGTGTGTGTGTGTCTGTATATACTGCCAGGACAGCATGGTTATTTTTGAGTTACAGATGGGCTGGGAGGTTGGAGCTCCGAGGGCTGTCGAATGAACAGCACCAGTCTGAACCACACCACCTGTCTGTGTGACCATCTCACCCACTTCGGAGTGCTGATGGTAAGTCACCCTTGCCACCCCTCCACCCCTCTCTCTCTCCCTCCTCTCTTTACAAATAATATTTGTATTTAACAATACAAAGCGTATTTTTCAAACAAAGTTGAATGTTGGGCAATGCATTACGTAGGGCATTGAATAAGGGAAAGCTTTGTAGAGTGCAAAAAAACCCCCTTCTAAACGTTACTTAGAAATAAGACCCTCCCCTCCTCTGTCCTGTCTGTGCAGGACCCGTCCAGGACCCCAGTCAGTGCCCTGGATGATCGTATCATGACTATGATCACGTATGTTGGCTGTGGTCTGTCCTCCATCTTCCTGACCGTCACCTTGCTGTCCTACATAGCCTTCGAGTGAGTATCTCCACTCAGTGTGGCACACGTAGAGCTCTCCTTCTGTCTTACCCATCTCCGTCCCAGCTTCCTCTCCCTCCCCTCTCATTCTTTTTATCTCTCTCTCTCCCTGCGCTCTCATCCACATTCCCTCCCTCTCCTCACTCCATCCTCTGTCAGGCATTAAGTAATGTAGTCCCAAGGTTAGTGGCAATCAGACCGTCAGACCGTCTCATTCACAGAACTCAGTCCAAGGTTAGTGGCAATCGGGGGAACTAGCTGCCCATGTCCGTGCCCTCTCATTGTCTCGTGCCAGTAAGCTGCGTCAGGACTACCCCTCGAAGATCCTGATGAACCTGTCCGCCGCCCTGCTGCTGCTGAACCTGCTGTTCCTGATCAACACCTGGCTGGCCTCCTTCGGTAACCATGGCCTGTGCATCTGCCTGGCTGTCACCCTGCACTACTCCCTGCTGGCCTCCTTCACCTGGATGCTGCTGGCAGCTGTGCACATGTACTTTGCGCTCGTCAAGGTCTTCAACATCTACGTGCACTCCTACATCCTCAAGCTCTGCTCCATTGGCTGGGGTGAGTGCTGTGTACCTGGCCTTAGCTTGTCTGATGGGCTATGGTTACGTACGGTTAGTCTTGGTTAGGGTTACCATATGACTGTTCACTGGGACAGTTTGGGACAGTTCAGGCTTTTTAAGTCACACCCCAATGCATTCTGGTAAGTGTAGTCCTGAGACAGGTTAAACGTACCAGAATGCATTGCGATCTAAGTTGAAAAGCCTGAAGTGTCTGATTAATAAAGAGGCTGATGTGTCATGTGTTGGAGGATGTACCTCCTCCCAAACTACATTCAAATTCAAACGTTTACTCTCTCTCTCTCTCTCTCTCTCTCTCTCTCTCTCTCTCTCTCTCTCTGTCTCTCTCTCTTTCTCTGTCTCTCTCTCATACTCTCTGTACAGGGGTTCCACTGGTAGTTGTCAGCATTGTACTGGCGATCAACAAAGACTTTTATGGAAGTGGAGTGTCTGCTGAATCTGTCAGCTCAGCCAAGACTCCAGAGGATGTGTTGTAAGTAGCGCCTCTTGTTTCTGTTTTTATATGAAGTGACAAACAAATCCAATTAAGGGAGAGAATGTGGAACAATGTATTTCTGAACTCCATTGTCAGTGAAAGCAAACTTGCTGTGGCTGATTTAATGATGTTGCACCACCCCTGGAGTGTGTGGATTGAACCCAGGTGATTAATTGCTCTTCTCTGCATGGGTCTCCTGCAGCTGCTGGGTCCAGGACAACGTGGCCTTCTACGTGTCGGTGGTGGCTTACTTCCTGCTGATCCTGGTGTGCAACCTGGCTGTGTTCATTGTGGTGCTGGTCCAGATCCACAGCGTGAAGGCCAGGAATCCGGCGGGCAGCCAGAGCGGGCATCTGTCCAACCTGAAGAGCGTGGTCAGCCTGACCTTCCTGTTGGGGCTCACCTGGGGCTTTGGCTGCTTCGCCTGGGGCCCCGCCAAGGTGCCATTCCTCTACCTCTTCTCCATCTGCAACTCCCTGCAAGGTAAGAGCAAAACTCTGAAGACAGTTCCCCTGTCTGAATTCGGATGAGGGCAATGAAGTGCTGTACATTACCTCATCAAGTTTGGCCATTTCTGCCAATGCATTAGCATGCTTTCACTAGGCTTTGCTGCACTGTGCTGTACTGTCACCTTGGGGTATCTGGCTATGCTGTTAATGCAATATAGGGCTGCATTGTCGTCACCCCTCTCCCAGGGTTCTTCATCTTCGTGTTTCACTGCCTGCTGAAAGAGAACGTCCGGAAGCAGTGGAGGATCCACCTGTGCTGTGGCAGATTCAGGCTTAACGAATACTCAGGTATGTTACTATTTAAAAGAATCCCTCTGGCTCTACAGGGGTGGAGGCTCAGGAACTCCCTTCTCTGTCCCTGTGTGTTCTTATATTTTATAGATATAACTAGTGGTGGCATGGCAAGCAATGTGCACTGTGTTTATTGTAACTAAATTGCTTTGTCCTTCTAATGATCTTAGTCTAAGGTCTTAAAAGTTGTGCATAGTGTTAGGAGTTGAAAAAGCATCTAACACAAACACAGTCTCAAATTCTGATGCAGCTGCTGCTAATACAAATATTAAGAAGAAAGACGACTTTTTTTTTCCAGACTGGAGCAGGTCTGGTACAAACGGCCGGTCCAGAGCGAATCAACCGGCCCGCAGCCCCTCAGTGAAATCGGTCAAGTCTCACAAGTCCAACTCCACCAGCAGCACCTCCAATGGGTCTGACTCTGGGAGGAAGCTCATCTCTACCGTGGGATCCCACCTGGGTAAGAAACACAGCCAGACCTCGCTAGGGGGAGGCTACTGCATGACCAGTCAGCAAACAGCACAACAGCCAGCTTCTAAACACCATCCAGGCAGCATCCAAGCAGCTCTGGCCCTGCTGGGGTTTCTTATCAGGGTGGGGTGGGGTTAGAGCATGGATTTTATCATGTGTTAAAAGACGAACAATTAAATAAATAAATCTACTTCCTATTGCAGTTAGTTTATATCTTAGTTTTATATCTTACAACTGTCTCGTATTCTGTATTTTGATGGAGTGAACCTACCAAAGGGGAATAAGAAAACTGCAGTGGCATTTTCCAGGGGGGGGGGGAAACAACAGAAATGTAGAGGAGGATTGAAATTCTTTATATTGAAAAAATAATAGGAATTGCAGTAGATGCCCCCTTTTTGCAAAAAAAAAAATTGAAACAAAGGGGAATTGGTGCAGACAGACGGGCCACGCTCTTTACCTGGTGCAGACAGACATGCCACGCTCTTTACCTGGTGCAGACAGACGTGCCACGCTCTTTACCTGGTGCAGACAGACAGACACACACACACACAGATCTCTCTGTCTGATCTTTATTTCCCTTCAGAACTTGTCTATGAAAACCCTTCGGCAGTCTCTTCCACAAGCAGCAGCCCCTCCTTCCCCAGTGTGTTCAGAGTTCAGACGAATGGGTTGGAAGTGCACTGCCAGCAGCCCTCCTGGAAGAAGTGAGCCCTCTCTCCCCCTCTCCCTGTCAGGAACACTGGACCCAGGACCGCAGCGCCAGCCTTGAACTGCCCTTCAGTCATACCATTTCCACCACTGTACCACAAGAGGGTGCTGTCTGGACGTACAGCAGTGAGAAGAGCCATAGTTAGAATATATATAATTACTGTATGTATTGGTAGATATACACCATTCAGTCTCTTGGGGGTACACTTGCCCTGTTTAAGTGAATGGTTCATATTCAAGTTGCCTAATCTTCACAAAGCCAGCCTTGCAGAACCTGCCCTTTGTGGGTGCCAGTTTTTTTTATTTTTATTGGCACTAATTATTATTATTCCTGTTATTGTTTAGTTTAATTGTATTTTATCATTTGCTCTTAATTTCGGGTGCTGTTTTTAATGCCTTGATTTTTTTATGTGACAATACATCCTTTTAATTGCATTCCCAGATATGGGGAAAAGAAAACGATTGTTGATTGTGTACATATACACAATCAACTATGTAATGGTCTAATGTAATTCTTGACATCCTAGAAGATTGTACACATAAGTCCACAAATAAACCCAGGCAGAGTAATAGACACATCCTTGTCATATTTGTATACATTGTAGTTTGCTGTAATAGAAACATTATTATATATTGTATTGCTACATTAGATGCACACACTGTGCATGATAATCACAGGGTAAAATGCAGTGCATGCTTGTTTTGTGAAGACTGCTGTATCAGATAACATACACTTATACTGCAATTACAGCATTTGCACACCTGTTGGCACTGTGTGTACATTGAAAAAAAACCCATAAACCACTTAATAAAAAGAGGTATAGCAATACTAAAAGTTGATGTTTTGACTAGTAGTCTGGATCAACATATTCTAAAATCTTAAGAATGAATATTAAACTAAAATAAACGTGTTGGTAAGCAGTCTGGGCTTCCAGGATAGACCTATGGGAGGGGGCCGCCATGCAGTTAGATCTTTCCAGCTACTTCAAAGGTGTTTTAGTAATCTCAAACAGGGGGCTGAAATGTTGCATCCCGGGTGATCAAAATTGCGGTAGGTATGTTAAAGGAAGTTCGTGATTATATATACAGTAGAAAGTTGCTTTCTTTAGTCAGTAATGGAGTTTGAGGAGAGATCAGAGTCCCACAGCAGCCGCCCTTGACCCTGCTTTGATCTCTCCTTTACGCTCGGTGAGACACACACACACTGTCGGATCTGTCTGCTACCTGAAGTTGTTTTCGTTGTACCCTGAGGAAACCCAGCGGAAGATTGCAGAGATACCTGACCTTTTCAGTTCCCCACACCCCCGGCGCTGCTTATTCAGTCCGCGTATCAGCCTTTAGCTCTGGCTTGAATGGAACAAAGCGTCTGAGAGGTCCACAAAGAAACACGCTTGGAGCATCTAGATCAAGAGGAAAACAAACGATGTGACAACAAGGACTGCGCTTCCTAAAAGCTTTCACGTCAGCTCAGCCGTGTGTTCTGTGGTCCCTGCTTGCGATAACACAGCAGACCTTTCTGTTGTTGTTGACAGCCGAACATAACAGCAGGCTTTAAAGAAAATCAGATAAAAAAAATAAATAACAAAGCAAAAATATTCAATGCAAGTGTGTGACAATGAGAGTTTTTGTGTGAATCTGACTTTTGAGGTCTCCAGGTAAAAGCCATTCAGAAGGAAGGCCGGTGCTTGGAATGCACAACGTGCTCGATACAGAAAGACTGACAAAAAAAATAAGCATTTCATGCGTAACGATAAAACATTCAGTAAATGCATTCAAATTGAGCAGGCCCACCGAGGGAGCGGGGAAATTCCCCTGGAGCCCACAGCCACAAAAGGGGCCCCGGAAAAAAAATTCTGGTCACAATACCGAACATTACCCGACGTGCTTCTGTGGTAGTCTAAAGCATGAGGCAGTGTAGGCGCTGTCAAAATACTATTCATTGAAGTGAAATGCAATATTTGAAATACAGTCCAGTGAGAACAGCTGGATACCACTTGCAACTGCCTGTACGCGCCTCGAGCTTGCTCTATGAAAGCATTTTACAGTAGTCTTTATTTGGAAGTGTTGATTTTTTGAATAAGTTGCTCTGTCAGTTTAAATGACAGTTCTGTACTGTGGTGAAGCTTGGACCCTGGAAAGGACGGTGAGCGGTGTGTATTATTTTGGGTTGAATTGAACCAACTAATTTAGTCACCGAAAGGTATCCCAGCTGCAGCAGCGCCGCTTACAAAGTCTTGAAGGAAGTACATTAAAGTGACTGTAACTGACTTCCACAGACCAGTTTTTGACTGGAATGTTTATTGTGTTTGCATTTTGCTAAAATCATCCTTGCGCGTGTTTATTTTATATATGTGTTGCTGAGCTCACGTGGGCAACGGTACTGACAAAAACATACAGATCAATTTAACGGTTAAAACAAAGTTTGAATACATGTATAAAAGCCTGCCTTGTTTACACACTGTGTGTCTTGGACTGGGGATGGTTGGTTGTGTTTAAAATATTCATGAATAGGGTTAAATGCATCTGGTGCTTATTATAGTAAATTCGACTCACGTCGTTCTCTTACCAGATATAATATCATTATTACCTCTGCAGCTGGGATTGCGCTGCTAGATCATTGGCATTTAGCTCCAGACTATAGCACGGGCCAGTTATCTTCCAGATAATGGCTGCGTCACGTGTTACTGATCGCTCATCTGTTAAATCGGGGAGGTAAAAGCAGCAATTAACCCACACCAGTTAAAAGCGCTGCTGTGCGTCTGAGCGCGAAGAACACCCTTATTGATTTAGCAATGGAAAGGTTTCGTGTTACACAAATATGGTTCTGCACATTGACTTCTGATGTATACTTATAACACAAAACAGCACAGAGCGAATAGTTATAGAATAGTAGGCTACACAATTCAATTATGTTTTGTGAATTCAAGGATGAAGTTTTGTTTTGCAAAAAACTACAGTACAGAAACGCCCCATGCATGATGGGAAATGCAACGTGGACTGCAACTAAACCAGTACAATGTGCCCCACTGACCAGAGGAGTAACAGGACTCACTGCACGTGCGTCTGTCACCAATCAGCAGATGCTCCTCCCACTTTGTACCCGTTCATACTTTACACCACGAGACAAGAATTCTGCTTAACTATACGCTGGGCTGGCTTGCAGATCTGAAGTAAGCATTAACCCACACAGAACCTTTTTTAAAAAAAGTATGTGTAGCAGTTCCAGCAAACAACGCAGTCTGTGGTAAAAGACAGTTTTAATTGAGATTCACGATATTATTTTGAAGATTGTGACTAACTTTCACCATGGGCTCTTCCAACGAGACTTCGACAATGTCCAGCAGCGCAGAGCCCGGTGATTCGACCAGCGCTCAGAATTTCAGCACCTTGGACAGCGGGCCAGCTCAAGAAGCGCCCGTTGCTCAGGCCGTTCTCTGCACGGTCCTGTCTGTCTACGGCACCATCATCGCTGTGGGTCTCCTAGGAAACGTCATTCTGATTAAAGTGTTTTTCACGGTCAAGTCCATGCAGACAGTCCCCAACATCTTTATTGCCAGCCTGGCTGTGGGAGACCTGCTGCTTTTGCTGACCTGCGTGCCGGTGGACGCCAGTCGCTACTTCGCGGATACTTGGCTCTTCGGCAGAGCTGGCTGCAAGATCATCTCTTTCATCCAGCTGGCCTCAGTCGGCGTGTCTGTGTTTACCTTGACCGTCCTCAGTGCTGACAGGTAATGGGTATGTTGCTGTGAGCGGTCCAAGTGACGGGTTCACTTTCTCTGTTTAGCTTCTGTTGCTATCACCCCAGTCCTCTGAACTCATAACAACCCAGGTACCGCTATGGTTTGTTTTTTTCAAACAGTAACTTATTAGTTTTTTGATCTGCATTTAACGAGGTTTATCACTTTTAAAGCTGGGATTGTGATCAGGATGGATGATTAGTAAATTATTATTTTTCTTTAATTAGCTTTTCTTCTCCGCATCAATGAAGGGTGGATTCAATCCATACAAATGCAGCAGAAGAGCAGTAATTACTGTTTTATTTTCTAGGAAATGTCTCTTTCCAACAGGGGCACACCTCCGAACCGCGGGAAAAGCGTGGGGACATAGCAAAATTACTTTTGCAAGCGTAATGCCTCTATAAATTTTGAATGAATTCTGCCACAGAAAGGGCAAACGAAGCTGAAGAATGCTTCATTTTGTATTCACGCTCCTCTAATTTTTCCTCGGGTTGACCTCTGTATCATTCAGTCAATGTTAAATAAGAAGTGAACATGCAGTTATATTAGCTGAAAACATCCAGTTTGGGAATGTAGGTACAATTTCATCATAATGTCATGAGTCCCCCTTTCGTTTTGTAAAAAAAAAAAGGCTATCAGTCGCTGGGGGTTGGGGGCACTGTTTCCTTAGCAATAATATACCGAGCATCAAAAGAGCACTATTATAACACATTTATTTTCGAAATAAGGTATATAAATGATGGTCATTGACGAAATGTTTTTTGGTTTCTTTTTAATCACTTGATCATTCATCCTTGACCATGACATGCGTGAATGACTATGACTGAAGCATAGGCACTTAATCACCTAATTAGTGAGACAGTTGATTGGACACTGGATATGGAGTGATTTCAGCTGTTGAATTGCAAGCTTGAATAAAAGCAATAAAGAAAATCACAGAAAAAAAACCCAATATGTCATGTCTGTCAAGAGAGCAGGGCCATCTTGGGGGCTCACAGCCAGCAATTTCAAACCTGGCGAGACGGTATAACCAGACACACTCTGTCAATGATAGGCCATGAACTGGGAGACCAAGAGTCACAACACCTGCCCAAGATTGTCAGATGATTTTGCAGCATCTTCATGATGTAAATTTTAATCAGCACAATGTCACTGCACCTGCTCTAAAACAGAGTTTGTCATTTTTCGATCACATCTAGTTAATTTTATCCAAATATAAGTGTTAAGTTTCTTTTGATGCTCAGTATACATAGGAAAATAAAACCCTGCAAGTGCAACATTTGGCCATGAGTGTTGCTGTGTGCTATGCAAAATATGAACAAAACAGAACCCATCCAAGACTGTGAGGTGTGTTTCCTTGCTAGTCTGCGATTCCTGCTGCCTGCAGTCAGCTGGGTGGCTGTCTCATTTCAGGTACAGAGCGATCGTCAGGCCGATGGACCGGCAGGGCTCGGACGTGGTGCTGTGGACCATCTGCAAGGTGGGGTGTATCTGGATGCTGTCCATGCTGTTCGCGGTCCCGGAGGCTGTCTTCTCAGACTTGTATTCATTCAACGTCCTGGGAATCAACAGCACCTTCGAGACGTGTGCACCCTACCCGGTCTCGGAGAGAGCCCTGCAGGAGACGCACTCGCTGCTCTGCTTCCTCGCCTTCTACCTTGTCCCACTTGCCATCATCTCCGTCTACTACATCCTGATCGCCAGGGCGCTGGTCAGGAGTGCCTGCAACATGCCCGGGGAGGAACACCCGCACATCCAGAAACAGGTGCTTCAGGGAAACCCACTTTACATAGGCCCCCAGTCTCTGTGCAATTACTGGCCTCCCTCAACATGCAAGAGGGTTCATTTAGGTCTCAGTGTGTTCCTATCATTATTAATGCAGGCTGATGGGGGCCAGCGAGTCTTAATTAACAGCCTGGCCTAGTCATAACTTATTAAATATTGATGTTTCTATTTGAAATGTTTTGCCAAGAGTTTATATTTTGATATCGAGCGTTGATTACTACCTGTCTGGTATTGGATTAGGAAATAGGTTTCTGATTGCATCTGCTATAAATAGATATCTGTGCAGACAGGGAGAGTTTCCCAAACACATCTCTGAACAGAGCAGATGGCGACTGAACAATTCACATTCTCACAAGAGTTGGGAAACATCCATCAAGATTTAATCAAAAGATTTGTCTTGAAGTTGAAGGTACTTTGCTTGTTATAGAACATGTTAAAAAAAAGAAAGAAAGAAAGTCAGCCTTGATGAAGCGAATGTATAAGCGCATGTTTCTGTTGGTCCTGTTGCAGATGGAGTCTCGTAAGCGTCTTGCGAAGACGGTGCTGGTGTTTGTCTTCCTGTTCGCTCTGTGCTGGCTGCCCAATCACGCGCTGTACCTGTACCGCTCCTTCAGCTACAGCTCCTCCGTCGACTCCTCCACCAGCCACCTGCTGGCCTCCTTCCTGTCTCGCGCCCTGGCCTTCAGCAGCTCTGTGCTGAACCCCTTCGCCCTCTACTGGCTCAGCAAGACCTTCCGCCAGCACTTCAAAGCCCAGCTCTGCTTCGTGTGCCACCGCCGGCACCTGGACACCCGCCGAAACAGCCTGGCACACAGCCAGACTGGCATCACCATGGCTACGGTGAGACTCTCCGAGGGCAGCAGCAGCCTGATGAACAAGAAATAGTAGCCGGGGGCTCAGGGAAGTAGCTCTCTCTTCCACTCAAGGGCTCTATCCAAATAAAATATATTCGTTTTTCAAATTCTGTCGAATGAAATTTGATACCCGTGACACTTCCATAGGCTGCTGTGAAAGAAGCTGAGAGCAATCTGGAGCAATTCCTCAGATATCAAACTGTATTAAACACTATCTCGTTCGCAAAAAATGATAATGTACATTAAAAAAAAAATAGGGGACACAATGGTAACAAATGAGGGACCAACTAATGCTGAGCATCCTGCACCCTGGATGAAGCTGTGGGTTTGAGTGCTTACAGTGATTGAGCAAAAAGGCAGTAATTAGCGAGTGCTTGCTGTGTGGATGACATTACCCACAGTGCAGTATTGATTACCTGCAGTTTGTCACAGTCACCCTCAACACTTTCATTGTTAATAATTAACTGCAGACAAATCTTCCTGGTTTAGTTGCTGTCTGTCTGTCTCTCTTTCTGTTCTGTATCTGTTCTGTATAGATAGATACACTGAAATACTTTCTATCTTCAAATGTATGGACTGATGCACAGCAGAAACTGTGCAACTGAAATCAAATGTTGCTAAACAGGCCCTGATGTATACACATGTATTGCCTTGCATATGACATGATTTCCATTCGCATCTGCAGCACTAGTGTTTGTGCCTGCTCTCTGTTTCCCTTTCTGTGAGGTTTGTAACTGTTTGTCCTGGTAGATCGCACACAGACTCACTGGGATATTTAGCTTGTTATCTATTTGAACACTGTACGTGACAGGGCTGGGGTCCTGATGTTGCTGTTTAATGCTCTATCCTGAGTGTTGTGTGTGATTCCCTCATGCTGTTTAATGCTCTATCCTGAGTGTTGTGTGTGATTCCCTTGTGCTGTTTAATGCTCTATCCTGAGTGTTGTGTGTGATTCCCTCGTGCTGTTTAATGCTCTATCCTGGGTGTTGTGTGTGATTCCCTTGTGCTGTTTAATGCTCTATCCTGGGTGTTGTGTGTGATTCCCTCATGCTGTTTAATGCTCTATCCTGGGTGTTGTGTGTGATTCCCTCGTGCTGTTTAATGCTCTATCCTGGGTGTTGTGTGTGATTCCCTCGTGCTGTTTAATGCTCTATCCTGGGTGTTGTGTGTGATTCCCTCGTGCTGTTTAATGCTCTATCCTGGGTGTTGTGTGTGATTCCCTCATGCTGTTTAATGCTCTATCCTGGGTGTTGTGTGTGATTCCCTTGTGCTGTTTAATGCTCTATCCTGGGTGTTGTGTGTGATTCCCTCATGCTGTTTAATGCTCTATCCTGGGTGTTGTGTGTGATTCCCTTGTGCTGTTTTTGCTTGAATTCTTTCTTGCTATGCTTCCCCACCTTCCATTGAGCTGACACACAGCATTGGATTTGCCTTGTGAATAAAGAGAGCAGTATTTGTGCAGAATTAACCCTTTGTGCAGGCTTGTTTTGTTGACTGCTGGCCCGTTACTTGTGCATGCACACTGGGCTTCAGTTCAACAAACACACCCAAGAGAAAATGTTGGGGCAAATCATGACAGTATTGTGAGTACTGTCGTACCATATAATAATCTTCAATGGCACAGCTGAGGCAACACAATGATTCTGTACCAGGGCTTCTGACATCCCTTTGAATTATCCTGCCACTAGAAGGTGCTGTAAGAGCTTTGCAGTTCAAAATAGAAGTGAGCAGTGAAAGTGGTGACCTGAAGAGCAATGCTGGTATTATTTTCTGAGAGGTCTGCTTTACCCTGTCTATCACGAACCCCTGGTGTTTCCTGGCTCTGGTTTGATTGGAGAGCAGAGCAGGGGGGTGGAGCGGAGTCTCCCCTGTGCAGTGCAGGGCGCAGCATCACCCTGAGCAGTGCTGAGTGACTGGGCCAGAGAGTCACAGCCTGCCCTCACGCCCCGAGTCAGTGCCTGCTTCTTCTGGGGAAAAAAGATCATTAAGTTGGGCTGTCAATCTTACTGTGTAGTGCCGTCTTTGTACTTTCCTATTCCAGTTAGATCTTGAAGGATTTCAGTACAAGTAATGGACAAACCTTCACACACACACACAATTAAACCCAATGGGCCGATTGACTGAAAATGGATGATCTCTTGTGACCACGCAAAGCACAGTGATTATTCCTCCTAATTGAAGGCAGTTCTCCATGATAAAGTGCATTCAGTCCCGGATTAGACTGCTTCTGCTGCAGTGGCACGATGTTTAACTGAGTGGTGCAGAGCGAGATACAGAGATGAAGGCGTGAAACCACTGCAGTGCGAAAGCTGAGAAACAAGAAATGGGAGTGCGCTCAAGAAATGTCTTGTTAGGGTTTGGTGTGCTTGTAACTCCCCCCCACCCCGAGCAGTATTCCAGCTCTGAAAGATGCCCTGCTTAAATTATGGAGCAACCAAACCCAAGGAGAGAACTGGCTCTCTTTCATTCTCAAACATGCTTTATACTATGCTGTGCTTTACAATTTTTAACTAGAATTATCTGTAATTTTTTCATACAAAATGCTATTCTTTTCTGTTTAACACTGCCGATATTGTACATATCTATACAATATAATATATTGCAGTCGAGTAGAATTCTCATCACAGTTTAATTAAGTATGCAGAGACATTTCTAAGTTTAGGCTAAGACTTGCCTTTTTGACGAGGCTTTTGGTTAGTTTTGTAGAATCGATTTAGTAAAGCGTTCTGGGATGCTTGAACGACGCTGAATGAAACTAGTAGAGCTCTGTCCAGATGGATTAGACTGGATTGAATAGTCAATACTGTTTGCGCACGGCTGAGTTTAATGAAGCAATGTGCAGTTGTGTACGCTTCTCCTCAGATTGAGCTGCCCCGATCAATTGACTTCTCCGGCAATTGCAATTTACGAGTGCTTGCCTTCTCCGATTTAACCCATTCAAAGCACACCCGTTAAAACATAACCAACTGTTTGGCCACGTTCATATACCTCTAAATAACAGCAGAAATGACTCCCCATCTAGCCTTAGCTAACAACACAAAACAAAAAAGTTAAATCACAAGTCTGCATTGCAATAGGTTGTGTCGCAGGCAGCTTGCGTTCGCAACCCAAGTTTAAACTTGCACTCCACCCTTCATCTGGGACTGGTTTACTGGCAAGCGCATTTGGCTGTTTAGTTAACTGATTAACCGAATTATACAGAACGAATTAGTACTAGCAAGCTTGTGTAACATGCAGTGTTGTGCTTCTGTTTAGAGAGAAGGACTGACATTATCAGAGCAAACGAAAGGTTAAGACAGGCTAGGCAACCTTGGCACTTCCAATCCAATCCATCACAGGACGTTATTCCAACCAGACCCTACACTATTGAATTGACCTCCGTCGCTACCCCTGGTTTAAGAGATGCAGGCTGGTAGCGATGCAGTCCTTCGTGATTGGATCCACTCCTTGTAACTCAATCCATTAATCGGATGAGCAGCTGTAAGCATGCAGCTTGTTGCTATACTGCTGGTTTTCATCGACAGGCTCGTTTTATATGGAGCATGTATCTTTCAATTGACCTCAATCGCTTTTGGGGGAACATTTTTTGAACTAAATTACAAATAAAAAAAGACTTGACTGCTCCGAGGCAAATGGAGCCCAGTAATGTTCTGCTCGTGCAAATTCATATTAACGGGCGCATTAACTTTGATAGAATTCCGGCTTCCAGAATTGCTGGAATCCTCCGCCCTGCGGTCTGCGACACTAGTTCGTGAGCTTCAGTTATAGTCCCTTCATATCGATAACTCAAAGGCAGCCAGTCATTGAAAATCAATCCAGTCATTTACTGGATAGAAAGTGTTATCCTATTTCACAACAACGCACGAGCATCCACTCTGCATTTATTATAAACAGAGTGCGTAAATAATATAACAATTCCGCAATGCTCTTTCAGCTCCTCCAGAGTTTGTTGCTACATTTATCAGTGATTTATAAACATAGCAGGCGCGCAGTTTTGCGTTGTTTGAGTTAAGCTTCAATTAACAGCACAGACACATAAACACTTCGATTAGTTTTCAGAGTTAATGTGAAAACAAGATTGGGTATTTGGTTATGTATTCTCCTTGCTTACAGCTGAGAAATGCACTTATTACGGGCTCACAGAGAATGGCCTGATCCATATGTAGAGATTGGGTATTTGGTTATGTATCCTCCTTGCTTACAGCTGAGAAATGCATTTATTACGGGCTCACAGAGAAGAGAATGGCCTGATCCATATGTAGAGATTGGGTATTTGGTTATGTATCCTCCTTGCTTACAGCTGAGAAATGCATTTATTACGGGCTCACAGAGAAGAGAATGGCCTGATCCATATGTAGAGATTGGGTATTTGGTTATGTATTCTCCTTGCTTACAGCTGAGAAATGCACTTATTACGGGCTCACAGAGAATGGCCTGATCCATATGTAGCACACACTTCTGTTAGTTCAATCCGCAGGTAGTGAACGTGTATCTTAGGTGTACAATACAGTCACCTTGAGTGCCTATTTACCAAAAGGACTGTGCTGCCACCGTGTGGAGCATGTGACCTACTACAGACCCTTGGAGATATGCTAATCACATGAGTTGTTTCATTTTCATGACACGAATTTAGGGCTTCCCAAAAGTGCCTCCTCCCTATGTAAAACTGGCTTGGATAAACGAGAAAATGAAATAAAAAAAAAACCAGCTTCTAGCAATTGCCGCTCTGACCCGTTTCCCGTCATTTACCACGGATTATATAATCCTTGTCATTCAGAAAGCGAGCCAGCCTCTGTAATCATGTGTTGTCTACAGACTACAGTTAGTACAGGAAGTTCCTCCCTACGACCTCGGAAGTATTTTCGTGTGCTCCTTGCTCCTCAGTGAATGTAGGTCTGGTTTTTTTTTTCAAACTCTGAGGTAATTAAGAAACTTATACTAGTAAACACTTAACTGTGCAAGCTGGGAACATTATCAGTCTAATCCGTTTGCGACAGTGTGTTGTAAATCACAATGTTGTGTGTATTTGTACGGTATTGTTTACTTTGTATACAACGGTTTTGTGCATTTTACTGTCAGGTTTTGACAGTTTTCCCCCTCATAATCGAGTTGTGTTTATTGCAAATGTTTTGTATTGTATGTTGGTTAATATTAACGTGTATATAAAGGTAGTTATAAATAGCTGTCATATATTCGTTAAGTAAGTTACAGTTTACGGTACGTGTATCTTCGCTGACCGTTTCGGATCATCGTATTTTCAATATATGATTGTCAGTGAAGACTGTCCAAGATGTTAGGTAGTTATTATACGTGCATTTAAAGTTGCGGTACCCCGCAGCAATTTAAAACGCATCCCCCAGACTGCAGATATAACTAGCTATCAAAAAAGCCGTACATGCGAGGTCTGATCGTCCTCATCATCACGAACCAGGTGTTAATAATACTGCAAAACAAAGACGATTCCAGGACCCCTTAAGCTTTTTTGGACAGTGTTACACAGTGTCATGTAGACGAGCAGATACTAAAAGGAACGGCCGTCCCTGTTGCATCTGTTAAATAAACACGCCTTTTTTTCCCCTCCAATGTGTGTTTGGTCTACGGATAGATGAGCGGCAAATCTGATGGAAACAACGAATTCCACGAGCAGCTGCGATTGCAGCAGCTGTACGGGGGGAGCCGGGAGGAGGGGGGCGGAGAGGACCCCAACACCTACGTGGATCCTGAAGACGGGACGGTGTATGACTGGGACCACGAAAAGAGGGCTTGGTTCCCGAAGGTGTGTATATGAATAGAGCTCTTGGACATGTCTAAGTATCCAGCGCATGTATCCAGTTCATATTCACCACCATAGAGAATGCGCAAAAACAATCATGGAAGATAATGCGGGATTGAAAGGGATGCTCTGAGTGATTTTTATAATAGTTGAAAGGTGGAAGTTTCTGCAGCTATCTTGCCCCTAATGTCAGTAGCTTTACTGCATCTCATTTTATTGGTCCTGTTTAAGGGATCATACTGAACTATCTAATGTAGGGCTTCACAGTCGTCCCTTGCAAATTTTTACTTGACTCAGGGATGGCAATAAGACTCCTATTGCGTAGCAGTTTCACCCATTCCAGGTTTTAATATGTGCTTGATTACCCACAGTGCATCAATAACAAGCTGGGGGGGTCTTATTAAACACATAGTAAAACCAGGAATTGATCAAACTGCTGTGCAGTGGGAGTCTTATTTCCATCCCTGCATCCCTGTTGACTATAACGTGAGTGAACATTATGGTGTTAATGTTCACTTTGTGCTTCAGACTTTTGCAGTCTTGCTTCAAATCTCGCCCTGCAGTTAACAGAAGACTTTCTGGCAGCTTATCACGCTAACTACGGCTTCAACACGGAGGAGTCTGAGAGCACGCCTGCCTCGGCTGATCAGCCGGGCCCTGCTACCCAGGGTGGGGATACCAAGAAACCACCAGCAGATGGCGCTGAGGCTTCACAGGCTAAAGAGGGCAAACAGAAAGGAGAGAAGCGGAAAGGCGATCCGGGTGAGGAGATCTGCTTTCCTTTTAATCTTTAGTGACAGTGAAGTCAGGCACCTTGCGTCACTCGCCACAGTCCGGTGCTGGATGTGCAGCAAAGAGTGTGGAGCTGCAGTAATCCTGAGTGTGGATACTCTGCTGAAATCTTTAGTGACAACAAGAATGCTGCTTTTTAATTAGTTGTTATTTTTACTGTGTATGATTATTAAAAGCAGCGGCTCTTTGTTTATTGTTTTGCAGGTTGGTTTGATGTGGACGAAGGGAAAAACACAAATGTCTACGTGTCGGGTAAGCAGGATTGCTGGCCTTGCTGCCAGTAATACCAATCGACCCCCACAAGTCAGATCTGTGAACTCAAGCAATGCAGACTGTATCCACAGAGCCTAGACAGCTAGATACATACAACCGGGCACCACAGGGAGTCACGGGACTAGACAGCAGAGAAACTCAAAGTCTGGCTGGTAAAATCAGACGACCGCTTAATTCAGGTAGCTTTAATAACAGCTATTACTGTATATAGAGCCACATAAAGTCTTATCTGTATTGCAGTCTGTGACTGTTACACAATACAGTAGACTCACTAAGACTAGTGATTCATTTTTTTCTGTAGAAACAACCTTATGAATGTATCTGAATGGCAGGTTTGACACCTCTGTCTGTGTTTTGGTCTGCTGTTCCTCTATAAGTGATTCTGTTTGCCTGCCTGCCTGCCTGTCTCTCTGTCCTTCATCTCTCTCTGTCTCTGTTCTTCTGTACGCTTCTCTCTCTCTCTCTCTCTCTCTCTCTCTGTTTCTCGTTCTGACTGGCTGTTTCTCTGTCAGGCTTACCGCTGGATATCACCCCTGATGAGTTTGTGGAGGTCATGTCCAAGTGTGGGATTATCATGCGAGACCCCATCACAGAGGAGTATAAAGTGAAGCTCTACAGGGATAACCAAGGGAACCAGAAAGGAGACGGGCTGTGTTGTTATCTCAAGGTCAGTAACCGACTTGGTCTTGTGTGTGCTGGCACAGTCAGTTACACAGTTATTGAAAGACTGAAGTTCCAGATCCCATCAGAGCTAAAGCCCATGCTGTCTTTAGCTCCCCAGCTCTCATAGAAGGGAGCCCTGGGATGTTGAATTTCAGTGGATCCAGAGTTCTGGTGTCCTGACGTGTGGCAACAATTGAAGTCACTGTTAGTCAGATACACTGGCTTCAAATGAAAGCAGTTGAACAATTATACTAAAATATCAATTCCTTCAAAGGAATTGGAATTGGCAAATTATTTTAAAAAGGAATTGAAAAGAGGAAATAAGACTCCCATTGCATAGCAGTGTCACCCATTCCAGGTTTTAATATGAGCTTGATTACCCACAGTGCATCAGTAACAAGCTGGGGGGTCTTATTAAACACACAGCAAAACCAGGAATGGATCATAGTGCTGTGCAATGGGAGTCTTATTTCCAGCCCCGCTGTTACCCCTGCAAACCCCCTGATTGCTGGCTCCGTGCCCTGGTTGTTCTGTAGAAGGAGTCGGTGGAGCTGGCAGAGAAGCTGATCGATGAGTCTGAGATCCGGGGGTACAGGCTGCACGTGGAGGCAGCGCATTTCGAGCTCAAAGGCCAGTACGACTCCAGCAAGAAGAAGAAGAAGAACAAAGACTACCGCAAGAGGCTCCTGAGGCAACAGAAGTATGCTTTTAAAACTGCAGCTGTTGAGTTTGAGTAGGTGGGGTGGGTGGACGTCCTTCACTCTCTGGGTTGGGTTTTCTCAGCCCAGTTCTTGGTGGTCCACATCACAACCGGTATTGAAATATAATGGGGTGCATGGATGGCCTTTTATACAGTTCTACCATAACAAAGCAGTTTTACTGTGAGAGACTGTAAGCAACCACAAAGGGCAAGTGGGTCTTGTTTTAGACGCGAGCAAAAACCAGAGTGGGTGCCACACAAGGGGAGGCCAGTTTCATCTCCTCTCTTGTCTCAATAACGTGGCAGGCTTGTGTTGTGTCTGTCGGTATATTTAACATCTCTCCCCACTCCCAGGCAGCTGGACTGGAAGCCAGAGAAGAAGCCAGGCGAGGCTCGACTGAGGCACGAGCGGGTTCTTATCATCAGGAACATGTTCCATCCCAAGGACTTTGAGGTAGGCTCAGTGCCGCCACCTTCCAGACAGGACTACCGGGCGCAGCTGTGCGCTTATTAAATACGTCATGATCTTTGGCGATGGGTACAGCCACAGTGTGAATCATTCTAGCAGCCCCCCTTCACTTAAAATATATCAGTGTTAGTTGGTGAAATTAACATGTGTGAGACCATTTGGGACTGAAGCAACTGATCACAATGATCTGCTTTAGAGTGTTTTGATATGTTAGCAAAAGTAACTACAGAATTAACCAGGAGGGGGCAGTATTTTTTCAAACAAAAAAGTAAAATAAGGGGGTCCCCGAATGGCTCACCTGGTGAAAGCACTGCCGCGTGGTGTGCAGGTGAGTCATGCAAACAGAGATCGCACGTTAGAATCCTGGTTGTGCGAGGCAGACGGTCTTCGCTGGGGACTCCAAAGTGGGAGCAAAATGAAAAAAAAATTGGAGATTCTAAATTTATATATTAAAAAAAAAAAAAAAGAAAAAGAGAATTAATTATGTCTTAAAAATATGTTTGCTCATAATTATACATTTCCTTTCATACTCTTCTTTTCTTCCTGCCAAACTAATTTGGCACCAAGCTGGCACACGTTTGATCATTGCATTCAGCATATAAAATGGGTCATATTTACTATTTACAAAGAGTGCTCCAGTCTTTACTTATCTAAAAATAATCTTGACTTTACCAAACTAGTATCAAACACCTGAGTTATGTAGATATCTTAAACCTTCTTGCTGTTGTTTATTTATCAGTTTTGTACATTTCTGGTGAATTTTTTTTATCTTTCAAAATAAAATAAGGAGTTAATAAATGACTGAAATACAAATACCACCCTGTATATTAAAACATGCAGTGCCGAAACTAGAATCCTTAACTGTGTAAAATAAATGTCTGCTTTATACAAAGTAACGATTGCCTGGTTGTGTAACGCATGGTGTGAATGAGTGAAGCCTGCTGTTTCTCTGTCACCCACGTTGCTTGGAAGATCTGCTGTCTCAAGGCGTTTGCTGTGTTTCACTTTCTACATTATGTTCTCATGCCCTTGAAAACAGGGCTCTGTGCATCCCCACTCCCTCCTCAACTTCATGGTGCTGTCATTTATTAACTGTCTGCCTGAAACCACATTTGTACTGCACTTATGAGTCACTTAAATCAACACCTTTTCTTTCTTTTTTTAATTGCTAATAATCACTTGAGTAAAATCCAGCAGAACTGGCTGGCCTTGTGTGTGTTATGACTCTGGAATTTGAGGTGTGTCAGAATTTATACAGACACTGCGTTTCGTTCTTTAGTTCAGGGGAACTTTACCCAGCAGACGAGTTCAGTTAAAAGCATTTTAATTTGAATTACAGTTTCGAGGCCTGCTGTTGTGTGTTTTTAATGAAGTATAAAATCACTTTGTAATTTTACTGGTGTTTTAAGCTCTTAATGATTGTTGATCAACGAGACCAGTTTTGAGGAGTTTATACTGACAGTTAAATGAAGGTGTATTTAATTTCAAACTGGAAGGGAAATCGTGTCAGTTTCAAGGACGCTGGTACGTGCAGTGCGTTCTACTAAAATAGCTGGGCTGAAATTTGAGCTGTATTCCTATGTTAAATTGAAATTGCTATGAATAGTTTGTATTGGAAAAAATAACAGCAGAATGAATCTTCCCTGCTCGATTTAACCATAATCAAAAATATTTGTGTTCGCCTTAGTTTATACAGTAGTGTACCGTTCTAATCGAATGGTGTACAATAGAAATCATTTTAATATAAATCCAATCGTTTTTATTGTATAGTTGTTCAACTAGGATGTTGCTGTTGAAATGAACCGCTTCTTGTGATGGGTTTGCATGTTTTAGAAATGAATCGGAATTCATCGTCCCCCAGTTTGTAAAGCTGCATTGCTTTTCAAGCCCATCTTACAGTATCACATGTTGATGCATTATGTTTTTAGTAGCTGACCCCTGCATGAACTGTGTGCAGATGCCGTATGCTATTCTTTCTCTGTTCTCGTCGTATTTGTCCGTTTCAAGCAGGTTCTCTTGGAACAAACACTTGATCAAGCCTGCTTGTATTTTGAGGTCCGCTCTGCAGATAATGGAACTAAAGGACCTGTGTACAATTAGTTTATCTAAGAGCAGTGCTCAGTAACATAAAGGGCTTTAAAATATGGTACTTGAATACAAGGGCTTTCAGATGTTTAGATCTGCACCTGAGTCTGATGCCTGCCAGTCCAAACAAGTTACAGCTAGGTCTAAGACCCCAGTGTTGCACAATTTCTACCTTCATTGTTTGAGCTCTTCTAACCACGCAATCTAAATATTGCACAATCGACGCAACTTGAACCCACATGATTGCTATTCGCTTCATTGACAATTTTCAATATGTGATGGTGATGCATTCTATACTGTAGGAAATGTCACTAGAGTATTAACTGCATCAGCCTGGGACAGGCCCCAGGTGGTCTTCAGTGGACACAGGATCAGTTTCTGAGTGATCTCCTGCAGTCCTGTTCTGCAGGGAACGTGTTAGTGTCTCGTGACTTGCTCTCTCATGTAAAGAAGTTTTACGATGCAGTAGCACGTTTTTTCTATGGCAGTTACTCACAGTAAAAATCCAGTCATTTATTATGTGTTCTGTATGTTATGGAGGAAGAACAAAATGTGGGCAATACATACCAATAAAATAAAATCCTCGACTTTGTGGGTGTTGTTGGAGGGGGTTTACTATAGTAATTTATTAGACTGTATTTATTGTTTCCTGCTGAAATGCCAGCAGCTCATTTGTAAAACTCCTCCTCAATAGGCTGTGTTGCTGTTTTCACACATGGCACTGCGCTCTTAAACCCTTTTATCCCACGGATTCCAGACCAGTGGAAATGGTCCTGTTGGGTTTAGTTGAACTCGGGGTCCACTTGTCTGTCACTGTCAGTGTTTTTTTGAGTTGTGCTCCCAGCGGGGCAGGCTTGGGTCATTGAGGGGGTGAGGCAGACGGATGATCAGAGTCTGAGTGCTTGTGTGTTTCACAGGAGGATCCGCTGGTGCTGAATGAGATCAGAGAGGACCTCAGGACAGAGTGCGAGAAGTTTGGCCAAGTCAAGAAAGTCCTCATTTTCGATGTGAGTATGGAGGCTGATTGGGTCTGATTTTCCATTGTGGGCAATATTATATTACAGGGATGGTAATAAGACTCCTATTGCATAGCAGCTTCCCTTATTCCAGGTTTTAAAATTGATTAGCCACTGTGCAATGAGAGTCTTATTTCTATCCTATGTTTCTGACCCCTGCACTACTTTAACACCCCCCCCCCGGTTTCTGGTCTCAGAGGCACCCGGACGGAGTGGCTTCTGTAGCTTTCAAAGAGCCGGAGGAGGCGGATGTCTGCCAGCTGGCTCTGAATGGTCGTTGGTTCGGGGGACGAAAGCTGTCTGCGGAATTGTGGGACGGGAATACGGATTACCAGGTAAAGTAGGAGTCGTGTTCCTCTCCTGTTAATGTTTTCATGCACTTTAAAAGTCCTTTTCATAATGATCAAACAAGGTAGCTTCCCTGTCTCTTATGTCACTCTCCTTCTTGTGCTGTAAGCTTGCATTCACACAGAGCAAACATTTCGGCTTTCCGATACAGAACAGAACCGCTCAACAAAAACACTTCCAGTGATGAGCTATGTTTAAAATATTATGAAATGTGCAGCTCTGAATTAGTCTGTGTAAAATAATACTCAAATACATTTAAAAATGTTTTTTCAGTTGCTGTTTTTTCTGTTTTAACTGTAAGCTGAGGGTCTGAGTGTGCCCAGACATGTACAGCTTTGTACCTGTTGAGACACGCCTACATGCAGAGAGAGAGGAAATGCAGGACTCTCATAGCAGTTTGATTTATGTCCTCTCTGAGCAGATTGAGGAGACGTCGAGGGAGCGGGACGAGAGACTGAAAGGATGGTCCTCATTCCTGGGGGACAACTCGGCTGTGTCTGTGGAGAAAGAGGCTCCCAAAGGGGAGGGGCCCCCCAAGGAAGATGGGCCCCAGCCCCCAACAGAGAACACAGAAGAGTCCCCAGCAAGGAGCCCTGAGCCTGGGGGGCCTGTGGAGGAAGAGGAGGCGGCCCAGGGGAATGGGAGCAGCGTTTCGGAGGATCCCGGAGTCGAGTCGACAGACAGCAGCCTGGCAGAGAGCGAGGATGAGAAGGAGGATGTGGATGAAGTTTAAACAGACGAGAGGACGTATAAGCCACTGGAAGAGCTGGGTGGTCCGTACTTAGTGGGGTAACGCAACCGTCAGCGATTCCTGATCCGAGACCCTGTTTGTACAAGGAAGGGACTGAAAAGTGCTGTACCAGTAGCCCCTGATGTAAAAGGAAAAAAATGTCATTGTTTTGCAGTCCCTGATCTTTCTTTTTCTCGTTGCTTTTCATTTTAATCCAAGATTTTCTGTATTTTTTTTTTTTTTACCAGTACATAATAAACAGATGTTGATTGTCAAGTGTGATAGACACTTTTCTGTGTACAGCAGGGGTGAAAGCACGACGACGGCTCCCTGAGGCTAACGGGATCTCAGGACCTCGAGAAAACAGAAACGATTATCTTCTGTTTTCCTGAGACAGATAAATGGGTGTCTGGAAAACGGAAGTAATGACTTCCATTTTTCTCGAGATCTTGAGAGAATTTTTTTTTTTTCTTTTTTCTTATTACAGTTTCTGCAATGCATTTGCAAAGTAATTGACTAAAAGATAACCCATTATACCTGCTGAACCATGCCTAAAACAGGACGCTTTCGAAGCTTGTGTATGAAGTATGCGACTGTGTCTTTTTTTATATATTTTTTCACGATTGTACGGTAAAGTAAGTATGTCTTGAAGATGCATTTTTCACTGAGTCGCTGGCCTTTCGATCTCTAATTGTTATGTAACACACACACAGCGGTGTAGACATTGTGATGGATTTGACATTCAGAGATCGCTGGCTTTCCATTGATCTTTGTATTTCTGTTTTTGTTGCAATGTGTACAGCAGCAGCTGTTTTAATAAAATCAAATCCAAACAGAGTACCTGACCTGGTTACCTGGTGATTTACATTGGCTGTAATTGTTACTTTCACTCCATACAGATAATGTGCTTGCTTTGTCTTCAGGACAGAGCCCCATCCATCTTCCTTGTAAAGAAGCCCCAGGCATGGCTTAATGGGTGCTTTACCATACATGTGTCCCGACGAGCATCTTAACATCTAACAACCTTCAGGCAAAATATTTGAAAATTGTGTATAGATTTGTACCTTTTCACATCTCTGAACCAATGCAGCTATTTAAAAAAAAAAACATTCATTCATTACAGAAATTACTCTGAAAAGGCAGAGCTGCAGTACCCAGTTACCCAATTTATGGTTGGCTGACAAAAGAAAAAAAAAAGCTTTAGAACGAAAAGTGAATTTAAGAATCTCTAATGATGCATCGATTGAAATGCTCTCTGGGGTGCAATGGTTCCATGTAAGTAATTGGTCTCTTGTGAGCTCAAACCTTTTACATTCATTTATTACACACTGGGGTTATTTTCTCATTCATTTCAATGTTGTTTGAATATTCTACCTCGCATACTGTAAGCAACAGACCATTTTCTTCAATTACTGGTGCCCCTGCAATTTCTATAATGCACCTAAAATTGCTTGTCCTGCAGTACAATTGGTTTTATTTGTAAGGAAGTTATACAACCAAATTACCACAGGCTTCTTAAGTAAAATAACGGCCCTTCACATTCTCCTGTCTATCTATCTATATCTATCTATCTATCTATCTATCTATCTATCTATCTATCTATCTATCTATCTATCTATCTCTGTGTCTATCTCTATATATCTATATCTATCTTTAAAATACACATATTAAATAAATGAAGCACGTTACGAAAACGTACGCCTATCATGCGCGTATTAAACACATCGATATGTATGCAGGATATACTGTAACCCTATCTAGTACCTCGGGGTACAGGCAGGTATAGTATATTAGTATGGGGGCGCCTTTCTCTACACTGTGCAGTTTGAACACATTTCTGTGGAGCACGCGCAGGAGTTATCGTTGTAAATATGAAAGTTATATAAAAACTGAATTGGAAAGAACGTCGTTAAGATGAGGTAAGCAATGCACAAACCTTCAGGTGTAAGTGGAGATTTGAAAAAAAGAACACTATTGACTGTTTTTTCTTTTTTTTTATATAACAGCTTTAGTAGTGAATTGTAAAAGTGGTTGGCTTTACATGCACATTCTGACTGCTGAACCAATAATAACAGCAGGATGTGTGTGTGTGTGTGGCTCTGGATGAAGCTTTATTCATGTTAGTAACAATGACCCCCTGCGGCCAGACAGCCAGGCTAACCTGACGGGGCGCATTCAGTTCATACCTGACAAAAGCAACACCTGTATCCACGCGAACCTCAGACGCAGCCTCGGTTCTCTTATCAAATTAGCAATCGCTCTCCTCACTGACGTCACAGCACCTGAAGAACACGAAATTCTACAGGTGAGGAGGCGCGCACGAGAAGAAGCTGCTCACTTCTATACCCTTGTCTTTCCACTGCTGAAGAAACGGGGATCGGGGATTAGTATGAGTTACAATATTACCGAAGATCACCCAGTTTAAGAGTACTGTCACAGCAAAGAAGAAAACTCACACGGGCAAGTAATTAAAAACAGCATGTCATTTGTTAATAGCCTTCTTCTATATGTACGAGTGCACCTGTTTTTCATGGCTGGCTTATCTTGAAATGATCTTGCATTCAGGAATGGATACTTGCTAGCTGTATTTTAGGGGAGTCATTTACAAAAGGACAATACAGAATCGATAAAGATGTGTATAGGGTTAGCTTTACCATAGCACTCATATTCCTAAAGCAACTCAGTCCTATCTATACATGTAAGATATTTTGCAGTACGTTTCCCTCAGTCGCATTATATCGTTTTTTCTTCTTTAAATGAATAGTATCTAATGTTTAGTCTCTCCATATTGATGGAAGATCGTTGTGATTTGGCATCGTTGTGTTTGTTTTTAAAGTGGTCCAGACCTGGTTTAAGCAGATGAAGTGTGAAACGGGTTTAGGAAATAGAAGCGAAGTAACCCGCGGGTCAATGCAGCGCGGGAGCAGCTGGGCTCTGTCTATCTGCATAGACAACGTGCACAGCGATAGGAATGAACGTGCTTTAACTGCTGGGATAGAGTAACTGCCGTGGGAATACACGAGACCCGGGAAACACTGACTCCTTCTATAGCTGTCTTCAGAATGCATACAAAAAAACGGAATTATTCATGCTTTTATACCTATACTAATACAATATTTAATACAAAAAATAACACATCTAAACTGTCATTTGTGAATTCATATTTCGAGAATCCCTGCTCTCCATCAATGTATTTCCTTAATCTAGGAGCTCTGGAAGTCTTCTTGTGAAGTGCCCTGTCAGCGATGGAGCTGTTAAGACTCATTTCTGGACTTTTCAGGCAGCTTTGTTATTCACAGCCGAGCTAGCTTATGAAAACCATGGTCAGACATAAGCTCACAGTAACTCCTTGAATGGCTATATACAATGTCTTTATTTACATCGGTAGCCTACTCATATTTTTTCCTAGTACTCAGTGATGTGACGTCACTTGTCTCTATCAGTGTCTTACAGTTGCAGCCCACAGAAGATCTAGCATGGCTACAGGATTTCATTGTGTACGTGTCTGTGTTTGCATGTGCATGTGTTTGTGTGTGTGTGTGTGTGCATGCGTGCACATTTGTGCATGTGTGTGTGTGCATGGTGGCACATTTGTGCTTGTGCATGTGTGTGTGCGTGTGCATGCCCCTCTGTTAACTCTCGAACCCAGGCTTTTGAGCTCATGTTGTGCTCCTGTAGATAACGACACTCATTAGTGTCCTTTTTAGTCCGTTCCAAAACTGGGACCTTGTTCCAGACTCCTCCTGGGTCAAATTACACAATCTAAGATGTGACTAGAACAAGACTAGGCTGTTCAATTAAATAACGAGAACACAGCAGAGCCAGCTGAGAGCAGGATCTGTAACCATTTAAACCAGAGGTGAGAAAAGCTGTCCCTTATACTTCAAATCTTTCCTAATGCTCTAGATTACTGTGTTGAAGCGATGGAGGGAGTTTTTAATTCTTCCTGTTAACCCTAGTGGAGTGAGTCTCCCGCAGGACCCTTGCTACACAGTGAACGTGGGTTTCCTCCAGGGTTAATGGTGGTTTGATGGTTGGCAGGAGTGAAGGAGCCGCTGCGATGGAGGGGAAGCGTGGAAGCCCCCCGATGAGGATAGAGCAGCCTGCAGACAGCGAGGGCCAGTCCCACTGTGTCCTCTTCACCTACTTTCAGGGGGACATCAACAGCGTGGTGGACGAGCACTTCTCCAGAGCCCTCAACAAAACCAAAAAACCCAGGGACCTGAGCACCAGGAACAAGGGATGGAGAGCCATCTCCTCCACTGCCAGCGTTGCCAGCACTGCCAGCACTGCCAACACACATGGTAACTGTGTGCTGCATTGACATCGCAATAAATGCAATTAATAACAAATCTCAATAATCAACAAGAGGCTGAAATGAGGGTCACCACTCAGCTGGTGTTGGATAGTGTAGATCCACAGGTGCAGATCTTCAAGCTCAACATATATAAATAAAGGGTAGTCCTTCACTAGCTTCTCATCAAATCCATTCAGCCATTCGTTTTGAAGCAGGAAACCCATGGCCCGCCTGGGTGTCTGTTTCATCTGTACTCTCTCTCTCTCTCCTCTGTGTTGTTGTGTGTCTCATCTGTACTCGCTCTCTCTCTCCTCTGTGTTGTTGTGTGTCTCATCTGTACTTGCTCTCTCTCTCCTCTGTGTTGTTGTGTGTCTCATCTGTACTTGCTCTCTCTCCTCTGTGTTGTTGTGTGTCTCATCTGTACTCGCTCTCTCTCTCCTCTGTGTTGTTGTGTGTCTCATCTGTACTCGCTCTCTCTCCTCTGTGTTGTTGTTAATCTCATCTGCACTCGCTCTCTGTTTCCTTCACTGTGTTGTTGTGTGTTTCAGGTGAGCCCTCGCCACCAGTGCTGTGGGATTTGCCGGGTGCCTCCTGGGCCGGCAGTCAGTACCCTGCATCCACCTCCTCCCGAATTCACTTCAGCACCTCCTCGGGGGTGTTACACAGCTCCCCCAGCCAGCCTCCCGGCCCCTGGCCTTTCCCTGTGCGGGACAGCGGCAGCTTCGGGCCCCCGCTGGGTGTGTACCCCCACCCCGTGGGCCAGGACCTCCCTGGAACAAGCTCCTTCCTCAACCTGCTGCACAGCGAGAGGGGAACCGCCAGCACCAGCCTGGGCGGCCTCCGAACCAGAGCAGCCCCCTCCTGGGCAGGGCACCCCCAGCACGCTTCAGGGAGGCAGCGGGGCCAGGACTGAGCCTCGACTCAGGTATTGGAACCCTTTTAAATGGAATTTAAGGAAGTGGGCCCAGGGAACACTTTCAAGGAGACTATACAGTACTAGACTGCACAGGCGGTTTCTTTTGGCGAGGTTCCATTGCCATTGCTGGTGATGCTGTGATGCAAAAGCTTTGGCTGCTATTTCTTTAGCTCAGGTAGATGGCATATTCATATTCACATTTCTTTTTCAGTGATCCAAGCACCAGAAAAGAAGAAGGACCTTTACTGGTATTAGAACATGCATAAACCAGTCTGGCATCTGAGCTTTATACAGGTGTGTGAAAATCACAAAGTATTTTAAAGCACAACTCCATGGAGCACAATCGAAGAACAATTGCTTTTCACAAGCTGGCACTGTGAGCCAGGACAGAACTGAGAGTCAGCGCCACAAAAGCTGGAATACTCAATGCTGCAGCCAGCTATTCTTGCCAAAATACTGATTGAAAAAACAAACCAAAAACAAACCAAAATAACAGCTCAAATGCTCCGGAGCACTTATTCGGTTTCAGAGATTTATCAGTGATACTCTACCCAGAAGAACAGAAAATCACAGTATTGCAAACTCTTTTTGCCATTCAAAAGAAAACCATTGCTTTCAATGGAGAAATGAAGAAATCATAAATACAAATAAAAATCAGGTGGAGAACGAATATCCACAGATATATGGACCGTTGCAAGGAAGGAATGTTGCTTTAAATGAACAAATAGCTAACGCTGGTGTAACAGCAGGAACTAATGACTATTGAATGACGACTGTACTTTCTAAGGTGTATTTAATCCTTGTTTTCTTAAGCTAATAACATCTCTGGTTATATTTTCCTGCACACCAGTGGTAATACAGTCGTTTTAATTGTCTTTGGGAAAGAGGGCTTCTGTTCTTAACAGGTGTGCTCGATTTGTCTGTATATGGAAGCAGTTTTTTGTATTCACAAATGACCAGCTGGTTCTGGGTCAGTTTAATAATTGGGGCTATTTCCAAATTATTTAGTCTTTTATTCATCACCAAAAAAAAAAGGTTTTATCGTACATCTATAACTCACTAAATCTATAAATCAAACTATTTATGAAGCTTGTTTTTACCAGACTACAGTCTACTAATCTGCACTCTCATAGATCAAGCCAGTACTGTACATTCAATTTAAAGTAACTATATTATTGTCATATAAAGAGGTATTGCTCAAATGTATATAACAGTGTATGGGTTATAAAGGGGTGATATCACACTGTTCCTGAGGGTATTGGGGAGATCAATATCATTATTTACATTTTAATAAGCTGAGCACCGCTCAGGAGACTACTTGCAGCGGCAGGAGGTTATGCATGTATTATTCAAGGTCAGCTGTAGCCCAGTAAGCAAAACAAAACAGAAAATATATATATTTTTGTAAATATTTGCAGGTCTACTATTGTTTGTCTGGGCTCATAAGGGAACAGCATTCTGAATAATGTAAAGAAATAAAAAAAGGATTGGCTAATTCACATTTGACCCTTTGTGGTATGCTATGTCATTGCCAGGCAACTAGCAGTCCAATTGTGTCTTACTTGCTGTACCCCACATGTACTGTATGTTTAAACATTCGATATGCCACAGAGGGACTTGCATCTGGACATGAAGAGCTGCTTACTGTTCTTATTATTGTGTGACTGAAGTGGCTGCTGATGTGAACACGTGAAGGAAATGATGCATATGGCTGTGGCATGCTGAAGTAATATATTTGTTATTTGTGTTTTTGAATATGTGTCTCATGGCTTACAATAATTAAAATATATCTCTTAAACTGAATAGTGTGTAGCCTTTTGATTTAAATGTGGACTTCAAAGGTGTTGTCTTTTTAGGATATTTACTGCTATTAACAATTCAGAGATGTAGCATACAGTGCCTTGCGAAAGTATTCGGCCCCCTTGAACTTTGCGACCTTTTGCCACATTTCAGGCTTCAAACATAAAGATATGAAACTGTAATTTTTTGTGAAGAATCAACAACAAGTGGGACACAATCATGAAGTGGAACGAAATTTATTGGATATTTCAAACTTTTTTAACAAATAAAAAACTGAAAAATTGGGCGTGCAAAATTATTCAGCCCCTTTACTTTCAGTGCAGCAAACTCTCTCCAGAAGTTCAGTGAGGATCTCTGAATGATCCAATGTTGACCTAAATGACTAATGATGATAAATAGAATCCACCTGTGTGTAATCAAGTCTCCGTATAAATGCACCTGCACTGTGATAGTCTCAGAGGTCCGTTTAAAGCGCAGAGAGCATCATGAAGAACAAGGAACACACCAGGCAGGTCCGAGATACTGTTGTGGAGAAGTTTAAAGCGGATTTGGATACAAAAGATTTCCCAAGCTTTAAACATCCCAAGGAGCACTGTGCAAGCGATAATATTGAAATGGAAGGAGTATCAGACCACTGCAAATCTACCAAGACCTGGCCGTCCCTCTAAACTTTCAGCTCATACAAGGAGAAGACTGATCAGAGATGCAGCCAAGAGGCCCATGATCACTCTGGATGAACTGCAGAGATCTACAGCTGAGGTGGGAGACTCTGTCCATAGGACAACAATCAGTCGTATACTGCACAAATCTGGCCTTTATGGAAGAGTGGCAAGAAGAAAGCCATTTCTTAAAGATATCCATAAAAGTGTCGTTTACAGTTTGCCACAAGCCACCTGGGAGACACACCAAACATGTGGAAGAAGGTGCTCTGGTCAGATGAAACCAAAATCGAACTTTTGGCAACAATGCAAAGCGTTATGTTTGGCGTAAAAGCAACACAGCTCATCACCCTGAACACACCATCCCCACTGTCAAACATGGTGGTGGCAGCATCATGGTTTGGGCCTGCTTTTCTTCAGCAGGGACAGGGAAGATGGTTAAAATTGATGGGAAGATGGATGGAGCCAAATACAGGACCATTCTGGAAGAAAACCTGATGGAGTCTGCAAAGACCTGAGACTGGGACGGAGATTTGTCTTCCAACAAGACAATGATCCAAAACATAAAGCAAAATCTACAATGGAATGGTTCACAAATAAACATATCCAGGTGTTAGAATGGCCAAGTCAAAGTCCAGACCTGAATCAATCGAGAATCTGTGGAAAGAACTGAAAACTGCTGTTCACAAATGCTCTCCATCCAACCTCACTGAGCTCGAGCTGTTTTGCAAGGAGGAATGGGCAAAAATTTCAGTCTCTCGATGTGCAAAACTGATAGAGACATACCCCAAGCGACTTACAGCTGTAATCGCAGCAAAGGTGGCGCTACAAAGTATTAACTTAAGGGGCTGAATAATTTTGCCGCCCAATTTTTCAGTTTTTATTTGTTAAAAAGTTTGAAATATCCAATAAATTTCGTTCCACTTCATGATTGTGTCCCACTTGTTGTTGATTCTTCACAAAAATTACAGTTTCATATCTTTATGTTTGAAGCCTGAAATGTGGCAAAAGGTCGCAAAGTTCAAGGGGCGAATACTTTCATAAGGCACTGTATATATATATATATATATATATATATATATATATATATATATATATATATATATACAGTACTGTGCAAAAGTTTTAGGCAGGTGTGAAAAATGCTGTAAAGTAAAATGCTTTCAAAATAGACATGTTAATAGATTATATTTATCAATTAACTAAATGCAAAGTGAGTGAATAGAAGAAAAATCTAAATCAAATCCATATTTGGTGTGACCACACTTTGCCTTCAAAACAGCATCAATTCTTCTAGGTACACTTGCACAAAGTCAGGGATTTTGTAGGCATATAGTCAGGTGTATGATTAAACAATTATACCAAACAGGTGCTAATGATCATCAATTCAATATGTAGGTTGAAACACAATCATTAACTGAAACAGAAACAGCTGTGTAGGAGGAATAAAACTGGGTGAGGAACAGCCAAACTCAGCTAACAAGGTGAGGTTGCTGGAGACAGTTTACTGTCAAAAGTCATACACCATGGCAAGACTGAGCACAGCAACAAGACACAAGGTAGTTATACTGCATCAGCAAAGGTCTCTCCCAGGCAGAAATTTCAAGGCAGACTGGGGTTTCCAGATGTGCTGTCCAAGCTCTTTTGAAGAAGCACAAAGAAGCGGGCAGCGTTGAGGACCGTGAAGCGCAGTGGTCGACCAAGGAAACTTACTGCAGCAGATGAAAGACACATCATGCTTACTTCCCTTCATGTCGGAAGATGTCCAGCAGTGCCATCAGCTCAGAACTGGCAGAAAACAGTGGGACCTTGGTACACCCATCTACTGTCCGGAGAAGTCTGGTCAGAAGTGGCCTTCATGGAAGACTTGCGGCCAAAAGCCACACCTCCAACGTGGAAACAAGGCCAAGCGACTCAACTATGCACGAAAACACAGGAACTGGGGTGCAGAAAAATGGCAGCAGGTGCTCTGGACTGATGAGTCAAAATTTGAAATATTTGGCTGTAGCAGAAGGCAGTTTGTTCACCGAAGGGCTGGAGAGCGGTACACGAATGAGTGTCTGCAGGCAACAGTGAAGCGTGGTGGAGGTTCCTTGCAAGTTTGGGGCTGCATTTCTGCAAATGGAGTTGGGGATTTGGTCAGAATTAATGGTCTCCTCAATGCTGAGAAGTACAGGCAGATACTTATCCATCATGCAATACCATCAGGGAGGCATCTGATTGGCCCCAAATTTATTCTGCAGCATGACAACGACCCCAAACATACAGCGAAAGTCATTAAGAACTATCTTCAGCGTAAAGAAGAACAAGGAGTCCTGGAAGTGATGGTATGGCCCCCACAGAGCCCTGATCTCAACATCATCGAGTCTGTCTGGGATTACATGAAGAGAGAGAAGCAACTGAGGCTGCCTAAATCCACAGAAGAACTGTGGTTAGTTCTCCAAGATGTTTGGGCCAACCTACCTGCCGAGTTCCTTCAAAAACTGTGTGCAAGTGTACCTAGAAGAATTGATGCTTGATGCTATTTTGAAGGCAAAGGGTGGTCACACCAAATATTGATTTGATGTAGATTTTACTTCTGTTCACTCACTTTGCATTTTGTTAATTGATAAATATAAACTATTAACATGTCTATTTTTGAAAGCATTCTTACTTTACAGCATTTTTTCACACCTGCCTAAAACTTTTGCACAGTACTGTGTATATATATATATATATATATATATATATATATATATATATATATATATATATATATATATATATATATGAGGATCCTTCACTGTATTGACATATGGAGGGAGGGTGGGCTATGGAACTTTGCTATTTCCTTTTCCTAATGACCGTTTTGCATTAAAAATGACACGAGTGTAATTAAGCATTATTGCAAAACAGGATTTGGCAATTTCTATAACATGAATTGCTTCGAGCATATATAATTGTAGACTGAAGCCACACTGCTGTACAGTCTCTGCCACTCAGAGATGTACAGACATGATTGCTGTACCTGATTTTCAGGTTACCAGCAGCTTCAGGTGATCCTCTCAGGAAGAAAGACTGAAAATAAACTCAGCTGAAGATCAGATGACAAGCTACAGGTGAGTTTCAGTGAAACGTACGGCACTCCTTATTTATTATGGTATGGTATGGGGTGTGATTTCAGAACCGCATTCAAATCATTCACTGGAGATGTGACTGCCAGTTTCACAGACCCCCATTTGCACTAATCTTGAACTACATCAGGGATGGAAATAAGACTCCTATTGCATAGCAGTTTCATCCATTCCAGGTTTTAATATGTGCTTGATTAGCCACAGTGTGCAGGTAACAAGCTCAGGTGTTTCTTACTAAACTCATAGTAAAACCACAAATGGATCAAACTGCTGTGCAATGGGAGTCTTACCTAAAGTAACAGTGGATAGTCCGGGGTTAGTGCTAATTGGGGTCTGTGAACCCAGTTATTTGTGTTGAATAATTAAACATTCACCTTATGGAACAGATTTTAAACACGCTGTAGTATTTCTGTACCTTACAGCAGGGGTCTCCAGCCCTGGTCCTGGAGAGTCCTGCAGCTTTTCTGGGTGTCTTTACGTCATCAATGGCTACAGATCTGGAACACCTTTTAATCGGGACTAATTAAACCAATGATTGGTTCAGTTCAGTAACAGAGCTCGGCTGAATGAACACCAGAAGACCCTGCAGCTCTCAGGACCCGGGTTTGAGACCCCTGCCTTACACTAACGTGCTTACAATCGGCTTGGTTTCACAGTGTCGCGTTTCCATTAGCTCCTTGTGTTTATTGGCTCATTCCGAGGTAAGGCAAGCCCTAATGAGGGCTTGCTCAGGGCTTGGTTTGAACTGTATAATGAAGGTACTGGGATTGAAATCTGATTTCTGGCAAGTCAAATGTTTCACGTGCTTTCTTGAGCAATGCTAGCAGCTAAGCAGATTGGGTTGGCTCCTATAATAAAGGCCCCTGGGGGCCAGTTCCATCACAGCCAAAATAAAGCAAAGCAATTACAGTCTGGCAAAGCGCAGCAGCATCTGTGGCTTCCAATCCGAATGCTTTTGTAATTATAAAGACTATAGCCAACAACCTGCACACCCAGCACGGCACAAGCAGAAGGTGTAGAGTCATGCACAGCTTCCCCAGCAGACCCTACACCTGCTTTGTGAGAGCTTGTCCATCTCATTTTCAAGAGGATTAGAGTTTTTCCACCTCAGTCCTTCATGTTTTGTGAATATAACCCTGTGTGAATGTTTCAGGTAGTTTTATTCTCTTATATTGCTTGGGTATCTCGGAGCAGTCTCTCAGCTGCCTCACAGCAAACAGATGGCTGGCACTTTGTAATTGACCTTCTGCTGTATATTTACATGGATCCAGCTTCCCCTGCTGTGTCATCTGCTGACACCTTGTGGTCTGTTTTTGTAATTGCCACCAGCTCCCTGTGTGAAAAGAAAAAATAAATGGAGCTTTGGAACACAGTGTTGCACAAAAGCAAGATTTCCAATAAATGAACAATGAGCTTCGAATGTCATTGAATTTATTTGATTTGATTATTCCTTCACTATTTTATGGTGTTTAATCATTGTGGTTATGTTATGAATTCATATTTTTTTCTCAAAATGTGCCTTTACCTGCTTTTGCGCTACTTTGAGCTCATCTCGAGAATCCTGAACACTGAACAGCCTGCCTTGTTCAATTCAAATCATGTGACGGTGTGACCTTTCAACTCTGCCTATGTGCTGTAAATGTAAAATAGGTGGGGCTGGCAGAGGTGAAAGGTCACATTTTCACATGATTCATTGGAACGAGGAAGGTTGTTCACTTACTGTAGGATCTCTAGCTAAGCTCAAAGTCAGGAAAAGGTTGATTTAGATAAGAATGAAAACTCCCCGTTGGAGCACAGCGCACTGCATGATCCCATGCCACAAATTCCGGATACTGAATTTGATTAAATTGCCAGGTATCAGTTTTAAAAATGGAAACACATGTTTCATATATTATGTGCTTCTTTCAAAACTGCCCACTTCACAAGATCCACATAGCGAATGGCAGTGCACCACAGGTAAGAGTCCTGCTGCTCCTTAACCAGATCGAACAGCACCCTGGAGTCATGTGCTCCTTGTTAGGAATTCCGGCACTGCGCTAGCTGCTGGTTCAAGAGACTGCAATGCTGTTTGAAAGCTCATTGTGCTTTTTAAGAAATGATCAATACAAATATTGACCCAGCTTGATGAGGGTAGACTGCCTCATTCTCATTCTGATGGCTTCTAAATGGCTTCTGTTGCATACTGGGGTCTATTGATCTAAATAGAAGAAAATTATAATATTCATTCATTAATATGTTGATTTCAAAACAAGAAAAGCTGTCCTTCCCTCACCTTTACAGTTGAGTACCAACCAGTGGCAATTCACTTCCGCAATGAGTGTTTTAAAAGCCGATTGGAAGTGAATTTTCCTTCTCATCTGGGGTGCTGACGCTTGACTGGCGTTCTGCAAATGCTTCTTAAAGGCAAGTATCCACAGCTGAATCACAGGAACATTTCAAGAGAGCACAGTGATGAGAAATGAGTTCCCGTTGAGGGAAGCTCTCCTTTCCGTGTAAAGTGATTCAGCTGTAAGGCTACTTTAAAGTGTGAAAACAAGAAACGAGTGTGACCAGCAAACTGGACACCTGCTGCAGACGCATTCGCTGAGCCTAGCGTCTGACACAGCGCACTGGGGAAGCCCCAAGCCTGGGAGAAACAGCTCAGAAAAATCACAGGAAACAAACGCTGTGAAGTACACATGACACCTCTTTTCTCTCTCCCTCTCTCTCACGATTTATTTAGTAATGCCTACATTTTTTTTTTAACGAATCTCCATTAATGCTCTACCATGGCCCTGTTGTCTTTGAAAATGGAAAACAAAACTAAAAAAAAAAAAAAACTAAAAAAACTAAAAGCAACCCATATACAATGTTATGAAAGGCCCTGATTTGAATCTGCAGTAAGATGGATCTTAATAGTCTTGTTATGAGAATAACAGTGTATTGATAAGCGTAGGCTGATTTTGCTGTCTGCAATGCAAAAGATAAGAAAAGCTGCAAGGTTCAGTGTGCCTTGTTATGTAATAGCATTGTGTTATTCTATTAGCATTGTGTTACTGTAATAGCATTGTGTTATTCTATTAGCATTGTGTTACTGTATTAGCATTGTGTTACTGTAATAGCATTGTGTTATTCTATTAGCATTGTGTTACTGTATTAGCATTGTGTTACTGTAATAGCATTGTGTTATTCTATTAGCATTGTGTTACTGTAATAGCATTGTGTTATTCTATTAGCATTGTGTTACTGTATTAGCATTGTGTTACTGTATTAGCATTGTGTTACTGTAATAGCATTGTGTTATTCTATTAACATTGTGTTACTGTAATAGCATTGTGTTATTCTATTAGCATTGTGTTTCTGTATTAGCATTGTGTTATTCTATTAGCATTGTGTTACTGTATTAGCATTGTGTTACTGTAATAACATTGCGTTACTGTATTAGCACTCTAACCACTAAGAATCAGAAGCCCTCCAACACCTTTAACTGTAGCCCCCCCCCCCCCCCCCCCTCTCAAACCCACAAGCCTCTGAGCAGCAATCCTCTTTATCTCGAAGGGTGAAGAAGAAATGACTGCAACTGTCAACATGCGCGGGGCTGCTGCCTGCACAGCTGTGGAGGTGTTTGAATACGCAGAGCAGCGCAATCATTTGTTTCACACTTACATTTCTATAATGTGAGCAAGCATTCTCTAAGATCTCAATTCTTCACTGGCTGTCTTCTTGCCTGCAGGCCGAGAGGGTTACCTGCAGTCGTCTGGATTGTGACCTTTCAACTCTGAAGCAGTCTCAGAGCTGAGCTGCCCTGAATAAAATGTTCGATAGTAAAGGCATTGCAATATGTGTGATAATGCCCAGGGAAAGCATACTAAAGCATAGGTAAGCGTTGCACAGCCTAGAGAGGTATGGTAAAGCCTTTTTAAAAACATGATAACCTATTGAAATGCATAGTATAACCATGGGGACAGAATGAAAAAAAAAAAAAACTGCAGAAATACTGTACAAAACTGGATTTGTGCATTGGAAACAAACACACAAACCATAGTTTAGCTCATTTCTGTAAAAACACTATTATTGTTAAATAGCTTAAATTCTAATCACAATTCTAATCTGCAGCCCACAACTTCACATGGCAGTCAGTGCTGTTGGTTTCGTTAGCACTCAAAATACTCCAAAATACTTTTTTTTTGTGAATAGGATCCTGTATTTCTCCGGAGAAAACAAAACGGTTAGAATAAATCTGTTTTTACCAAAGAACGAAAAAAAAGAAGCGATAGAGAAAACTATTTTCTTCCAGCGATTCATCTTGAAGTGAATTAATATTGAAACTACCTGTAAGGAAATGCCAAGTGAATCATGGCTTGCCTTTAGTCCTGTTGTGTCATACTGTGGTACAGTTACACACCAGTCTTGCAGCATCTGAGGTTTCAATCCCTTGCTATAAAAAAACTCTGGCTCTTTATATTTTCCACTTGCCTGATGTCTAGTGAGCTCATTTTTCCCCCATGCCCAGCTTGGTTTGGTGGCATTGACGGTTATAGTCTGCCTGCTCAGTGCAATGAGATGATGAGTTCGACCTTGCAGTGAAGGAAGGGATTAGACGTCAACTGCTTTCTTATCAGATGTCAGGCAGCTTAAACCCTAGAGAGGTTGCAAGATAAGGTGGGGTGCTGTCAGCATGCAAAAAGGAACAAGGAAAATATGCTAAATTAAAACATTAAGATTTGACAAAATACAAGCACATATCATGTATAGATGTCTTATCATGCATAGAACACAAAACATAAGTCTGGAAATGTTGAATAGTTGTTCACAAGTATAATCGGCCCAAACTGCAAGAGATGATGCCTCTTATGACAATAAGCGGAACCCTACACACAGTGTATTAACGTGTACATTATTAAACTCTTCTTCTGTAGGGAGTAAAGTTCATGCACAGATTGGTCACATTTCTTCCTCTGAGTTTGTCAGACAGGACCTGACATCATTGTCTCTCATGATCAGTATCGTGCTGCTGTAGCAGTATTTGAAAAGTGGGTCTGTGTCTTCGTCGATGAGTCGATTGTAGAGACAGATAATACTTGCACACCCTGGGAATTGAGGTTGCAATACTTTCTGCTGTCTTGGCGGATATTAAACTGATGTGAGATCTGAGAGGAGATAGCCCCCCCCCTCCCATAAAAAGAAAACCACAGGTAACAGGAGACCCTGAGAGAGACACAGTCATTCAGAGCCACGTTACAGCAAGTCTTGTGGGTAACTGGAGTGTAATAACTTGAATTGATTTGTTTAATGAAAAAACAGCCCCATTATTCATCACTGACTGTGTGTAAAACTGCTTCACGACCCCATTAACTGGGCAGCCCTAGCAATCCCGATATTCATCTGGTTTCCATGTGCATGGCCTAAAGTGTTTTGGAACTAAACTATATATTTTTGTGGATGCAATGCAACTGATTTAATTTTTGTTTAAAGTTTGAATATTGAGAATTACGGTGAAACTATCAAAGGTCACCCAAGGGACTTGGGACACCTGCGGCAGCTTAAAGCTAAATAAAACCCAGATCATAAAACTGTCTGCTGTGAAATCCACCCTCGTAAATGAAAAGTCAGCAATGTGACTGTCTCTGCCTTTTGATCATCTCAGTTTTGTTTGTGTCGCGTGGTATACTTTGAAATATTTTCAGAAGATTCCAGTTTTAACCAGTTTTATTAATAATAATAACAAAAAAAGATATACTGGTCTTGGTTGAACCAAACGTTTGTACAGTTTAGGAAGGAACATTGGCCTAGAAAGTGCTCTAACCATACATGCAGTCAATGGCAGCTCTGTTCAGAATCCTCTTCCGATTCTGCTGTCTTTCAGTGTGATTCTGCTGTCTTTCACTATGATTCTGCTGTCTTTCAGTGTGATTCGGCTGTCTTTCAGTGTGATTCTGCTGTCTTTCACTGTGATTCTGCTGTCTTTCACTGTGATTCTGCTGTCTTTCAGTGTGATTCGGCTGTCTTTCCTCTCAGTGTGATTCTGCTGTCTTTCCTCTCAGTGTGAGTTGTCGGCAGAGTTTCTAATGTTTTGTTTATGTTGCGTATCAGTTCCCCTAGACACGAGCGTATAGACAGACACGGAGAAGCGCAATGGCCTGCACGCTGAGAAAACAGCAAGCTTGCAACCAGATCTACAAGAGTGGAACAAAAAGATCTTTTAACTGATACCAGTGACTGTAAAATCAAGAGAGCAGTGAGCTCTGTGATGGTATCGTACTGGAGTTTGAACTGGGCTCTGATAAGGCTGAATTGCAGGTCAGGATGGATTGGTGTGATCGCTGTCAGAGCTGTGAGGGGAAGCTCTCATGGAGCGTTTTGGCATTGTGACTTACTGCAGACAGTGCCACTGACCTAACATGGGAAGTAAACTCACACGCACATAATGGCTGCTGGCTCATTCTACTGCAGACTCTGCATAAAAAGAGTGCGTGAGCTGGAAAATGATTTAGAAATGTCAGATTATTTAGTTAGATTTGCTTTCGTTCGAGATAAAAGAAAAAGCAAAACATACCTCTTTTCCTGAGAAAAGACAGGCCCTTATCAAGATTTCAAGGCTTGGTCACTGCTGTAGAAAACCACATCCTACAGCAAGAGCATTCTCACTCTGCACTTGTGTAGAGACTAAATTGAGCAAGCCTTGACTTCAAGCAGTGTTGAGAACACTAGACTTCAGCAGTAAGGCTGAGGGTTTGAGTTTGGTCACCCCTCATACAGTGGTAAAAGTTGTTTAGGATCTTCTCAGATGGAGATCCAGACGTTGGTCCAGACAAGGTTACAAAGCAGTGATACTGAATATCACTGTAGCAGTCGCCTCTGTCAGGTACAGGTCTGCCTCGATTGCAAGTCAATTCAGAGACCCATTTGAATTCCCCATTACAGGGCTAACATGAGAACCCTCTGCAGGCTGGGTAATTATTGTATCTTTGCAATCAGCTCATTTGTATGTGCGCTTAACAGCATAGAACATGCTATTTACGCCACACCCCCTCTTTATTAATGCAGTCTCCCATTAGTTATTTTTAAAAGCAAAACCATTGCTATTTACAGGAATCTACTTCTGAGCTCAGATGATCAAGTCACACATCAGCGCTCTTCAAATGCTGCATACTGTACTCATCCCTCATTCTAAGGTACTGCATTTTTTATCTTTAATCATTCCACTGCTGTTTTGTTTAAGTTACCTTACTGCAGACGCTGCTTTGTATTTAGTAACCTCTACTGAGTTTTTTTGTTTTCTTTTCAATTTACATTTCATGGTAAGCAATTAAAGGTGCTTTACACGCAGTAGGCTAGGGTCTGTAAAACATCCAAATTTTTACTTCAGCCAGGATGAGGTGAACACTGATAAAGGCACAAGCCAAAATGTTTAGTCTACTTGGAAAAGAAAACAACAAGGGGTTAAAATCATTATTCTGTACCTGGCGAGAATAAAAGTTTCATTTAGAGACTCCTAGTTATGCCACTTAAACAATTGAATTTGTCTTTCACAAGAATACAAATTGCAATTTAGTGTAATGATCTTGATAAATCTGGCTTTGTTTGTGTTTGTTTGCGAATGCATGAGCATAATGAGAATGTTACCATACTGGCTTAATAATGAGCTGTTACCATACCAGCTTAACACTGGATACCTTGTAATGAGGGAGCACTGTACTAGATTCGGTGGGACAACAAAATGGTCATTTTGATTAGACAAGCAGGGAATTCTACAGTTGGTAAGCATACCAGCTAAATCTCGTTTTCCATCGAATGACTAGCACTGGAAAGGTGGAACAACCAACAGCCCAGCAAGAGAAGACTGCGAGCTGCGGCCAAATGTGTAACCACAGAGCTCTAGGTAGAGCTTCGAAGTACCTGATGACGATCAATCATCCAGCAGAGCAGGAAAATGTGTGGAAATGCGCACGGAAAGAAAGTGTGAAGTGTGATAACAGGCCGTGTGCATTCAGCAGGTTCAAAAATGACAGAAGAAAGCAGAGACACTGTAAGGCAAAGCATCCAGGAAGTGGCATTTAACAGTGAGGCTCAGCCAGTAGTGTCTCAGTACAGCACGGAGCTCTGAAGCACACACTTCTCCATTCATCTCCTCTGCACCTGCTCCAGGCAACAGCATGATAAACACCTACACCACCACCTTGCCTCCACCGCCGCCAGCACCCAGCTCCAGAGCTCCACTACCGTCCATGAGATCCTTCATGGGCTTCCTGGGCTTCCTGATTTTGGCTCAGATGGTCGGATCAGCCTTCCTTTTCATGTATATATTTCAAAGAATTGACGAGGTAAGACTGCTGTCAGTATCTTACATTATCAGAGTGAAGACTTACGATCTCCTCGCAGACATTCAAAAGTGTATTGATAGTAGAGGCTTGTCTTTTCTATCTAAGTGTGCGTGCTTCAGGATTCTCGGTGGACTCTTCTCTGTTGTAGCACAATGCCCTTCTGGGTTCAGAGATGGTAGCTGTAAAGGGCTTTCAAGCAGGTCACACTGGTTCAAGAGATTTAGAAATACCATAATAAAAGAAACTTAGTGAATTCAATGACAAACATTTCAACTAAAAAGTCTGTCTGAATGGCTTTAATGGTTCAATGTAATGGTGGTCAGAAAATAAAAGGTTTTTTTCAGCAGTCACGTTTCCTCTGTAGTGAAACTTACAGAAACCAGAAAACCAGGGGGTTTCAGTTCCCAGATTTTGCTGTTCACTTCATGGGCAAACCACAAGGTTTGGGGATTTCCAGTAGGGATGGGATGGGCTTCGCTGGGGTATGAGCAGCTTGACCTCAAAGGACCCAGGATGAGAACCGAATACGGAAGAAATGTTACAGGGTGGTTAGTCTGGCATAACCTGGAACTCTGATCAAATGATCATGAAAAACCTCCCGGTTCTGTGGAAGAACCAGACACTATTTGTCAGAAATGGTGAGTTTCGCTAGTGACTGTAGAGTTCAAATCAAAAACACAGAAACTACTCTGGTAGAGCATTACTGGCGCCCCGATTGCTATGGATTTCTGAATTATTTTCACTTCTTATTTATGGCTAGTAAGAGAAGCCATGATGCTAGTCCTTGTACAACCTAAAGATATGTTACTGCTTCTAGAAGACAGATTGTAATTTATCTAGGTGTCTGGCGGGCAAGTCAAAATGACTTCCCAACTGCTAAGCAGTTGACTGGCTTGTCCTAGAGGTAACGCTGAATTTCACATTTATACAGAGAACGTTATTATTATTATTATTATTATTATTATTATTATTATTATTATTATTATTATTATTATTCATGAACTGGATGGCTTGACTACTCACCATTCAAATTTTTTATATATAAAAGAAAGCTATGATCATAGTTCGCTCTGTCCCTGTGCATGTTGTCTGGGCTATCCAGTGTGCTACCAGTTTATTTTGTATTGTTAATATGAACTCATGAATCAATCTGGTGTTAGTCTCCATGTGTTGTCACGTCTGACTCAGGACTTGTTCTCAGCTTGGCAGTAAGGTGATTACAGTGATTAACAGAAGCACAAAGTCACAAAGCCACAAGTGAACGCCGTTTTTGCACAGCTTCTTTTCTGTGTAAACGGCCCAACAGTGCAAATCATTCTCTTTGACAGCAGTTGCATAACCTGGCTAATTATCGGGCCGTCCTTCTTAATGTCTGGAAATGTATTTGGTAACAATGTGATGAGTAGTTAGACTTGTTTTTAACAATCAGCTAGCATCATTCTCATATATATATATATATATATATATATATATATATATATATATATTTTGTATTAAAAATAGTGGTGAAAATGTGTCGAAAGCATGATAATATGCGATAAGGCTAAAAATCCCAGACATTTTCAAATGGTTTTGCGAAGCAATCTGTAGAAAGAGAAGAACGGCACACTGTGAATTGCATTACGCAGTTTGGGGGAGAAGTGGTTTTTCAAACCAACATTGCTGTTAAACAACAATTGAAAACACGGGTAGAGGAAGTGTGAAACCAATTTGATAATGAGCACAATTTGAGCTTTTTCAAAGTAAAGGGGGGGCTGGGGGCAGGTGTGGGGGCGGGGAGCGCTAAACTGATCAAAACCTTTGGCACTCAGCCCAAAAGAGAAAAGAGAAGCCTGTGTCTAAATAGTATTTATTACATTGCAATTACACATGTAGTTACAATGCAGTCCATATCTATTACATCGACATGCTTGATTACTTGCAATGTGACAATGCATGAGAGCCACAGTACAATCTACATCAGATCTCACGTCTTGGTGGGCTACTTTGTTTGATGTGTGATGAGATACCATGATCATTGATGATGGACTAAAAACTTGAACCCTTTCAATTTTGAATGATTTTTGTCGCGCTGAAGAATAAGCTCCTTTATACATGAGAACAGGATTTTCTTTACATATACTTATAGGCTAGCTGAGACCGGAAGCTAGGAGTCCTGCGAGGTTCCCATGTGATTTGCCACGGCATGTGTTAGGGTGACATGCAGCCATTACAACTAAAAATAACATTTCTTCAATTACCATTTCAAGTAGCTATTTGGTACGTTTAGTTACGTATCATGAAGTACAACCTCAATAAAGATGATATATCCCCACTATTAAATACAAACGGAAATGTTGTGAAAGGCTTCAAACAGAGATACTATTTGAGGGTCATTGATTATAATGTAAAACGCACATGGTTATAAGTACTGTTTAACTACAAGGTTAATTACAAATTGAATGTTGGTGTAGTTGATTAACACCTAACTGGTTTCATTGTAATTATCAGCTCTTCCAGTTCTTTGGAATAGTTCCTCTTGTGTAATTGGATTTGCTGGTGTATATTTGTGGTACACTGTGTGTGTAGACTAAGTGTGTGTGCTGTTGTGTGTTACAGGTCCAGACCCTAATGAGCTACCATGAAGATATGGTGCTGCTAAAAAAAATAAAGCAATGTGAAAGCCCAAGCAACGACAGAAATACACACCTGGACTGTGGGAAGGTCATAACGGATTTTCAGAAGCTGCTGCCAGGGGTAAATGATATTTTTAAACACAGCATTTCTATGAGCATACATACTCTGATAAGGTGGATTTCTAACCTACTTTCCTCTTTTCACATTTCAAGATTATTTCAAGACTGAAGGATACTGAGAAAGCTGAAATGATGAAAGGTGTGTCTATTTAGTTATTATCTACAATTGAACTGTTATTTAAAGACGTTTGGGGAAGACATTACATTGCGTCTCTAGTTACAGAGTAGTTACTTAGTACATACGTGTGTACTTACACATAACTACAATGTTATTATGCATAGTTAAGTACTTAATGTGTGAATCTTTTTGGATGATGTAACCTTAAGCCTTTTCTGATACAATTGCGTACTCCCATATATAGTGCAACAAGATTGAAGCATTAAGTACACTGTAACTCTGCATACTAACATTGTAATTGTGTGTAAGTGCACATGTATTTACTAAGTAACTACTATGTAAATACACAGTAATTAGAGACACAATGCAAAGCATTACCCGCGTTTTTTAAAGCCTGGTTTAGTAACAGTAACAGTTTGTTGCTTAACCTCGCACTCTTCCTTTTTATTTTTTGGTCCCCACTGAAGCATTGTCTCGCTGTAAAGGGCATGATGTACTGTTGTTTAACTTTCTGATTTCTTGTTTCAGGTCAACTCGCTTCAGATCAGAATCAGGACAGCCAAGAACCAAAAATAGTTGCCCAGCTGACCGTTCGATCTCCCTCCTCGTTAACCAGCCTATCAGGTAAGGAGAGAGCTGTTTTAATACCACCTTGTGGTGTGTGTGTGCGTGTGTGCAGTGGTCAGTTCTGGTAGCTGTTTGGCATTACAATGTAACCCTGTTCAACGTCCTGTAACAGTTATCTACAACCGGAAATTAAGGATAATGATCTCTAATGATGCCGTTTCTCATCTGGACCACTTACAATTGTACTGTCGCACCAACAACATTAATTGTCAGATTACAACCTCAGAACGGCAGTAAAACATATCAGCGCCCCAGTTGAGAGGAAAATTCGCTTCCAATCGGCTTTTAAAACACTCACTACGGAAGTGAATTGCCACTGATTGGTACTCAGTTGTAAAGGTGAAGGAGGGACAGTTTTTCTTGTTTTGAAATCGACACATGAATGAATGGATTTATTTAATACCTTTTGATAAATACTTCTTAAAGGCAATTACGAGTATGACTATCAGCGCACCCCTTATAATAATAATAATAATAATAATAATAATAATAATAATAATAATAATAATAATAATAATAATAACAACAACCTGCTTTTGTTTTTTTCATTCAGGAAACACCATTAAACTCTGGTCTAAAGACCACATGCTGTTGACCACCAGATCCGTGATCTATGAAGAAAGCACTGGCTCTTTACGGATCAAGAGACCTGGAAATTACTATATCTATTCTCAAACCACCTTCGTAAAAAAGCCGCGAGCCGGCCCTTTCAGCCAATGCATTGTGCAGAAAGATATTTCTGGAAAGGAGACCCCGCTGTTGAGGTCGTATAGCACCCCGGGCCGTGACGTAGCTGCAAATCCATACCCTGAGCTGCACACGCTGTATCAGGGAGCGGTGTTCACACTGAAGGTGGATGACCGAGTGTACGTGAACGTGTCTGATTTATCAGTCTTGCATTGGAATGGCACGGCAACACTGTTTGGATTAGTTCTGCAATAGACTTTCCTACTGCTTTGTGAGAGAAAGAAAAAAAAAAAAACACTGTTTGGCTTACTATGGAAAACAATAAATAAACAAAAAAAAACAAAAAGAAAAAGGAAAAGAACCAGCAGCCTGTGGCTATGGCTTCAATTTGGACAACATGTGTACAAGTCAAACACCAGACAACAGGAACAATATAGGATACGCATGAGATGTTTCTACTGAATATTTCAAAAACAAATTCCATCTTGTATACAGAAAAGGAAGTAGGAATATTTTTGATTTAGTTCTGTTGAAACACATCCTTCATAGACGGTGACATCATGAGTACTAGAACTATGAATAGCGCGAATTCGAATAAGTGTTCCATGTAATTGATTTTTGACATTATATTAATTTATTATGACTCTGTAGGAAAAAGGGACATATTTTCAATACGTTTGCCCCAGTGTTTAATTCCAACCCCACTTTTTTTTAAAGGAGAAAATTCAAACTGAGAAAAACACACACCGAGTTGTTTTTGTCAATTCTATCTAGTTACCTGGTTCTAGTTTAGTAAATTGAACTGGTGTTAAAAAAAGACGGGAGGCAATGCTTTGGAAAGATGTGTCTTGTATAAACCATGACAAGCACAGCTTAAAGTCTTAAAAAGAACCTGTACAATAATCCTGTGCTTTAAACAGTAGCACTACAGCTTAGCTATGATGCAAGTCCATGTGTATTTATGTTCATTCCATGGTAAAATAACCAATCAAAAATGTAAAAAAAAATATATCTTTATTTATTTATTTTTCTACCAATTCTATTTTTGCATAGTGCATAGAATGTATATAGTCCCCTGTAGTCTCCCCTGACAGATACAGAATGAGAAACGGTTCGCCTTGTAAAAATGCCAGCGTAGACACAGATTGTTAAATACATGCACAGCACAGTGGGTTCATAAAACGCCATTGAGACGTGAACGCTTTACGCATGTGCAATCCGGATATTTCACAATGGAAACATTCAAAACAGTCAACTGTCGTTTTCTAGAGAAGGATGGGCTTCCCGGCTCCAGCTAGAATGGAATCAAATTTAAAAACATACCTTCCAATCAAAGCAGCGTGGCCAGCGAGCATGAATCTGCCTTGATTCTTATCGCCTGGTAGCATGCAGCCATAGGACATGCCTACAGAGACCATCAAAGGCAGAAAGTTATCTGGAGGGACACATTTTGCCTGCAGAGGATTTCACCCAGACCCTGCTTGTTTGGACTACCATTGCACATGCTGTGCTGTGAAGCTGGCATTCCTGATCAGGTTCATTCAGATGCATTGGGGGGTCATGACTGAAATGCTGCACAGTCTCCACTGGAGCTCGACCAGGCATTTACAGGATAACCTAGCTGTGATCCAATACCGATTTCAACCCTAGTGCCCCAGTTAGCAGCTTGATTTGTATTGGTCAATCTGCTTTGCACCTTGCTTGTTATTACCCATCATGTTCTTGATATCAGCTTCACGGACGATGCAAAAAATTCAACACTGGTGCTCACTCCCCCCCTCACCAGTAACGATTGTCAGCTAGTCAAGCATATCAGTGAAAATGGGCTGACTCATAGCGAGTAAGCTTTAACCCAGATGCTTACTGAGGTGCAATGATTCAAATCGGTTGGGAGTCATGCCTGATTTTTCACCTGTGTTTTGTAAGGATCACACTTCTATTTTTTTGTGCATGCTCTCAGCACTGATTCTGTCAAATTTCAAACAAACCAAACTGCTCATTCCAAGCGACGTGCTTCTGAGACTTGAGCATACCGCGTGGTCCCATGTGCTCTTTGTGAATGAATAGGGATTTTTTTCTCTGACTCACTCACAACATTTTTGTAAAACCACTGAACTGTACATGTTAGTGTATCTTCGATTAGTAAAAAGTAAAGTAATTTATTATTCAGTTGTTTTTTTTCACATCAATGGTGTGAAAGCTAAATGAAGTGCTAAAATGTATTTATGGTAACGGCAAACGTGTTGCTAAAATTGTTCTATGTATCATTCTGCAAGTCAATATGTTTCTTTTATATTGTCATGAGTATTTCATTTTTTGAAAATGTATTTATATAAACAAGAACGTTGTTTTTAATTCTGCGTCATGTTTTACATTTTTTCTGTAGTTCCTGCTTTCTTTTAATCCAAAAAAATGGAGCATCATTTTCTGAGCTGAAGTTTTACCTTGTTCTAAATCATATTTTTAAGGGATGATAAGCAGCTCTAATGTATCGTAGACCCTTATATTGATGTAATACAGCCACCTGCAATATCTTATATCAGATGTTATGTTATGATCAGCAGTACAGTATAGGGAGCTGTAAGATAAAATCAGGCTCTAATCCCACTCAATCCTGAGCTCTTGCAGAGTGGATATCAATTTATACCATACAGCACTCCATCCCATATTCTATAAGCATTCACTGTAGGGCTTAGGCATGGTCTCCTTTATAGTGTTCTTTCTATAGCAGGGGTATATCAGGGGTCATGTATTAGAAGATTATTATTTTAAACACCCTGCGTCGCATGCATCGTGGTTCGACCAATCTCAAAACTAGAAGGACTTTGTGGGACCAGTCATTGCCTTTCATAGCGAGTAGATGTGTTTTTCCACATGTGTTATTTATAATCGAGGTGGGCTGTGTGAGAAATGCTGTGTGTTCAGTTGACATGGAAGATCCGCTGTTTCTAAGGCCATGTCATCAGTCAGACTGGTTCAGATGCAGAGGCTGCCCCTCCCACTGCAGTTTCCAGTGCGTCTCCAGCTGGGCTGGACGGGCCTTGGCAAGGCTTTCTGTTGATCAGACTTGTTGGCTGGTGATCCATTGGCGAGTGGTTTACTCTTGATCAAAGACGAGAATTCTCTCTTGATGAAGCCGGTAGGTCTTCTGAATAAGGTTTTCGACGTAAGGCAGTCATTGATTTTACAGTGGAAGTCTACCACCAGAGGACCGAATAGAAGGAGCTCTCCTGATTATGGTAAGAGACTCAATGGTCTACAGAGTGGAATCTGTCTCGCTCTTCTCTCTGTCGCCACTGGCAGAGCTGTAATCACCGTGCGATAATGTTCTTTTGTATAAAGTGATGCAACAGAATCGTGCCGGCACGTGATTACAGGCCACCTCTCTCTGCCCTCCAGGTATGACGCTGTTGTTTATGTGCATAATTAAAATGATAATAATGCTGTCAGTCAATGCAATGTGGTCATTGTGGTGCAGCTCATATCAGGTTTATGAAACTGGGTCACGATGGGCTTGATGGTATTTACCACACCAAAGCAATATCGCTGCCACAAACAAACAAACAACATGAGATGAGGAGTCTTTGTTTTTTAATGGCTTCCATTTCTTAGAAATCAGCTGTGTGTTTTAGTGACCCTTAACCAGGGTCATGGAAACGCTCTTTTGGTGCACAGAGCTGTAACAGGATGTGCTATCTTGCGGGTCTTTGAGAGAAACTGAAATTCTGATTGACATAAACCAGAACTCACAGTGCACACAGTGACATAGACAGGACCTGAAGGGTACGGAGGGATCTAAGAAACTCTTAGTAAGAAGGTACATAGCTATGCACAGTATTGAAGGGAAACAGCAGCACTGGGAAATGGTTCGCTTGATAAGAATTACAAATAGGTGGTCTTGTACTGCTTGCAGCTAACTTGTTATGCAATACAGAGTGGCTGTAAAGCAGCCTGGTTGTTGGCCTATGATCACATTTGTATATTGGATACATTTTAGATAGACACACAATCTCTCTTTGGCCTACTAAAATGGGTATATATCGAATAGACAGATATACTTATTTATACACAATAGGTACTGTTCCAATAGCGCACACATGTGAGTCACTGCTATTGGGCCTAGCACCTTGCAATACGTAACCCCCCCACCCCCAAAATATTGTGGAGGGTGCCCCTGATAGTCCACAGGGCATGACAAGCTTCACACTGCTGTACACCGCCTGGATCAAAACCCAGCGATGGATCTTACTGACAGAACAAATGTGTCACACCTCTCTCTCTCTCTCTCTCTCTCTCTCTCTCTGCCTCTACACTTCATGAATTTCCAAATAATTACATGTAGAGGCAGCTAAACACCCCTTCATCCCACACTCATCATGTGCTCCGCTCAGCTCTGCTCAGCTCCCCTGCACTTTTGCGCTTGTGGTCGCTGACTTTTCAAAGCTGTTATATTTAGCAGGAGAGTGCATACCGCTACAAAAGACAGATAAAGATCTTGACAGCTTTTTTTTTTTAACCTTTTAAGTCATGTCTCTGCATATGTTTTTACAAATAAATATCTGTTATTACTGTTTAATTAAGTGACAAACTCACTTTCAAAATATGATTATATGGCTGGTTTTACAGATCCCCTTTGGTAAAATTAGGGAGTCCAAGATTAAAGCTACCTGAGATCTTAAAGGACAGGAGCTTGAATTCAAGGTGAAAAACAAAAGCAGAAAAGCTTTTTTTTTTAAAGTAACTTTTACTGAAAATCAATTTACTAAGTTTGGAAAATAAGCCCCTTGATTCTGACCATAGTAGTTGTGTTTTCTCTCAGTCTGACTGTAAATGATATATGTATATAGGTCACGATTCTATTTCATGATTGATTCCAGCTTTTAGACATGAATCTGTAGGAGGCCGGGCATTTTGTCACACATCACCTCAAGTTGTGTGATAAGCATGTAATGTGATTCATCCACACTGCTATCTGCATGCAGTCCCTTTAGCAACACGATGTGGTTCCTTGATTATCTCACAATAAATATGGTAGATACAAAGTAACTAGGAAACATTCTAGGAATCTTTCTCCCCATCTCTCTCTCTCTCTCTCTCTATATATATATATATATATTCACTACAACATTTCAGCTTGTATGACCTTCCACAGGAAAAAGCCCTTGACTGTGATAATAGAATTGAAGTCTGTTTTATTGCTCGTCGTTCTTCTTTAAGTTTCCCCAAAAGCAAAAAGTTCATCAACACAACACATTAACGGTTTACAGACCACCCTCTACTGTTCACAAGAAACACATTACTTTGCTGCAGGAAGGCGCAAGCCCTTAAGGTGTTAACACAATTACAGTACAGCTCACCTAGATGAGACCGACGCGTTTTGTCCGAGAACTGCCCCCCCAGCAGCAGCAGCGTCACCTTTCTCGTAAGAGCGCCAGAATACCCCTCTGTGCTCAAAATAGACCAAAGTAATAACAGTACACGGTCAGAAGCGATCATTGACAGAGCCTGCGCCTCTAACAACCTCCACACGCCAACATGCACCCTTCTCATGACTGTCCATTAACACAGACTGTCTGACAGTTGATCAGAGTCATTTTTAGTTATTTATTTATTAGTTGTGAATAACACAATGTATTTCTATTTAGCATATTGCTCCAGAACTCTGTGCATTTCTCTGTGTTTTTGTTTTGGGGGGAGGGGGGAGTGTCAAAAGACTAATCCAAGACCCCTGAAACAAGGCAATGGGCACAGCAGCACATTGTGATACAAGCAGGCCCTTTTTCTGTGGCTAAGGTAAATACATTATTTTTTTTCAGATTCAATAAAAAAGGCATGTAGAGAAAGCCATCACCAGTCTCAGATATTTCTTTCAAAAGGTTGCATTTTTGTGAAAAGGTGAACTTATGTTTCCTAAGTGGCATGCTGCGAGTTATTTAAAGAAAATCATTGAGACAGTCGCTTATTCTATAGGCAAGCTTTTCCAGGCAGTGTAAATGTAGTGCAGACTCATTCCCTCCGCTTCATGGAAACTGTGACACTCAGCTCCCCCCCTTGCTTGGGCCAACCCAATTCAACACTTCTGACAGGATATGTTTGTCAGTCTTTCCTGTCATAACATTTTACTCTACACCTCTCAGGAAGAAGCGCATTCTTTAGTTACATCAAGAGATTACCGCGAGTGAAAGTATTTCTTTTCTTTTTTATTTATTTATTTTATTAAATAACCGGTCCACTGTGGTTTAAATTTGGCACAGGCTTACTTAAGAAAACAAACACTGAAATGAACAAGAAATTTACCCCCAGTACTGGACTGTTGACCACTTCCATCAAGTCAGTAATGCAAGCAACTGTTTAGCACAGGAAATGCCAAACACCTACAGTATGAGCTCCTTTTTATCACACATCAATTCTTGGTATTAAATATTTGCTATAGTATGCCTTTTTTTTAGTGCAAGCTCTTTTGGTGTTTCATCTGCAATACCAGAGCGCTGTTCAAAGAACAAGTAGCCTGGAGCTGCGTCACAGACTAGTGCAATTTTCCTGAAGGTTTTACACACATTACTGCAAGTCAACTAAAACTGTGTTCAAAACAACTTGACCTTTGAATGAACCTTGATAAATGTATGTGATCTGCTCTGAGAATATCCAGCCAAGGTAGGAGGAAAAGGGTTCTACTAGCCCTGGTGTTTAGAAGAAATCTTGGGACATGTCAGTAAAAGTAATCAAGCAATGAAGCACCTGCTAATGCCGATCTGAAAACGTGTCACACGAATCTGCAGGTCTTCAACTAAATACAATTCCTGGCACCGGATCATTTTCATTACACATCTAAACACCATTGAAAGAACAGGACAGAAGAATCCATACACTGTTTTTTTTTTTTTTTAATGACACTTATATTTCTGTGACTCGTGGGTTTCCTGTATTTGTCTCTCTCACTTTATCTTGTCTACTCTGCAAAATCAACTCAAAACACCATTTTATCAACCCCTGCCACCTCTGATATTGCTTATCTTGCCGTTTCACTGTTGGTAGCATGTAGGTTTTAACAGATTTTTCCTGCCAAGATTATAAATAGACTCTACTGTACTGCATTTTAGTGCAACTTTGCCTGCCGCAGATCACTTGGAAATATTGTAAATTGATTAAAAACATTAGAAGGATGGTGGTGGGTGTGATGATGAAGCTCAAGGCAATAAAAACACCATACATTTCTTTATAGTTTTTTTTTTTTTATTAAAAGAAATGCCTTACTCAATCATAACAATTAAGAGCGGTCAGAAAATAATATTTATAATAATATTGCATAGCATACATCTGCAAACAGTAAACTTGTAAATAATAAAAAAAAGCTGCAGATTAGAGCGAATTCCCACTAAACCCATCCAGCACTGGAGGGTTATAAACCCAAACACGCACATTCATTTACATCCTGATTTAAACAGATATAAGAAGACTGCATGGCTACAACGGAGCAGTCTGTCAAGATGTTCCATTTTATTTATTTACTGCAGAACCGTACGCGTCCTCCAGCAATGCAAGGGTCACCCTGCTAAAAAACAAAAATAGCCCAGCAGTTCATCAAGTACCCAACGGTCGGACGCTCGCGCGCATCGGGGAATGACATTTCTGTTTGCTTGTTTAGACTGTGGTTTGTTTACAGTGTGGGGACGGATGCAGTGCAGTGGTTTCATGGCTGAAGTGCAGGGCGGAAGGCAGTGGGGTCGAGCCCTGCAGGTTTATGCATGGTGTGCAGTCACCAGACACCTGACCACAGCTGTGAGAGAACACCAGCATGTAGAAATAAGGAAGGGGACGGGGACGGGAACGACTGGGACAGACACACACCATTGCACGGGGATCTGAGACAGTCCCTGCACCACCCCACTTAGCGTACCAAGGCCACAGAGACAGGATTGCTAAACAGCGAGCAAGGAGACGGGCAGCCTTCAGATATCTGACATGGTAAGCCTGTAGTGCAGGGATAGAAGTAAGATTCCCATTGCATAGCAGTTCAAGTCATTGCAGATTTTACTATTAAGTCTTACTCGCATGCGATCTTCACAAAAAATTCACGGTGTGTCTAAAAGGATTTTAAAGATCAGACACCAGTAAATCCTGGCAGAGACAGACAGCCGGCCAGTGTGGAAAATAACAGACTCCTATTGCTAGCATTGCGAGCATCTCCAGGTTTTACTATGACTAGTGTAGTAAAACCTGGAGTGACTCAAGGACATGAGCCTTTACTTGCAAGTATCTTCTAAACTCATCGCAAAACCTGGATTTGCTCAATCTACTGTCATAGATTAGAGCCAGAGAAATAAAAAAAAATAAATTAAAAAAAGACATCTCTAGGGATAGCTCATTCGAATGTAAAACGTAGACTTCTGTACATTGCAAGATAGCAGCACAATTTGGAGGTAACTCAAATATTTAATCAAAATCTACACAAGAGTCTTATTAACCACCCTTCTGCCAGAGATACATGCTGCTCCCGCATACCCAGGCTGTACAGCTCAGAGGAGATGCTGGTCTAAAGCAGAGAATCAGCATCTGTAAGGCAGTCGCCACAGCGAGCAAGAAAACCCAAATCGCTACCCCAATACCAGCGCAATTCACGGGAGTACCAAGAATATTTTAAAAATGGTATAACCTTAATGAAAAATAAATAGGACAAATTTTATTTATTTCTGGATTATCTTCAAATAAAGAATAGCAGGAAAGAGCTTTTTTTTTGGTATATAAAAAGAATGTACATATTTGTTTGCCTGTTTCTATAGTTTTTATTCTATACATTTATATTAGATTAAAAGATATCCCTGACAGCTTTGTGGACTCAACAAAAGGGCTGCAAAACATCATTTATGTTCATCACTACCCACCATATACTGTACAAATACACACACACACACATGCAGGATCAAGCGATATAGATACGTTTTAAAAATAACACCATCAAAGCACATGTTAAAATGAACCGCATTTAACAAAGTTTAGAGCAGAAGGTGTTTCGGCTCAGTGGGATAGTTTTTTGAACATTAAGCAAGCTGGGTGAGCTTCAAGAGAACAACATATATAAATATATTTTGTTGGATCCTAGACTGGATCATAGAGAGGCTGAAACTTCTCCTTTAGTACCTCCTATCTAAAAAGCTGTGCATGCATTTGCGTATTTCCCCAAGAGCACTGCTGGCATTTTGCATCATTCGATGCATTGACATTTAGATGGCTTTTACAACACAAGTCTTCAAAGGCACCCAATAGCTCTCCGGCCCCTGGTTTCACAGATTTTTCAGAAACTGAGAATGACAGAAGGCAGTGGTTACACTCTCTATTTTTCTTCAGTAGTGGACCATGCAGACAGCTTCTTCTGAGCACCCAGAAGAGGCGACTGGAAGAGTTGCAAGACAGGAATTCCAATGTAATTTACTGCAAAGTTCAAGTCAGAGACTGAAGCGAATGAGGTATTTCATTCAATATGACTATCAGAGAGAGAGAGAGAGGGAGAGAGAGAGAGAAGAAACCACATTGCAAAATATTTTGTTTGTCTGTAATAACACTTCTTTTTTTTTTTTTTCTCATTTCAAACCGAATCTATACCCCCCCGTCCCCAATCGAAAAAAAAAAAAAAAGGTAAAACACAAAAAACCTAATTTCCAATGCAGAGCACAGGGAATGTCAGAAAGTGGCACTTCCATCCAGTTTCACTTCCCAGTAATTCCCCTTTTGAAAACGTTAATCCGCTGAAACTGCCAGCAGCTTTCAAAGGAATCGAGCAGACCCAGACAGACACACAGACACACAGGCAGACAGGCACACCACCGCGGGGACAGCGGAGTTAATGGCTGGTGTCCTCCCAGGTGCAGTCATTCTTCTGCTTCACCATTTTCCTCACAACTTTCTCCAACTCCTTACGAGACCTCTGCTCTTCCTCCAAGCACTGCTTCATTCTTTTATTTTCCTAAAGAAAAAAAAAAATTTTTTAAAAATGCATCAGAAGTAATTCATTAAAATCGCGAGAGGGAATCTTCACAGCGCTGAGCATTAGGCTCCACATGCCTGCCTTCAAAAGACCATGTACAGATCAAAGAACAATAGAAACCTTAAAAGACTACAGAGTTACAATTTTCTTTTTTCACTTGGGGTGCGGGGGTGAAATAAACACTTCTATAGGGTCCGTTACCTTCTTTAGTTCATGTACCTCGTCCTTTAAAGCATAAACAGCATCAACAAGACTCCTGGGGAGGAAGCAGGACAAGAAAGATACAGGTAAGGTGTTATATTGCACTGCTACGATACAGGAAAGAGATTAGTATCCGTTTGCATGGCAGAATTTACTGCCATTTTATTTCTATTCCTAGATTGAATGTATCCAAGCACAGTATTGGAACACAAACAAACCTGACATGAACTCAAGTGTAGTATGTCAAGCTCAAGAGAGAGTCCTGTAAATCAAGCCACAACAGAAATGGAAACAGAACAGGTTTTACTATACGTTGTGCTGAAACAGTCACTGTGGACTGACAACAAACTCATGTGGGACCAATTAGGTGTACTGGAAAACCTGGAACGGCAGAGGAGATCAGCGAAATGTTCCGGAGTATTTATGCAGGTTAGCCCTGGGAGATGCAACTCGTTTTCAGTGGCGCTACTGTCTGCCTGAAAACACTGTGGCCAGTCGAATGTTCTCCTTACTTTTCCTCTATGACAGTCTGACCATTGCTCTTGGTTTCCTCAACAATTATTTTTTCCTCTTCAGGCAGTAGCACCTGTGGAACAGGCTCTTTTCGAGAAGCTGTGAATAAAGAAGAGTTGAGCGTGGGTGTGAATTATGTTTTGCGACACGTTAAATACACACATATTGTTAACAGTAAATGACAGCATAATGCTAAATCATGCCAGTTGCAAAGACCATTTTTCATGAATCCCCCCTCCCCATAAAGAAGACCCAATACCCAAGTTCAGCTAATCTTGAGTTTGTGCTGTGCTTGAGAACGTCCTGTTCAGCAAACAAAAACAAGCCAGCGTTTCCTTTTCTTTGTTCCTCATGAAGATCAAAACCAACCCTTATCAAATTAGAGTAATTAATTTTCTTTTTTTTTTGTGGTGAAAATGACACTGTGGTAAATACTGATATAATAATTGCAATCAGGACCTCCCATCTAAAAGATTCTGGCACATGCCCCAGTCTACAAGCTGCATCTCATTGTAAGTCTGTTTAAATATCCTGTACAGATACACACTACCAACAACCAGCACTGACAAAAAACTGCAAATGGACTGCATTCATTAAAAGGGTATGAAGGGGCAAAAGGGTACTGTAACTGCAACATAGTTTTATAGTTAACACTGGGAGTGACGTGAAAAGCTACCCAACTGATTTTTTAAATGATTTTTCACCTTTGGTAAAAGTATAATGCGTTACACACACACACACACACAGACAGACCCACATTACACAAAACAGGACAGAGTGGAGTCCCAGTGCAGTTCCCTTACTGGAGCTGATGGTGTGGTGAAAGCTGGCTCCAGTGCAGTAGGCTTCAATGACCTTCAGAATCTGGGCATCTTCCTCAAGAGCTGCAGTGCCTGTGAAAAGAGAGGCTAAGAAACTCAGGCAAAGAGGAAATTAAAGGCAGACAGACCAAAAGGCAAAGAAACAAAAAGTAAGTTTAATGCATGGGGCTGTGATGCATTGTTCATAAGAGCCTTGCAATGTGGGCCCAAGAGAGTAACTAAAGGGGTATTGCATTGCCTCCCCTGGCTGAGCTCTGTTGCTTCTGGGAGAGGCATGTGAAAGAAACCAGAGAGAGAGAGAGAGAGAGAGAGAGAGAGAGAGAGAGAGAGAGAGAGAGAGAGAGAGAGAGAGAGAGAGGTGTGGGGAGGGCAGCAGTCTGGCAAGGGCCTTCATGGGGTTGAAGATGCCGATCAGGGCAGGAAATTGGCTTACACAGACGGCTCTGTGCCAGGCCCATCGAGGGAGTTTTTGCATGAACTTTTGAACAGTTTCCTGCAGGTAAAAATATTCCTGATGCTTTAACACTGCATGCATCCATAGTATATATACAGTACACATACTAACAAAACAAGGCACAAAGATATGAAATATATCTATCTATCTATCTATCTATCTATATATATATATTAAATAGAAAAAAACACACCAAAAAAATCAACTTACTTTTTCTGAGCAGAAATTCATCATCAGATGATGTCTTTCTTTCTGTTTTTCTCTTTGGAAGAAACTTTTTCATTGTTCGGGGGCTTTTACTGGAGTCCTGTGACAGAACAGTGGTTTGGGAGAATGAGAGCAACGTGGGTTTTGAAGTGCAGAGAAACTAATTCTACTGCAGAAAGTTCTGTAATACACCGACAAATTACTCTGCCAAAAAAATGACTACAGCACAGGCTAGCAACGGCACTTTCATAAAATGACAACTGTAAAGAGGCTGTTGACTGACCTGATGCATTACAGGCGCACCTGTAGGTTAATGCGTTTCCCTGTTGCTGGGTGTATGTACCGAGTGAGGACAATTAAGGGTGGTTGAGTGATTGAAACAATTAACCTGGACTGTTGGGGGGTATTTGAGGACTACACCTGACAAAGAGTTTGTATGTTGAAGCGGTGTCATCTTTTACTTGTGATTGTGCAACACAACCAGCATGCCTTGGGTGCTTAGTGAGCTATGGAAATCTCGCTTGGCAGAACACAGGCAATACACCCAACATTTGATTATATAATGGGATGTCGAGGATTACTGTACATGTGGAATCCAAACTGGTAACCCCCCTAAAATAACCATAACCGAGATAAGCTATAACTTTATTCCTCACGAGTGAAATGTGCGGCAGTTAAACAGTATGCAGCCCTTGAGGAATAAGGTTAAAAATGCCTTGGCTCCATAAGTCAAGAGAGCTACACTGTTTTTCTGGATAAACTCAATTAAAATCTTTCTGAAACTTCAGTACAGCAATTTATAACCAGTGAACATACCAATCCCCATGCTCTGTATTGAAATGACCTTTATATCGCTTATTTAAAAATATATTAAAAAAAAAACAACCCACAAAAACAAAGAAATGAGTTGCAATAGGGGAAAACTCCAGCAAGATATGACAGGGCTCCAGACAGACTCGCTTTTGAAAGTGAAGTATAAATTGAGACTAGAAATCCCCCCGCCTGGCGAGATAACCAATCTGAAGTTGCTAGGATACCTGGTCCCTCCAGAGCCTTCATTTTCAATCTTTTTTTTCCGCACATAGATTTCTAACTCTCCAACTTATTCTGCAGCCTGATTTTATAACTTGGTATCGACGTCAGGATGCAGGAACGAAAGCCAACAGGTCTACCACCGGTCTTTTAAAGAAAGAAGCATCAAAAAAAGACACCCAAGTTAAGAAATCAAGTTGCTAAAATATTTAGGTTAAGTTGCCACCTGGAGCCCTGTGATAAGGCAGCAATACATAAATAAATAAATAAATAAATAAACTAAAACACCAACGCAGCAATCAGCACAACAAATACACACACGAGACACTCACAAACAGCGATCTAGCCTTACCTTCAGGATATAAGACATCCTCTACAGTAGTGAATATGGAAAGAAAGAGAAGATGTGCATGAGAAAAGACTGGTGAATAAAACAGTCCGATCATTTCACACACCCCTATCCCGCCCCGCCGCAACCCCAAAACAGATCAGTCCCACCCTAGTTGGTGTTAGTGCTGGTAGCAGTATCTCTTCAGAGGCAGTAGTTACGTGCTAAATCTGGAGGGGAAACAAAACAAATCTTCTCATGCAGTTCCCAAAGAAACTCAAAGCCATGCAACCTCGTTGATAGAAATCAGTGTGTACTTGATTTACAAAACCAGACAGAAATAGATAGACTGCATGGAAAAAAAAGGGAAGAGAGACATAGGGAGTTAGATATATGCGGTTCAGACTCTAATTGGACTGTCTGAAAGAGTCAAATGTTGACCTTGAGTATTAATGGAACATGTCAACTCTCAATTCAGAAATGATGTACCAGCAATGAGCAAAAGATTATAGTCAGTTGAAAAAACAGTGCTTTGAAATTGATAGTTTGCAGATTTTTATCTCTTTGGTATCCTTCTATATGGCGGAAGAGGAAGAGGTCATGTAGAACTTTTTTTCTTTTTTTTTTTGGACGGTATTAAAACTTACAGAAGAAAAAAAAAATGTAGGGGGTTGGGGGGTAGATCTATGAACAATTACATACACAGAAGTTGAGTCTCTTATTTGTACTTTTGCTGCAAACTTCTGGTTTGCTGTGGTTTCAAAACCTCGAACGTGCAATCGTGTTTTTGGATAGGCTGCCCGATTGTAGAAATAGCAACTCACTTCTCAGAATGACCAGAAGCACTGCTTTTAAAACCCTGTCAAAAAACCATTTAAAAAATAAATAAATAACAAAAACAAACAAAAGCGATCTGGAAGAAGTCCTTACCTCCTTGTAACCCAGCGCGGCGGAGGGCTTGAGCGGGGGTGCCGGTCGCAGGCAGCTCAGGGACCAGGGCTTGGCGATCTTCGGGGGCTCCAGGGGGCCTCGGCTGGAGGCGCTGAACACCTGAGAGAAGGTCTGGTGGGAGGGAGTGCTGACAGCAGAGCTGAACCTCCCTTCCACATTCTGCAAATGGGTTCAGAGCAAGTAATGAATCGCCATGCAATACAGCACAATAAAACATGACATTTGGATTTGCATAGCGCAGCTCAGCAAGGACCAGCTAGGCAACTGCCTGTCCGATACTTTTACAAAACCACAGGAACGGATAATATTAAAAGTTAATGACACAAACTTCTTATACTTAATAACTGATGTTTAATGCATGTGAAGCTTATTTGATTACAAAGTGTAAGCTGCCCTGGCACTGACTGCACAGGACTCGCCATGGATGGTCACTTAGCTTCACAAACGCCCCCCCCCCCCCCCATAAAGGCAGGCACCACAGAAAGGCTCTAACTATATAATTATGCAGAGCAGCTCAAATGGGTGTCTGGTACCTTTACTATTGTTCCTCCTGGACTGCCCCCTCTGGTGAGAGTGTGCAAGTGCTCCACCCACTCTTGCAGCTCCTGCTGGTTACAGCAGCACACTGTGATGCACTCAATCATGTTCCCTGCATGGGGGAAAAATGGATTTAGTGTTTTTTGTGAACAACGTATCTAAACAGGAATGTGTTCTACCACATGTTCTGAGACTTTGCAAGTAGTGCTCTCAGCTGATGAGGCTTCATAAGGGAGAGGCACTAACCTGTGATTTCAAAGGCATATTGATTTGTCTCGCTGTCGTCAGTCTGTTTGGTCACAGTCATCCCCGTTAACGGCAATTTTCCCTGACAAAGAGATTAGAAGGCAGTCTTGTTTTTACAGTGCAGATTAATGAAGTTAAATTGAACTGCATTATAAATCACCACCAGCCAATGAAAATGTTAAACAAAAAAATGCTTAGTGCAACAAACTGATTTCTATTACACCCGATTTTAAAAGGATCTCCTTTTAAAAAAAAAAAACGAGTAAAAACACTATGTATTAATGCTGCGTCCATATAGCTCCTTACAGGTCATTAGTGAAAAAAGAGGAGAATGGGAAATGGATTTCCTTAGCATTGGCCGTGAACATTTTACTGGAAGACAAAACCGGAACAAAGACAGTCGCAGTATGTATAAAAAGAGATACATTTTGATTTCGTTTTCAAAACGTGCAAGATCTGAACGACAAAGACCTGGACTGAATTCCCCTTTCACCAGCACTACTGTAAATGCAACATTTCAACACGGAGGCCCTTGGTTGGTTTATTTATTTATTGACCCTTCTAGATTCACACGTGAAACTGGAGCGCTGCAGGTCCGGTCCGGTCCGGTCCCACACCATGTAAACGGGGAGGAAAAAAAAAAAAAAGACAAAACAAGAACATTTACTGAACCAGGAGCTGAACCTAAAGCTATCCCTCTAAAGGACTGCCTCGTTGAGGGTCTGTTGTGTTCTACAAGCTTCCCACCTACCTGGTATATGAACCCACTCATGCGTGGGCTGGCGGAGAGCATCAGAAGGACAGAGGGAAACAGCATGAAGTATCGCTCCTCTTTATCCTGCGTTACAAAGACAACCAGAGGCTCAGTTTTGCATTTGTCTACGTGTGACTTTTGTGAAGTTTTTTTGTGAAGTTTTATTGCAAATATGAAAGCACAATCCTACAACTTATTTATTTATTTATTTATTTATTTGAACAAACATAAATATCAAATACATCTTTTGGATAGTCCCCTTTAGTGCCATGGTGCTTTTTTTTTGTTTTTTTTTGTTTTAGTTACCTTGACTTACCATATAAAATGTATCTTTCCAATAAGGGAGCTGTAAACTTGTTTTTCTTGGTTAATGTTCTTAGCCTTCACCAGGGTTAATGCATAATCCTGATAAGACTCGGGTCTTCATTGAGAGCGCTGCACTTCCTTTTAATATGTCAACAATATTGTTGACTGTATGCGCTCTCTCACTATAAACATGTTTTCCTTTTCTTTTTTTTCAGTGAATTTATTGCAGGTTTGAGATTGTGGAATGAGACAGGGGGGTTGTTTTCCACTATGATAATTTAAATTAATATAACCGTGGGAAGCTATTTTCTTGCTCTATTTAAATGCAAACGTGTGTGAAACTAGGAAATTAAACAATGGATGGTTTGGGGTTTTTTCCACTGTGGTAATTTTCATAGATATTTAGATAATAGTGCCCTATGCAAATCTGATCTGATGATCTAGTTTTATTTCTTGGTTCTGATACCAAGGAGCCCTGCAAGCTGGTACACCCGGAAGCTTCAACGATATTCATTAAAACAAATCAAATCAATTCTTCACCTCCAGCTGTTCCAAAGCAAATTCCTTTTCAATAAAAAAGGAATGGAGCACTAAACAATTCCACTGGGCACATCTAGACAAAACCAGTTTGTCTCAGTTTTTTTTTTTTATTTACTTATTTATTTATGCATTATTTTTTAATACATCTTGTTTTTCAAGTAAACAGAATATATTTCGGTTCTATATGTGTGCACCAATTTCTTTTTTTGCAGTACCGAGTTAGTGTTTCTATATTGTCTAGCTCCGAGTCCTTACCTCGCTCGCCCCGCTCTGCACCATGACCTGTGACATGTACAGGACGGTGCCCAAGGACCTCATGTTCTCTCCTTCCCAGCCTTGGATCGGCTCCGATAGGATCTGAAGCTCCAGATTTTTTCGTTTGCGGAGATCCTGGCATTGCGTCTGCGGTGCGAGAGAGGAGGAAGGGGGGGGATTTTATCAAGCATGTTTTATTTTTTGTTTTAATTTGCTTTGCTCTCTCTGTGCACATAAACAATGGCGAGCAGTAACAGAAACAAACAAACATGCAAAGATGGAACATAACTGCAGATTTAAAATGCCATTTAAAACGTATTCATATGTGTGGTATGGAATTATTTTTTTTTTATGCCAGAAACCAAAAATATATATAACTCTCTACTACTCTCAACCCACCATTGGGTAAGGTTAAATTGGTACTGATTTTGTGTTCTGCAAAAAAAAAGGGAGTCCCCCTTTTTAATCCTCTTAACATTTCAACTGTTGTGACAAAGCAGCCTACTAAACATTCTACCAAAAGACTGCAACCAAGCATGCAAATCCAGTGGAATCACCAACCCCAATGTAACCTTTGATAATGAACACCCCCTCATCCGAAAGACACAATGCGGGCCACTACCGGAAAACATCTGACTCACGCCTTCCCTGTGCATGTATACTATCTGATGCATACACGCAAAGCATACAGTGTAGGTCTTCAGAAACAGCTGCATGTGAATTACAATCTCTTTCTGAGATCAACTCGTTTACTTTTTCCACATAGGATCGCTTTTCAAGGCATGTGCTGTCTGATTACAATTTTTGTTACATATACCTAAAGAGAGGAACGATTTCCTGCAAACTACGTTTCTATTTAAAAACTGAAACGGTAACAACGCAGGTAACGAAACAACTCTGAAGGTTATTTGAAGGCTCTGAAGTCCAGCCCCTGAAGATGTTTATTACTCGCTTTGTTAAGACACTGTCGTGTTTTCAAATTGCCCACTCAGTAAACCACTCTGATAGGCAGAGCACAATCAATGGAATAAAAGAAGTACAAAACGTGTAGCTTCCTCGAACAGTACAGGTTTTAGAGACCAGGACAGAAACAAACTTTTATTAAAGCAGCTTCCTTAGCCAAGATGCTATTGTAAGTTACCAAATTTGAATGGAGCCAAATTATCATTTTTGAGTAAAACTACCTTGCAAACCGTATAGAAGACATCAATAGCAGCTCTGATATTGTAATTTGGCAGCTTTTATTTCACTGCATGTGACCCGTGTTATTTGATGCTCCCCACGATGGAGATGGTTTAATGCACACCATACTGTTACCGGTACCTCAAACAACAGGAAATCATCTTACCACAAGATTTTTGAACGCTGCTATTGCTTTCAGGATATCACTATAGTCAGGATGGGCCTCCTATTGAAAAACAAATGAAATTAAAATGCAAATTAATTTAAAAAAATTACAACTTGACGTTTATACTTCATTACGCACAGGTTTGTTTTCTTGCAAAACACATTCAAGACGTACTCTCTTAGCAATATCTTAAAGCCCTGTATGTACAGAAATACTTTTGCCAAGCTGATAACAGCAGGCCTAGTATTATTATTTAACCTACAAACACATTTTTTTATATTTAATTTGAAAAAGGAAAACCGCCGTCTACCCAAAGTAGCAAAATCAAAAAGAAAGAAGGGTAAAGCTTTATATTGCGTGGCATAAATTAATATTAAATAGATATGCAATTGCATATTCAATTAATGTTAAATTAATATTTAATAAATAGGCAATTGATATTAAATTCACGTTCAATTATTCCTTGTTACTTTCCATTAACATTTAAGTCAGATTAACTGTATTTTCAATTGAAAACATATAAACAATGGGAAATTATTACATATTTTCAAGGGTAACAAAACGTAATATAAATGGACTTGATATGCAATTACATTTTCAATCGACATTTGGTTAACATTCAGCAAGAAACCAGTTACTGCCTATTTATTAAATATTAACTTAATATGCAATTGCATATCTATTTAATACTAATTGATGTCACACAATATAAAGCATTACCGAAAAAGGTAATGTAGGTACACAAAAAATGTGAATAATTGATTAAAAAAAAAAAAAAATCAATTATATCAAGATGTTTCGGACTACAAGTCCTTATTCCCCCTTCCCCGAGGGAAAACTTGATTATGTTGTCTTACTGAAATGTCAACTTCAGAATATACATTTTATCAGACTGAAACTGGTAGATGACACTACAAATGAATGAAATGATATTTCACCTAAAACACAAATGCAAACTGAAATTTCAATGCAAAGGAAGAAAGACAAAGAAGAAAATAATACTACATCCTCCCCGACTGTTTGCCTGTACAGCTAACCCCCAATATTGTGGCAAGAAACCTGACTTCATCTTTGCACAGCCGAGCAGTGACAACAGGCTTCAGCTTCCTTTTTGAACAGATAAGAACTGATCCGAGAAGCTGATAAATGGGCTATTTTCACACTTCAATCATTACAGGGAAGAAGCTGGTATTAAACAAGTGTTGCATTGTGTTTGAAATGTATTTGGAATTAGTCTTGGGGTGGTCTAGGTGTCGCAGTGTTTGGTCTAAAGTGAGCGAAGTAAGAATCTGGCTTTAACAACAAATCCTAAATAGACAACACATATATACTAAACGGGTTTTCAGACAGGCTGCAGCGTGAACAACAAGGTGCTGTTACATAACGTTGATGCCTCCTGTGTTATTACTTATGCAACAAATTGGGACAAACTGCAGCTGATATTTTTACTGAACATAGGATCAGCCTGAGATTTTTAATTTTTTATCCTGATTATGCACCCTGCTACAACAACGATGCAGGCATGTTTCTCACTGGCTAGAAACTGTCACCAGAATTGGCGCTTTTATTTGGTTAATAACAGCTGAAGCCGTGATGCTACCAAGAGGTTTTCACAGGCTGATCAGACATACAGAAAAAAAGAAAATCTGTAGTTTTGGACAGAAATATATTTTGAATTGAACTTGGCAACCTCACATGAGGACATCATGCATTTGCGTCTTCCAGGTCCCTATATAAAGACTAGAACAGATTTTTTAATTTATTTTTTAATCCGTCCCCATATGAGGTGGCCATGTACGAAAGAGTTAATGCTAACAACACAGCCAGAGCCCGGCTTACCTCAACGTGTCTCTCCAGCTCCTGCAGCAGGGTGGGGTACCTGTCCAGTCTCATGAAAGGCTTGCTCAGGCTGGTGGTCAGGGTGAGAATCCCAGGGCTGCTGGCACCCTGGCTCTCCATAAACTTATCCAACTCATCACTGGAAAGTCAAAGCAAGAACAGTCTCCATTACCTTCAAAATACTGCCTTGAATACTGTGCTTAGGTAATAAGGTACGGCACTAGGATAAGTACCACGAAGCTACAATGCTGCAAGAAGAAAACCACAGGTGGAAAAGAAAGAAAAAGGCAACAGGATTCTGCGATTCTCATAAATCTGTCCACTTTTTTTTTTTTTTTTAAATTCCTCCTTCTTTTCGTGTTTATTCTACGCCACATGGACATGGCAGTATTTAAATTTGATTTTAAACCTAATTTCACCAACTTTAAATCACCAACACGAGGAGGCTGTCTATACATAGAAACCCACAAAACGGTGAAAAAACCCAGAGTCTGAAAACAAGATAACCTACTTAAAGGGTGCTTTTCCCAGTGTGGTGAGGATTCACAATGTCTAGTTTCCCATGCCTTAACATAATAACATTCCTATTTAACCTGCAATCTAGCATCTGAAAGGATTTTTTGATTGCATGACAAACTATTTGGTGGATTTTATATTCCGTTTTACTAATAAGTGAAAAACATTTCAATTCCACAAGATCATTTTATTCTTTGCACGACCCCCCCCCCCCATGATCAACATTGACTAAGATAATAAACGGAATTCATGTGTGTAACCAGTATCTCAAAGGTCTTGATCTCCTGTAAACCAAGAAATATATTTGACATGACCCCAATATAGCGTCCGTCTTAGGTCAAAGTGAAAGGGGCCGTTAGATTTTGCCCAAGGGGTTTCTAGAACACTGAACGTACGAAGTTGCCAGCTTAAATGGTTTGTGAGATATTACCAGGGGTAGGTGCGATTGCAGGTTTGTAAACTCATACAAGCTCTCCTCATGGGGATACTAAATTACAGGTTAATTCACCCAATACAAAACCAGGTCTACACATAAACAGTTTTAAATACATTTCAAATAAATACGTCTGAAGTAAATTCTGTGGAAACACCGTCGTTGTTTTTCCTGACCGTGTCAAATTCTTCTTAAAATATAACGGAAAGGTTAACATTTCCGTCTACCACACCGAAACCTGACAACAACCAAATGTGTTGCATCCCGAGAAAACCTGCTAGCCACAGATTACAAGCCCTTACACAACACCCTTCGCTTTCCCCAACACACAGACAACCATTACGCACACAAGTTACCATAAGCTTGTGATTCTTAAACATCACAACTTTTGCACTGCCCCCGGTGGCATTAGTCTCAAAACATAGTATAAACTTTTTTCCAAGTTCTAAACTGAAAACTTATCACGTAACTTTCAAATGACCTAGCAGTTTTATCACTTAAAATGCAGAGGATCTGCATAAAAACCTACACATTTTGGTGTAGACACTGTTGCTAGCTGCTATGCAACACTTTATCTAGTGGTAACTGAAGAGTCACGTACTACAAATCACACACACTGCGATGACGGCTGTGAATTGAAACCAAAATCTTTAACTTGCATACAAGTATATGTTTACAGCATCATTTTTATTAAAATGTATTATAAAGTAATTACCCATTTATTCTATTTTTTTATTTTTATAAGGGATATTTCAAATATATATCAAACATATAAATACATTTGAAATACATTTCTATGTGAGTTTTCATCATTAGAAGCTGCAGTGTCCCTCTTTTGTGTTCTGTTTTATACTAAAATAAGATTCATGGGAGAACAGTTTTCCCGTCTATGGTTATACATTTAGTTTCCATACTATAAAGGGCTTTTTAAGTTGCAGAGCCCTTAATTGACATGCTACTGCACCTAGGGGAAGAAAAAAAGGGGACCGCCATAATTTTTCTTTTTTTTTTTTACAGAATTACATTTTTTGTTACGCCAATACCATTTTCTAGGAAGTACCTACAGATCTGTAACATGGGGTTAAAAAATGATTCAACCTTCTTAAGATTAGGTACTTTTTGCTCTTCAAAAGAACGTATATATTACCTGTTCAGTTCAACCACTGCAATACTGTTGCATGAGTTAGAGACACTGTTCCTGTCTTTGATCTCTCAATAGCACTCTCAATAAAAGATAAAAAGGCCACAACGTTGTAACACAACTTCTATTGATAGAAGATTGATAATGAAAAAGTGACATTTGGAAAAGCCCAACAGGATGTAACAATAAGTTATTTTACCGTTACCAGGTATGTTACTTTCACGCACAGGTTGTGATGTCAATGTAGATCAAAGGGATGCTGATATTTGATATTCTTAACTCCTTTAGAATGATGGGAGTTTTCACATACGTACAAGCCAGGGTTGCGAGTGTGATGCACAGATACACTGATGCGCCCCTAATAATTGTTTTAACCCTGTCCATAGCCTGGACTACCTCGAGTTCTGAATCCAATTGAGCATTGCAGGATCGAGTTCAATAGGCTGGGGAAGAAAAATACTTCAAGTACAGAGCAGTCGAAAGTCCTCGGGTGTGAAAAATAGCAAGAAATATCCCCCAGACTTGTGCAAAAGCTTGTACATGCGATGTATACAAAAATCTAGAGGATGTGCAACTGAATGCTAATGAATAATACTGAAAGGGTGCCGGTACTTACCAACACCTAAACGTATTACTGTATCGTTCACTACATTTTCTCATCGAATGTTAAATTAATATTGAATTAACTTGTCACTAATACATTCAGACAGCTTTTACTAAATGTATACATTTACAGCTAAATGACAGTTACATTTATAATTAAAAAAATGACAGGGTGTCAAATCTTGACTCAACCTGCAGGCACCGGACTATTTAAAGAAAAGAAAGTTTGAATGTACAGAGTGCCACCCAGTGGGGGTTTAGAAAAAGAAGTGACATGCAGTCTGGAGGAAGTGTGCTTATCACAATAGACTTTTAGAAAAAAATGAAATCTAATAAATCACGCTTAAACACGGTGATTATATTATATATTTTATGTTTTTGTCCATAAACATAGATTCTGATCGAGTGCACTGATTATGAACACACACACACTGTTTAAGTATGACCATATTGTAAAGTATTATATTAATAATATTTTAAGGTTTAAAAGTCTCCCGGCTCTTGTCACGGACCCCAGCTGGCACTAATATTGCACTACCATACCTAACGTAGTTGTCCTGGCTTACCTGTGATCAGTGAGCACACAGACTGCAGAGGGGTGGTTCGAGCAGTATGCCAGGTACAGGCTCTTTATCTGAGGCATCAGGTTCAGCAAACAGCCACCTAACCTCTGCTGAGCTTCCGGGAGCCTGAAACACAGGTTAGAAGTTTCCTCGAAGCCTAGAAAGCTGTCTGCATCAATCAAGTTTGTGCATTCAGTGTGAAAACGCTCGACATATACTGAAGAAATATTTTGTGCAACGATTGTCAATTCTTTTTTAAAAAAAAAGAAAGAAATGTAAACTATTCAGACTCTTTCCAAATATGAGAGCCTGTTTTTGCTCCAAAGGCTGCAACCTTGAACTCCAAAATATTAAAAAAAAACAAATTCTGTGTTGCTTTTTTTTTTTTTTTTTTTAACACATGGACATTCATAGCTTCAGAAAATTAAACCACTACATACACTACATTAATGTGCTTCACCCAAATACACCAGTTGAAGGTCCAAACAAACAAACAAACAAACAAACAAACAAACAAGAGTTTGAAAAGAATTCTTTGCTTCACAGCACCTACTTTGTACATTCTTCCAAAGTTTGACAAATACTCTGCTGAAAAGTGAAAATGTCTTCCAAGTTCCCCATTAAACAAGTGCCATCTGCTGTAGCCAACCTTGAAAAGAAAATGTAAACATTGAGCTTGATTAGTCAATCAGCAAACAGTTCAGGATCAAAACGAAGATCGCGGATTACATAATAACTGAGGGCTGGGATCAGGGTTGGGGTCAATTCGCTTTTAATCAATTCCAATTACTTTCAAAAATCAATTCCAATTCCAAATCCTTCAAACTTGGAATTGATTTTAAAACGGAATTGGAACTGGAATTTGAGTTGAGAAAAGGGAACTGACCGCCAGCCCTGGCTGTGATAAAAACGCCAGTGTGGCAGGTTTCATCGAACTCAACACCCTCATGCGCCTCACACAACACCCACTCTGACTCACTTCTCACTGGACTGCAGAGGCCTCAGGTAGCTGGTGAGCAGAGTCTGAAGCTCTTTTGAATACTCGCGTTCATTTTCAAGGATATCCTGCACTACCTGAAAGAAATTAAAAAAATAAATAAAAATTCTGCAGCTCTTATACAGACCACAGAAGATATCAATGCTTGGGTAGAACACTATTCAGACTTATGAGACAAACAGTAATTATATATATTTTTTAAAAAGGACCACACAGTTTTGGGCTAGTTTGGAAAAATCACAGCATGTTCTACCAGGATGGTAAGTCCCATTATCCCTCAGGCCAGTTGTGCACTACAACCATCACATGGCCTATAACGTCACTTGAACCCATGTGCCATGGCTTGGGGGCAGCTGCAATCCTGGAAAACAGGCTGGCCTACAATACCACCACAATGTGGGCATTAAGAGCAGAGTGTGTGAATACAGATTTCTTTAGATCTTAAATCCTATCCTGTGCACAATCGTGACCCAGAATTCCTGCCAACGCCCGTATTGTTTGGGCCGACAGCAATGCTGTGCCCATTAACTCTTTACACACAGCAATAGAGGCACTGCCAGGCCTTCTAGGAAAAAAGCAAACAATCAATTATAATGCATTTCATACAATAATGACTTACAACTCAACTGATTTATAGTACATGCAAACAGACTCAAATTCTACTTGTTCTTTGAAGATTATGTTGCTAACGTGAGATAGTGCTTTGTTCTGCTCTGGAATGAGGAACTCAGAGGGGACGGACAGTGTCAGGTGCATACTGGTACACACCACTTTACTGGGGGCCTGCCTCCTTCTCAGATTAATAAGCATGAGATTAATCACAACTCAAATGTAATTTGTTTTGTGTAAGGTTCAAAGAGCCATACCACGTTGTAATAATTCTTTGTAAGCTGAGGTGTGTCGAATCCCTTCAGAGCCTTGGGAGATACAGGTTTATCTGCAGAAAATGACAGAGAAATAAAAAGATGATTATTACAGCAGTAAAGATGATGGCACAGAAATTGGTGAAGTGAAGAGCATTTAAATGGGTGCCAGGTCACAAACAACACTGCATGACAAAAATGAATAGTATATTAGACAAATAATACATAGCAGACCATTATATTAATGTGAGGCCGACATCTGAAATGTCTTTATAATATATAGTTACCCTTATGTTATCCTTATTTAAAAAAAAAAATTTGTGGGTCAGCTCACAGGGGGTCTTAAGGGCCAGCTGTGACTGTGGTGATGCAGGACCACTAAGAGCCTGGCCAAGACCACACATAGATTAATGTGTACTCCAGGATACTTCCACAACTCCAGTCAAAGAGACCCGGTATTGGGGAAGATTACCTGAAGATTTGATCTCTCTGACGTAGTTACTGGGGAACCAGCCCGTTTTCCCGTTCAGGTTGCCCTCCCACCAGCCGCCATCCTCCATGCGCGTCACGCAGATCACATCGCCCTTGGAGAAGGAAAGCTCGTCCTCGTTATTCTGCTTGAAGTTAAACCGGGCCTTCACCACCGCCTGCTGCTGCTGACCCCCGTTCTCCGTCATTTCCTTAAAAGAAGAAAACAAAAATAGTGCGACAAATGCAAAAACTGGTAAAAATGAGCACTGCGACATCCCATTTCCAGTAAGGTGGTCCTGCTTGGTGTGGGACTAAAGCCCAGAACAAGGGACGCACCCCTAATGACTCACAGGGTCACACACATTGTGGCAGTGACATCTTAGTCCCGGGTTTGAGCAACCAGTTACTTTCAGCTTCGCAACCAGCTTCAGCGTGCGATCCAGCACAAAATATTCTAAAACTCCTCCAAAGTATTCTTAGGTTTAAAAGGGCTTAAATCGCAGCTAGCTTCACATCTCACGTCTCTTTGGTCCAGCTGTGATGGGTATCTGGGATAATTCATTTTAGTTATTTACCCCGTTTTTTGATTGTCTGCGCAAAGACTTGGTGGTTCTGGAAGACAATGCACTCTGGGAGCTGGCAGTCTGGCTATGACTTAGCGAGTTGGAGCGCTGACATGATCTTTCTACTATTCGATCTGTTGAAAAAAGAAACATAATAAATTTAAAAAATAAATAAGAAATAAGAAAAAAGAGCTGGGAGGCTCAACAAATTGAGAAGGACAATACCAATGCATTTAGAGTTCAATGTTTTGATTAGTGAACAGCAAGCTTTAAAAAAGACACATTGACCCATAACTTCACTAACAAAAGTGAGGGTAAACTTCTGAGCACTGATGAATACCACTTTTCAAAACTTAGCGATTAAAAGATATATCCATCAAATTACTGCTGTAGGCCCACGTACGAGCTCTGGTGGGTCTCAGCTCTTCAGACAGGTGTCCACGTCACAAACCAGGCTCTCGACAGACAGACAGCTGGTGCCTTGAATTAACACATGGCCTTGTTCTTAGTTTTCTATTTCGTTCTACAAATCTTCCTAATGCCGGTATCAGATTTCCAGCTTTGACTTTCAGTTTCTGATTCCTGTACTCTTATCCAGTTTTACAGCAGCAGTTGTGTATTTGAGATCTTTAAAAACAGCAACATAACATTGTGTCTTCTTTACTACCGTAAGCAGGTTATTTCGCCAACTTAAGCAATGAGAGAGAGAGAAAAAAACACACACTACAGGAATTTATCTGCTTTCAGCAACCAAACAAATTACTTACATAATTAAATGTTACTGGTATACAGCCAGGGTAGAATTATGATCCTAATTCAATTCTGTATACTTTGTTTTATTCTTTTGTAATACAGCTGTAATAAAACTCCCACACAAATAAGCACTTTATAGTGAAAGATAACAGCAGTAAAATAAATCTATTGCAGCACTAAACATCGGGGAAAGACCTAAAGAAAACCTGTCGATTAGCAAATAAAGAGTCTTAAATAACTGGGTGTACGGCAGACAGGGTCTGAGATCTGCAGGGCAGGGCAGGGCAGGGCAGGACTGACCTGCAGCAATTACCTGTGTGAGCAGTCAGTTAGTCTGTGCTAATTGCGCAATGTCTTCAAAACAGAGAAAACCACTGCTCAGAGAACAGATCATACCTGCAGATATAGTTATAGCTATGCGCCCTGGTTTTTGCACGAATCAGTATTCTACATATTCAGTTAAAACAGTTAGTCAATTTGTTAGGTCCTATGCTTTAAAAGGCACAAACTCTTGGGAGTCCACACTGCTACACCATTAGACAGCTTGTAGTGGGACATCTGTTGAGTTCTGAACCAGACGTACAGAGAAACATCCTACAGAACAGCTGTTGTACCTGGGAGGTCTCCAGCTGAAGCACTGACCTTGCCTAACCCTGCTTAGCCTCTGCGATCTGACACAATCAAATAAACAAATACATAACAGAAGTGAGAAAAAGGAAGCATGTGGCGTCTTCTCTCTCACATGCTGCAAGGAGAGCAAGCAGCCCGAAACAACGTGACGGACCCCAGGAGCACGTAACACAAAGGCCTGCAAGACTTTCCTTCGGAGCTTAAGTGATCGATTTTGCAGAAGAAAAACCTTTTGAACCCAAACACAAATCTCTAAAGCAAGCCTGACCAAAATCTCCTTTAACTCAGCACAGCTCAACTTCACACGAGACTCCCAACGACCTTTGTGTCACTTCTCATCTGATGGACAGTCACAGTGTCAGGTTCCTCATCTGGTATCTAGCCTACTAATCTATTGGATTTGCAAAAAGTGAAAGAAGAAAGAACAGGTGTATTTAACACGAAACTTGATGACAAGTTCAAAGTTTTGATTTATCCTTACAGAGTTAGAGCACATCAATGATGGTTACATTACTGTAAATAATCTTTTCTTTATTGCAACAGCAGTACGAGATTTTTTTCTTCAAAACTTTTTTGAATTCAAAACTTCTATAGCCAGCAATAAAACACATTAACTGTCTATATAGGTTTTGATACAGATGATGTCTGTTCATCTGGATTATCTTGATATTCTATTAACAAATATGAGCCATCTATTGCGGCACGCTTGAAAAAGGACAGGGAATGAAGCAGATTGTTGGCAAGGCAAATCCAACTGAGAATAGCCAGCACGCTCCCGATCGGGCTGGCACGACACTGCGGCTCACAAACAGTGTTGCTGGGGAAGCGAGATAAAGTCCAGTGTCTCACGACAGGTCCCACAAGTTCAAGCCAGTCTATAAGAAAATGTTATCCAGGCAGGCAGGGCGGCAGCTTGCTTGAAGTAGAGCTATCCATGTGGGTTTCTTCAAGAAGAAACTTTATTATTGCTATCTAGATTTGCTAGGCAGTTCCACAGACGAGAAACCATACTGGGTACAAATGTACAGCAAGTCAATTAAGTCACATTACAGTTAGCAATGCATGCCGCTTGCTGTGCAGTGAGTAAGGCAAGCTTTTGGCTGAGATTCAGAGATCCATCCAGGTTTAATTACCAAGATGTACAGTGGCTCTTTTCAGACAATACGCACAGAGGTGCTACACTGGCTTTTCCACAGATTTGGCAGAGTTGTTGCCAAGGCAGTTTCTATTATTGGAGCATTGTACAGCACTGAGGAATCACCCTGGATTGCATCAATCAACTACTCGTTGTTAAACCAGGGATGAAATAATAAATGGAAAGTTTACAGAATAAACTGGACACCCCTTTTTGAAGACCTGTATGTCTTATACTGGTTGTCCATTGCAACATAGAAGTACTCTGTAGATTATATATACTGTGGTGTTTTTATTAAAGGTTCATACAAGAGGAGTGTAACTCAAGACAGTTCAGTTACACAATGGGGTGCCAATATATTACAATAAAGCCGTGTCTGCTATAAATAAAATAATAATTTTAATAGTGAAGCATACAGAGCTGTCAGCAGAGCAGAGGCTATTACTGAGTCCATAAAGGGCACCTTTGTGTTCTCCGAAAGACCTGGAGGGAGTCCAGCAGCAGCCACTTTGCATAAGAGTCGATCCAGACACCATGCTGCAGTTATTTTAATAGCAATGAGGTTGAATGGCTGATGCGCTGCTTTGCTAAAATCATGCTGTACAAAATGTCACTGTGAAGAAAACACGCCAATAAAAAAGTCAGTGCTTTATTTATACTGCTCCTGGGAACAGACTGTAAGGCATGTTGACCGTCAGGACTAGAAATGAAAGGCTGGCAGTCAAAAAGGTCCTATTGTTTTATCAAAGCTGGACAAATGTTACAAAAAAAACACGCTCTGCTATTATCTTACCCTGTGTGGCAATGTTGACAGCCAGAAGTGTATTGAGCACCTTGCCGAAGTTCTCCCCTGCATACAGGTTTTCTGCTTCAAATCCCTGCCAGAACAGATGAGGAGTCCGTTAGCAAAAACACCATCCAAAGAGAACATTTTCAAATGAAAGATGATTCCTTTAAAAACTTTGCCCAATATATACTGTACTAGTCTAGACAAAGATTGCACCACCAGTAACCACACAATTGCAGATTTGTCTACTAGTACTGAAGTGCATTACATTAAAAAAGTGCAGGGTACGGGGAGAAATATGACTCCCATAAGCAATACCACATTTTCCTGTGAGTGTTTGTGGTGAGTCACTTATAAAACTAAGGTGTGTCGAATTAAACTCACACTAAAAGCTGGAGTGGCTCAAACTGCTAAGCAATGGCAGTCCCTGCAGTACGCCCAGCAAGTTCAAAATGCATGCAACACATAAATACATACAAGTAAGGGCATCTCAACTACATCGCTGTCACCAAGGGATACAAATCCTGACAGGGTACAAGAATTACAGCACTACCTCAGATAAAACAAACAAAAGACCTGCTGATTCAAACTGTTTGCTGGAAACTTTGCAAACAGGCCTGTGGGGTCTGTCGCTTCCTTTTTGTCAGCTTCAGAGCAGAAGTGAAAGCGGAGAAAAGAAACGCATTGCCTGCATTTGGGTGCATTTTAAAAAAAATACCTTCTATTTATATATAGCACTTTTTTGTCCAATGATGACAGAACAAGGTGTTGGGAGGATAAGTGTGTCGGCGACCAAACCCTCTGACCCATGACTCCTTGCACACTGGCTGTGCTTATTTAATTTCAGTTCCAGTTGTTGTGACAGTTTATACTGGGGACCCAGGGACACAATACCCTGACAATCCTGGAACATGGTTCAGCTGCAGTCAGTAATCAGCATTCAGAATTGGAAGAGGTTTTTATTTGATTTTTTTGGTCAGATTACACAAACCGGAGTACTCTGTTGTAATGAATAAGTGGGCTTGTCCCACTTCGCTGATTTGTCAGGTTGCTTGGCAGAGAATATCTGTGCATGTGCAGCACCCTCCTGAATCCAGCAATCCACACCACCCCCTGTCTGGGTACCACTGGTTTAAATCTTGACATATTAAGCCCTACAACAAATAGGGGCTTATGACATACATGTACAGCAGTATGGGAAAGACTGAAGTAATATTAAAAACAATGCACTCACAAACACGTACACACATTTAATACAAACAGCGCCATTGGCTACGCGAAGTGTAGGTTACTGGTACTGTAACATGTCCTGCAGTACAGTATGGAAATCATACATATGGCTCACGACTGCCCAATGCTTTCAAAAAGTCATTTCAGTCCGGCAACAAACCTCACCCTCGCGTTATTAAGTTGCGGTGTTAATACAAACTACAGAACATTTAATAAAACTAAAAAAAATAAATGTCACCGAAAACTGTCCTCGCTGACTCGTGGTGCATGGTTTAAAACACCTTCAAAATAAACAGTACAAATATGAAAAATTAGAAATACAATAAAGCCACAAGCCTTGCTGATGGACAACAGCTGCATTTAAACTCACCTCGATTTTTAACGCTGAACAGCCTTTCAGAAACTCTCGTATGTTGGTCAGGCAGTCTGCCTCGCTTTTCGGTTCCTGACAGAACTAGAAAAAAAAAAATAAAACACCAAACAGAATACAAAAAATATATATATATATTAAAAAAAAGTAAGAGCTTATATTTTCACTCCATCATAACTGATATCTTAAACACACGGACACTGACAAATGATTTCGTATCGCTTCTGCCACAGGCGTTTTTTGTTTTTATTCAGTTAGAAAAGTAACCGAGAAATCCCCACTCCCCCCCAGCTCCCTCTAGTTCACACACTACAGAGCTGTCACACCAGGAAGCTGTCGGGAGGATGTGACGTACCGTGCCGGCTGAAACGTGTTGCGTGTCCTCAAGCAGCGGAGTGGAGGAGTGGGTCACTTCCCTAAATTATTAACGAAACCGTGTGTCGTTTACAGTCGCAGGAACATTGTACAAGGCTGATTACTTACAGACCTAATCTAGGTTGGGTACGGCACAAGATACCAATTGTACTGTTCCTGCAGGCAGTACCGTGTCATGAGCATCATTTGGTCTATGGAGCTGATACTGTATTTTAATGTAAAATACCAGGGAGTTGCAAAGCAGTCAGTTTCTATAAGGTAGTGGAAATAACTAATGCTGCTTACTTTGACAGTGCGCAGTAATACGAGTAGCGTGAGTTCTTGCCGGTTTGGTGCTGATTGAAAAGTCCAAGGCACTACTGTTCCGGCAGAATATGCTGGCTAAGCAATGATTAAACATGTTGTATTTGTGTAAACAACGCGGTTTGCCCCTTCTCTTTCTCCAAACTCCAGTCATGATGCTAATAAGTGAAACTTGCGAAACAACAACAAAAAAACATCATCCTCTTAGCACGGAAATGATCACAAACTTTTGAAAACAATGACAATTGTCAGTTGGGTGATGGCATCCTGTGTTTTGCGAAATCTCCATGAGCACAGTATCGACATGTGAATCGGTCGAGACTAAGTGAGAGCAGTTGCTTCAATTAGAACAAACGTTAAATTAACTGTAACCCAAAATAATGAAAAAGAAAACCCTGAAACCGCATGCACATTATTGCAAATCTATACCAAGACCACGCATGTGTGTGTGTGAGTGTGTGTATATATATATATATAGACACAGATAGACAAACAAACACTGTTTTGGAAAGCCATGCTTTTTAGTAGACATTGCTTGGTAAGAACCAACTGGTACACATATGCGCATGTGGAATGTGCTCGTATGTGTTCGGAAAAGCTGGCATAGTGTCCCTCATACATGTCAACAGTCCCTATATGGTCGGGACAGTCCCGGTTTCCAACAAATGTCCCACGTCCCGATGCATAGGAAGAAAGTCCCGATGTTTACCCATAGAAAAAAAAAAAAGAAAATCATTTATTCTGCACAGTAGAGTTAGTGAAAACCACACGCTGTGCTCTTCGTGCGGCTGACACATCGGCGGATCACTAACTTACACAAAGGTAAGAACTGTATTTGCCCCTCCGCTTACAAAAACTCACTGCGTCATCTGTGTTCTTTTTACCGTTTACTTTGAAAACCGCATTCTTAAATAATATCATTAGCTATAAACAAAACTACCACTTGAGGGCGCAGTGCATAGAAAAGGAGTACATACCAATCCATAAACAGTAATAATATCTAAATAAATAAAATAAAATAAAATAAAAATATACATTATTTTTTATAATCAAAATACAAAATTGCAATTCGGCTCCTACAATTATTTTAAGGTAGTACTGCTGGTTACCAATAGCTAGTACTGAATGCAGTCGGTAATGAACTGTATTATACTGGTAGACTACATTGTATTGCATTACTATATTGCCCAGAAGCTGCCTGCAGTATGTCTTTGTAAGGACATGTAGCTGTCAACAGCTCACATTCTTACGACACTTTCATGCTTCAACTTGACTGCTTCATGCATTGCCAGCATGCTACATGCTAAAACTTCTGTAAGGAAGTAACACACCCTTTGTATTGAAAACAACTGATAACATTCCAAGCATCATATCAGGGTATTGTAAAAAAGTTTTGTTTCTGAGGTTTTTTAAAATGTAAGTTTAAATGTGAATTTAATATATATTATTATGAGTGCTTATGCGTCATTTGAAATGCGTTAAACCTGTCTGGTAATTTACAGGAAGTAAAAACAACACTGAAGATTCCAGACATGATGGCTGCATTTTTTTAATTTTTATGTCAGCATTTTTTTTTAAATTATTTTTTTCATTGCTTACAATTTGTAACAATAATTACAAGCAGTAATCGCAGTGCATGAATGCCCCTTGCGTGTGCTTTCATTTTCAGAGTTCTGAACGACTTCTGAATCGCCCTTGTTTGCTTTATTGTGAAACCAGCGCGTGCTTCCTTACTTGATTTACTTACTCCAGCGCCTTTGTTTTAAACATTAAGTCCATTATAACTTTGAAACCTTGCAGCCGGAACACATGCTTGAATTACAGTGAAAATAATGTATTTAATAATACAATATTCCCGCGCACTAATTTAATCATTCTACCCAGAGTTATAAAAAGAATGACGCTTCCATATTTGGCAGGTTTCAGTTTACCTTTTGTACAGACTCCGGCACAAGCCTCTCCATGAGTTTGCACAGCACCACGCCATCTTTCAAGCACGATTTCAAGAAATCCTCTGGGTCCGCAATGATTTTTTTCGGTGAATTCAAAACCCCCAAGGATATGAGCCAGGTGACAGTCTGCTCCTCCGGGTTCATTGCTGCTGCAGGCCGGGCTGGTGACACCCCGCTAAGCAAGATCAGTTAGTTAAAATATCTAACCCACATCCGCGATGATATCGGCACTTCTGCTTTTTTTTCTGTACAACCACGTTTAACGAGTTTAGCAAAATGCAGCAGCTCCTGCCCCGCTCATAACCACCGTTTGTGATATTTTTTTCTTTCAGTATATTATTGGTATCACCACTAGTTGCTGATTGGATGTGGGGTTTAGAGACAGAGTGGGCAAGCCACTATCTTGTTTAGCAGGAAAAAAATACTTCCCTTCTCGCTTGTATTTAAACACAGCTATTATTCCAAGTTGACCGGGGTCTCAACGACTTCTTTTGTGTGTGTACCTCACGCAGGGCTTGTTTTGCGATTGTGCATTGGCTAATGGATGTAACGTATATTGGTTCATGAAGTTTATATAACATTAAAAATATATATAAAATAAAAATTCAACAGTCGATACCGATTCTGCCAGTTCAATGTTAGCATTATTAGAATATCCTTTTGAAACTCAGAATGATACAAACGTCACACACATACAGGATCACCTAGATTTTACATGCCGATTCATGGATGTCTCCTGGATATTCCAAACTGGCCTGTCATTTCTGTACTTCCAGATAGTAATATTCAATAGTACAGTATCTCAAACTTCACTGCCTACACTAGTTAATAGTTCACAGGATAGTCTCTCCACACCCCCTCAAAATGGCAAGCTGTGTCTGAATGCAGCTCTAACCTTATTTCACTTCAGTTACTTGTCAACCAATGTTGAATGTACAAGACAACATGTCTAACACTGCAAGTTTAGATATTAAGTATTTCTGCTACAAGTTTTTTTTTTTTTAAATTTTGTATTTGAATGGCAGGGATATTAAGATCCATCACTTTATAAATCAATTTAATAGACCCCCCACTTATGTATTTTCCCCAGACGCTCACCAGGTATGTCTGCATGCATAACCTTTCAGTGGTGCTGCAGCCGAATATTAAAAGAGCAGAACAGTATTAAATTCACAAAGAATCTTTATTTTTTTTATTGAAAAAGGTTAAAGAATAAACTTCAAAATGATCACTTTCAATGATAGCTTCAAGTACTCTGCTGGTCTTTCGAGAATCGTGTAGTAACAGCACGCTCCTGTACAATCTCGCCACTGGTTCACCTCTGCAAAACAAAACATTACAACATTTAGTCAATCCAGTTAAAACATTCCATTCCAAGATGGTCTGGTCTCAACATCCATATACTATTTCATGAAGGAGCTGAACAGCTGTAAATACAGAACAGTTTTCCTTTAGATTTCAAAGCAATGAAGTGTGTGTACTGCCCTCCCCTCTGCTCCTCTCCCCTATTAAATTGTTAACAGGGTTTAAGATTAACAAACATTAGAAGTACCTGCCTAGCATTATACATTTACTTATGAAAAATGAAGCGAGAAAGTATTCTTTAAAAAGACCAACTTAATGCCAATATTTACATGAAACAAGCTTACCATGTAGTTCTCTTATGGTATTGGTTTACTCGGCCAAACCTCAGACTGAATTTGCTCAAGACATTCCTATTTAGTAAACTGATCCGCTGCAGCACGTCATCCTGCAATAAAACAAGCGAACATTAGACCACCAATAACTTTAAAAAAAACAAAAAGAAAATGAAATACCACTTACATTAAAACCCAGGATCACATTTAAAAGCACACATATGCTCCTGTACCAAGTCAAAGTAAATATTTCTTTTCTTCAGAAGATTAAAACCAAGATTTAAGTTGCTTTTGGTCCTTTTTACTTTTCCAGATTAGTTTGACTTCCAAGCCATTGCCATCATTGATTCCATTTTTTTTTTTTTTTTTTTTTTTTTTTTAAATATAGCACTTCCCTGTAGCCTTTACTCCCTGTTTAAAAGGCATGAAGTCGTGCCGCACAATATTTTTGAACAGCTTGCACCTACTGCATTATCCAAGAACCGTTCTTAAAATCCCAGTGTTGAACTTGGAGCCCTAACATTCAAATCCACAATCAATTAAATAGAGTTCATTTTACGGTTTGAGTTAAATACATATATAAAAAAAAAAAAAACATTTAGGATGAATATGAACAGCCTTCCATTTAAGCACTTCATCAGGCACTTTACTTCGGCACATTTGGAGCTCTGCATTTAAGATTGTCAATAGAAAAGTATACCACAAAGCCATATCGATATCAAATCTCTATTTGCAAAATGCAGAATCTGGGAGGCTTGTGCTGCTCTGCAGCATTGCTTTTTCATTGTGAAGGATTGATGTCAGCCCTCTGAGGTAATAGTTTCAAAACTGATGTAGCACAGCGTGTGTGTAACTGTACCAACCACTGTGGAGAAGGCTATTCACGTCATATTGCACTTAGACGGAAAAAAAAAAAAGTTTGCTTTGCTTACCATCTGCTGTTTCACGGGCAACTTGTTTAAACCTTCTGAATGCTGAAATGACTCACTTGTGTTTTGGTTGTAGTTTTCTTTGGCTAGGTCGCTGTAAGCCCTCATAGCTTATTCTTTATGCATGACGAAGATCCTTTTGAACGGAGACACTATACACTGTTGTAAAGAGTTTGGGTGAGAAACATTTGCCCATGTTCCTTACAGGGAAACCATTGGCCCAATACAAGTGGCACGTTAAATATGGGTAAAGTTAACTTAGCATTTATAAAATGTGACATGTAGTTTGATCTATAGTTAAAGATTTCAGTTACTTTCTTGAGGCAGTATGGGGGAAGAGAGGATGGGGTTATGGGGCTCAGTTGAACTTCAGGAAGAGGCAGTAGAAGTTTTCGGCAAATGCAGCTTTTTGCATACAAGGCACTGAAATTTAGTTCTCTCCAACCATTTTTCATTTTGATAAAAACTTTATTTGTAAATGAAGGCATGTTACTCCAGGGAAAGAATACTTTTCAGTTTAACAGCACTAGTGTACAAAAGAGCTTAAACAAGCACACAAATCACTGTTTTAAAAAAAAAAAAAAAAAAAACAACTTACTGTAGTACGAACAAATAAAAAAATGCAATTATAAAACACTCAATTTAACGCTTCTCAAATGAAACAAGTGTTAGGGGTAGGGCATGGGAAAAGCTCAACAATAAATAAAAAAAACTTAAGCCTTGTTTTGTTTTTGTCCAGTCCTCAAAAGGTCAGTCTCCATTTGTTTTTTTTTTCACTTGTTTGTTTTAGAGCTAAAAACACATTTTGTATGATTCAGGCTTTTTTTTTTGTGGTCCATTTTAGTATCTGCTTCTGCCAATGCCCCTATCAGATCTACTTCCTCCTCGGGCACCCCTAGGTGCGCCACGGCTGGAGCTGCTGTAAGAATCTCGAGGAGGGTAGCCTCTCTCGAGTGGCGGGGCTGGCCCCCTCTCCTGCCTGCCAATACGCTCGCCACGGCTGGCTGAGTAAGGGTCGCTTCTGCTGCTGGGGTAACTGTCGCGACTTCCATATCCATCTCGGGAACTGCTGCCATAATCGTCATAGCGACTGCTTCCGCCACTTCCACCGTAGGATGGTGGAGGGCCCCTTGAAGGTGGGGCGCTGCGCGAGTTACCTGCAGGGTCAATGGGTCAGGTAATGGCATGTTTATATCAAGAGTTAAACATTTTTGTATTTTTTTTTTTTTTTTACTGCTGTTGCATGTGGTAGCTCCCATTAGCCATTACAGGACATTTGAAATTTACTGGTTAAGTGCAGGTAGGATTTGAGTGACTTTTGAATGGTTTTGAGATTGTTTCTTTTAGACCCCCCCCCCCACCCAACAATGATGAATTTAAAAATAGCCCTTCAAACCGGTGGACAGGTTTACACTCAATCCCTCCCCACCACCGTAAAAACATTTGTAAGGGATTGTAGACTAAATTTAGCACCCCCTTAACTATCCACCAGCATCAATTTACAGGAGGGTGGCAACTGCATTTCCTGCCTCTTGAGGATAAAAAGAACACACCCAACATGCCACTGAACAGGCTTCCTTTAGAAGTGGCTTGGCTTTCCTTTCTCATTCCTTTTGAAATTCCAGGTGGTATTGCAGAACACCAGATTGGCATTTTTCTCTTGCCATTTGAGCTGGGAACGTGGCAACGGATTTCCGCAAAGGTCAAGTGCAAGCTTCCTTGTAGAAATTGACATTTTGTTGAACTGCATTCTGCACAGTAAGTTACCATGCACGGTTTTCCAGGAAAAAAAATAGCTTGAAATTGAGGCATTATTTCCATGTTCACAAAGTCCTACATTCTGGAACGTATTTCTACACAAGCATTCGTGCAGATGCACTATAAATAACTAATCTTACCGTAGCCGTCATATGGGTCCCTATAGGAAGCGGCACTGGGACGCTCCAGGTAGCCCCGAGACTCTCTGCCACCCCCATATCCATCACGGTCACTAAAGAAAAAAGCCAGGCAAACATCTTTGAGGGTGAGAAAAAAGCAGTCCATTCAAATTAAAGGGGAGTATAACTACTACTGTACACTCAGAGATGACTGAATACCTGTATGTCCGTGACATTGATCCTCCATATTCTTCGCGGGAACTGGAATGTGGGTATTCACGATAAGCATAGTCCCTTGGTGGTGGAGCATAGTCTCTTGAATCTCTGGAGCTGATGTAATCCCGGCTTGAGTAACTGGAGAAAAAAGGCCCATGTGTTATAAATAACTAACAAGGTATAAAATAAACAAAATTAAAAGCTTACTTTGACATTGTAGCCTGAATGGTCATAAAGCCATACAATTGTAAGGATGTTGAAATACTAAACATACCTGTCTTTGGTACTATAATGGTCATCTCTTGGAGATGGATAATCGTCTCTTCTGGACATCATTGCGTCTCTTCGTGGAGGAGGTGGACCATAAGGATCCCTTTCCCTGGACATGGGAGCTAAAGTGAAGGAGGATTAGTTTCCTTTATCTAGTTTAAAACAAATATATCCTATTATAGTGCATCTACAAAATCTAGGAGTGAATTAATTTCATGATGCAAGCTCAGAACTTCTTAGAGGACAACATGGGCAATTATCATTTTACAATTGATCAATGCCACATTTTTCATCACAGCTCACACTTGTACAAAGACAAGCACTGACAGCACAGCATTTTCACAATGCTGCACTACACTAAGTGCATAGCACCTTATTGTTTCAAGTTGCCTAAATGAATTTTAAAATACCCATATAGACCAGTACTAGGATGTACACAAATCTCAATGGTTAAGCCTAGACACATTGATGTACAGTTTGTTATATATTCCAATAGCAGCTGCTAGTTAAGTACATCTCCTTTTAATAGCCAAGACACTTACCCCGTCCCATTGGTCCTGAAGGAGCAGATCTCTTGGGTGGAGGGCCACCATTGCGAATGGTAGGCCCTCTCTTCATTGGTGGTGGACCTCTAGATGACATGCCTTGGAGGAGAAAGACAAAAAAACATACAATATTAAACCCTACAAGTACCATTCTGTAGACAGAATATATCTGTGGAAAACGTCTTCACATGATGCAAGCTCAGAACTTCTTAGAGGAGACAGGATGGGCTATATCAGTTTAATTGATCAAAGCCACATTTTTCAATCACAGCCAACATGTGTGCCAAAGGTTTGGGGTCGCTTAATGCTACCATCTTTGAGAAAAGTCTTCTGAAAATGTTAATTGTTGGAAATAGTTTTTGTCTACAGCAATTACCTCTTGTGGGTCCTCCTCGAGCGCCTCTAGGTCCTCTCGGCAGTCCGCGGCTCCTTGGATGAAGGGATGGGGGCCCCCGTCGACCAAGGGCAGTTTCAAATGACGGCTTTGTTGCTTGTTCTACTTTGATTGGTTTGCCCTCAAGGGTCTAGAATAAAGAAGTTTAACAGTGACACAGGTAGGGGTGACATGCAGCGGTGACATAATTACAATCTGGAATTCCCTGCTGACAATACCTTTCCATTCATTTCCCTTGCAGCATCCTTTGCATCAGCTGGGTTCTCAAAGGTCACGAAAGCAAAGCCTCTTGATTTGTTTGTTTCACGGTCTTTCATCAACAGCACTTAAAGCAAAGAGGAACGGTAGAATTTAGTCTGATGTGCAGAATACCTTATCACGGTAATGTATCACGCATGCAAGCTCAGAACTTCTTAGAGGACAAAGAAGGCATCATCAGTTCATAATTGATCAAAGCCACATTTTTTCATCATAGCTTGTATAGATAAGTCTTCAGTGGTTTAATGTTTCTCTAGGTTTGCCACAATTCAAACCGCTTCACTTAATTATAAGTGCTTAAACTACAAGTTTCTCCTATTTGCTAAAATAACACACAAGTTGATAAGCATTTCGGACCAAATACTGTATTTACTGTAAATTTGCTTGCGGCGAAAATGCACCCAGAAATACTGCAACACGTGCATTCCTCGTTGATGCACATTAGTTTACAAGCTGTGGCAGACTACAGTGCTAAACTGACCCCTGGTTAACTTCAATACGTTCCAGGCCTACCTTCCACTACTCTGCCGTATTTGGTGAAATATTGTTCAAGGGCCTTCTCGTTTGTCTCTGTGTTCAAGCCGCCAACGAAGAGTTTCCCTGGTCGGTCAGCCTCAGCCATGATTGCGGCTTTTTTGTTTGTTATAATCTAAAAGAGAAAGAGTATAGAAACGCGGATTGCTGTACTGATTAGGATGTATAGGGCTCTGCTCCACAGCACACTGTACTTGATATGTAATGCGTTAATGCAAAGTTTAGAATACCAGCTTATATTCGAGAGTCAAAACTAGCACGGGCCAAGAGGAACTGAACACGCCCCCATGAGTTATTTTGTTTAAAAATGAGTAGTTTGATTGAATTATTTCATGAAACAGCGCATCTTAAATACATGCTGATGCTTTTGGATGCGTGGAGTACACATCCATGTTTTAGAACATGGCAAGTCCTTCCAACAACGCCTTGACCACATTAGTTTAAAACAATCAAGGTGTACGAGTATGTAACAGATTTGATTTTGGATGTGAAGCGAATTATTATTTTAACAGGGACCTACAGCCTGGCGTGACAGTTACTGGCTGTACAGGCCGCGAAACGTGCTGGTCCAACCAAACAAAATGGCGGATTACAAAAAAAATCACGCTCCTAGCAAGCTGGCTTTCCTTTACGAGGCTTGAGAATACAAACCGAATTAAACAAATTACTTTTAACGATAAAAACCGAAAGTCCAGCCAAAAACACACACACACACGTCATCAACAACGCAATACAGAATTCCAGAAGTATAAGATTTTCTAAAATGGCGTCTATTCACAGGGCCAGTTGGCGCTGCGCTAAACTACCGTTTAGAAATGAGTTACAAATTAAACAAAAAAACGATTCTTAAATATCAGAAGTGTTTCGAAGCACATTCACATATGTATTTTACAACACACAGTAGTACTACCCTCACCACCACCAATTGTAATTAATAACACCCCCGTCTTACCTCTCCTGAGAAAATGAAAGTACGCAATGAGAAGCAAACAAAGGCGCCTGGCATTTTATAGTGGTCACGTGTGCCAGGTTTCAGAGCGAGGCTGTGCCCCCCCCACCCCCGCATGTGTGATTTGTAATGTATTTACATACACGGTCAGTCACTCAGTCTGTGGATGCTGGGCTGTGGTTTGGAAGACTGCTGAAGATGTAAATTAAAGTAAACTAAAGTGAAGCCGGTGCATCTTCCAATATATTGTCCAAAATCAATAACATTAGTTCTGAAACACTGATGCCGTATAAGAATCTCTTAAAAAATATGATTTTAAAAAGCACTAATATTCTGTAGAAACATACATAAAAGGAGAAGCTAGTTTTTGTATTGATACGGTGTTGTTTATAATTCAGATATACGGTAAATACTGTACATTTTAATGTGTGTATACCGTAATAATAGCAATTAATGTGTAGAAAACTAGATAACCACAATACTGGCTCTCAGTTCAATAACATCGGATAATTGATATAAGGCCCACATTCAACAGACTGTTATTATTTTTATTTTATTACCTCAATAACAAAACAATTGAAAATGTCTGTAAGGATTATATTTAGTTTCTATAGAAACACATTTTTCGTTACGGGGGTAGTGGGTTGGGGGTGGTGTCGGGCGTCAGCCGTGGGTCGATTATTTATTTATTTATTTATTTAAATTGTTTATTCAGGAAAGCCGTATGAGCTACACTTAGCTCGTTTACAGAGGCGTCTTGATGAGAACAGCTCCAGGTTACAGTTTTCAAGAGAAAAAGAAATTGAATGGACTAGCATTGGCACCACAGCGTTTAGATGGACACATTACTGTATTAGCAAGTATGTTGTCGCTTTGCCTCAATAAATAAATACAAATAAACCACACACACCAGTAAAATATATAAAATTAAAGATGCTGGGCTACAGTTGGGGAAATAATAATAATCTTTTTTTTAGCACACAAAACGTCATTTGCCCAAGCGTTCAGACAGCAGCCCTTTGTAATCTGAATGTGAGACGATTCGACAGCAGTTAACAGCATTATCAGAACACAAGAAAACAATGAAACCCATTATCCACCCCCACACGTTTCAAACAAGCAATCAATCAAAAGCAATGTCCAGGTTACTTCACATAATCTCAACAAACCCCTCCGACAAATAACTCATTATTTTAACCCATAAAATAACAAATAGGGGTTTCTTTGAAAAAAAAATGCTCCAAAAAATGACAAAGTAGCCTGTCCTCAAATGAGGACAATGGCACATCATGGGTTAATAATTAACTAAGTGCAATGCATATATCCGAGTGCCTATTATCTGATTCATATTGTTTTAAGCAATTTTCCTATTTACTAAATATTTAAACTCTTAAGGATTGGTTTAAGAGCAAAGAACAAAAAATGTTAAGGACTTTTGAAGCCCAATTGTATGAATTAATTATAGGAAGCAGTGTGGTTCAGAGGTTAAAGAAACGGGCTTGTAACCAGGAGGTCCCTGGTTCAAATCCCACCTCAGCCACTGACTCACTGTGTGACCCTGAGCAAGTCACTTAACCTCCTTGTGCTCCGTCTTTCGGGTGAGACGTAATTGTAAGTGACTCTGCAGCTGATGCATAGTTTACACACCCTAGTCTCTGTAAGACGCCTTGGATAAAGGCGTCTGCTAAATAAACTAATAATAATTGCATCTTAACTGTGTCAGATAGGGTTTGATGTTTATTCTAGCCCAAGACTAAAACATTGCTTAAATCAGTGCTTAAATGTGAGATTCTGCATCTATGTAAGCAGATTCTAAACACAGGGTTAATATGTCAAATTAGGCATTTGTTACGTACTGAATACTGCGGAGCTCATCATCTGTAGAGGTAAACGAGGAAGACTGGAAAAGCACACAGTGAGACTGTAGTTAGTAGTACGCCGATCCACTAGGTGGTAGTGACACAATGAAACGAAACCCTCGAATCATAAAGAGAGAGAGAGAGAGAGAGGCCATCGTTCTGTCACTTTCTTTATGACGTACGACAACGTGCCGCTCCAGAATTTTTTTTGCGTTCTCTGTATTGCTTTTACCCAGCAGGCTGCGAGGGAGTGACAGCCGTTCCCCTCTAACGTCAGCATTACAAAACGGGTTGCGCAAACTGGAACCCAGGGCAACCTGCTCAACCGTTCCAGTCGCCGCCTGGGCTCCCTGTAGCAGCGGAAAGCGTATATATAAAGACAGCGGTGTGTTCTGTTGACCTGTAGCAGGATGAAGCACTGTCTTTTGTTATTTGTCTGCACGATATTATCAGCAGCGACTTGCAGCCATAGTTTCTATCTTCCGGGGTTGGCTCCTGTAAGTTTCTGCGAGGAAGGTAAAGGGAGCCCAAACTGCAAGGTAAGCATGAGTTTATTTTGTAATACCATACCGTATGTGTTTATTTTTTTAATGTAGTTACAATCAGGGTACAGTTGTGTTTATATAATGAGTTAAAGGGCTTTCAGTTTAATGTTGAGGCGGTTTTGTTGTAGTGAAGGGCCCTTAGTTAGTACAGCAGGCTGTGCTGTCGGATAGGTAAGTATACGTCACATACATACACATTACACGACACATTGAAGTGTCTGGACTAAACGTCTTGTAACATTAGTTACCTACACTAACGATATAAGATCTTTCCTATCGCCTTCATGCCTGCCTGTCTTTATTTGAAGTATTAGTTTATTTGCAACCTTGGCCACTACTTGGAATGTACATTTTTTTTGGTAATATTTGTAAGTGGATGTTTTTCACTGGCCCAATTATCACGCTCTCTCTAGGGTACTGTATATATCATTATACGTTTCCTGGGCTTACTAGCAGTCAGACAGTTCTGTTTTATAATATCCAATAAATAAAAGTGAAATACATAAATTATTTATTTGGCTACTGTATCTGTAGTGTACCGCCTCTGCGGTTTATTACAAATTTTACAGAAAAATTACACGATTTTAATTTTTTTTAACTGGACTCGGTTTTTACTCAGTTATACCCGATTTGTCTTAATATTTTCCCGTTACTATTTTCTAAGAAATGCACAATACTTTTTTTTATTTTATTAAAATGCTGTTTTATTTTGACTCTGACATTGTAATAAGCAGCCCTACACTGTATCCTAGGATACAGAATACGTTTAGACGTCAGAGGATCAAATAACGTTTAAACGTGGCCCTCTGTCACGTCACAAACACATCACTTGATTGTTGGCCAATCAAAGTCAGATTATTGTGGCAATTGCTGGGCATAGTAACTACTAGCTTGATCAAGAACTTCATTGAAATACTTGCACAAAAATATAATATTTTTTAGAGGATAAGGAATGGGGAGAAAACATAAATCATTTGATGAATATTCAAAAGAAAATGAATGTTTCGAAGTATACAAAAGCAGCAGAAGTGGGTCAGATGAGGTACATGTTCGCACTGACAATAAAATAACATACTGAAAAATAAGCGACACATTAAACTAAAACAAGAAAGTGAACCGAGAGACAAGCAATCCATTTATGCGGCTTTTACACGCGCTTTAATGAAAAGAGAGCGCAGAAAGACAGTGTGAATGAGTTTGTCAGAGCGCTGTTCTTTGCTGGACAGCCACTGTTTGCAGAGAGGTAAGTATTGGTGACTTCGTGTGACAGTACTGTTTGTCCATCAGCTAAAACACTGCCTAACGCCGACAATCTTAATCCTAATTATCTGTTAGTTGGTAAACTTGTATGGAATGCATTGATGGAAATTTCCAGTGTGATTTTTGATGCGTCTCCTGATGGCTTGCACTACCCAGTTCTGTACATTTTCTTTTCTTTCTATGATTTCAAGGTGAATAAACCTGGCTTGTTTGGTGCTGATGTTATGTTCATCCCTTCTGCAGATACTGTTTCAGTCAGCACAGCGATTGCCCAAACGTTCGCCAAGTACCAGCTAACTTGGGAAAAACGTGGCTTCGACTTGCACAGATTCTGCTCATCATACCTGCCAGGGACATTATTAATCAGAAACCAGAACTGCTAAGCACCATATTCCACATGTGAAGTGTGTATACTGAGATTTTGAAACTTAAGTATCCCTTATGAAGAGTAATTTACAAAAATGTGTGGTGCACATCAGATGCCAGAGCAAAATAAGTGCTCTCGGTCATTTACATAGAAGCCCATTCACTCATGTTAGGGGTGCGATTAGGCTCAGGGGTGGAACCTCCACATGGGGCTCTGTATTAGAGGGTGAGATCGTCCCCTTCCCCTATTGACTGACTTCAGTCACTAACATGCTGTGACCCTGAAGTCACTCCAGGGGTAAAATGAAGAAGGAAGTAAAGCAGTAACAGACATCCTGCAAGGCAAGGCAAGCAAACAACATAAAACAAACAAAAGCATGACTGCAGATCACATTACACTCGCGGTCCCGCCTTAGTACCGTATGAGAACACGTGCCGTCGTAAATCATGGTGGAACCTCACGGGGCTCCTAGGTCTGAGCCACTGTAGAAATGTATGAAATATATATCTTTTATTGTCCTGTTCTCGTGTGTGTTTCATAAAGGAGTTCCTGTTCTTCAGCTCAACAAAAATAATTAAGGACTGAAAGGGTTCAATCTGATTTTCTACAAGTTGGAAGTGGTATTATTTTGACGCATTAAGTTAAGCGTGCCTCTGCTTTACCCCGACAAGCCGAGCTCTTTGTGTTGTAGTATCTGGATTTGGGAGCTTCAGGTTTTATTGATGGTTTTCTTTTTTTTTTCTAATTTCAGTCTGCCTTTGAACTCTTTGTGAACAGACTGGACTCTGTAGAATCGGTGTTGCCTTATGAATACGATGCGTAAGTATAAGACTTCAGGATTGATGTTGGGATTATTAAATCTACAGATGCTGTCACAGTGGGCTTCAGAGAAATTGCACTGTAGACAATTCTGTTCAGTGTTTTTCACTTGCTATCGTCACAGGCTTTATTAGACCTGGTAAAAGTGAAGCTTGTGAAGTGTTGCCGGGCTGCACTTTTGGAATTTGCTCAAGCAGTTCCTTTTTTATTTGTATTTTTAAAGTTTCGACTTCTGTCAAGAAGCATCTGAGAGGAGGCCCTCCGAAAACCTGGGCCAGGTGCTGTTTGGGGAGAGAATTGAGTCTTCACCTTACAAGGTATCTGATGCAACATGAAATAAGTGATTGTTTATTTCAAGATATTGGGTCATGTCCGCAGAACATTTACCACAGCGCACGTGTACAGTTCCAGAGATACAAGAGCTACTGCATCCACCTTGTTTGTTATGTTCAAATACATGCAAAACTGCATAAGCCCTGGTGTGTGTGTGTGTGTGTGTGTGTGTGTGTGTGTGAGTGTATATATAGATATATATATATATATATATAATGCACTTGAGTCTGCATGCACTTACTGATACACACATAAATTGAATATCTAACGTTTTTCCCCACAATTGCAGTTTAATTTTATGAAGGAAGAAAAATGCAAGCTGGTTTGCAAAAAAACGTATGATCCCAGCAGCGTAGATGACAAGGTTAAGTTGGCTTTTCTCAAAAAGGGGATGGAACTCAATTATCAACACCACTGGTGAGTAAAGCTGTGGATTATTACAATGACGTGCAGTCTGCTGTTGGGGTGGCCTTTGTGTGTTCTGTGCGCTTGGCAGATTGTTTTGGTTATTTGTTTAATGCAAGCTTTCGGGATACTTTTTTACTTGTTCCTTGGAATCCATGTTGAAGGAATAGGAACAGTGAGGCTGTAAAAAAAAAAAAAAAACGCCTTCTAATTTCACAGTGAGCTCAGTTTAAAGCAAATTCTGATTTCCAAGATGTAAAACACTTCAAATAATTTTATATAGTAAACAAAATGGAGAACACGTGTAAATAACATTTAAATAAGATGTTGTTCTTGTTTTTAATCAGGATCATTGATAACATGCCGGTTACTTGGTGTTACGATGTTGAAGACGGACAAAAGTATTGCAATCCTGGCTTCCCCATTGGGTGCTATGTGACTCCGGATGGGCGACCCCAAGATGCCTGCGTTATTAACGTGAGTCTTTTTGCTCAGCTTGCTATCTTGATCTTGTGGTCAAAACTATGCATAATAAGTCTATACATAGGTTTGTTAACACATTCCACATAGACAAAAAACAGTTTAAGTTGTCAGACCAGTTAGCAGCAGCAGCACCACCCAATGAAAGGGTGAACAAAACTAAAGTAAGCAGTAGCGACTACTGGTCCCACCCGAAGTATTAGAGACATACCATTGAGAGTTTTGTAGATGTTTTATAAAGCCTTGGTCTCTGCACATTGTGCTTTACAGCTGGAATGGAACAGGGGCGTTGTTCACCTCCTGCAGTTGTGCTTTTCTGGGGAGGTGTTGTTCTTTGACCAGAGGGGAGCAAAAAAAAAAACAAACAAAAAAAAGCCAGAGCTTTGTCTTGTGTTTGTTTGCAGTCCGAGTTCAATAAGAAGAACACCTTCTACCTCTTCAATCACGTGGACATCACCATTACGTACCACAGCGGGGAGGGGGAGGGCTGGGAAGGAGCACGGCTGGTGGCTGCGAAGCTGGAACCAAAGAGGTAATTTAATGGGGAAGACTGAGCAGGCATGTCAGTTGAAAACCATGCATTATTGCATATTGCCAGGCAGGGGAAATATCACACGATTGTAGTGCATTGTATTAACCCATTAAGTGCCATTGTCCTCATTAGAAGACAGGCTACTATGTAATTTTTTTTTGGAGCATTCTTTTAACTGTGTTGTGATAACTTACTCTAATTTTGTTAACCGCAAAAGTTACGTCTAAATGTAATCGATCAGGTTACATAAGTACAGCTTGTGATTATTATTATTATTGTTATTATTATTATTATTATTATTATTATTATTATTATTATTATTATTATTATTATTTTCTAAGGACTTAATTGGTTAATGATGCAGTGAAGAAGTCCCAGCTAGAAGCAGATGTTATTTACCTTAACATTTGTCTTGCATTTCTAAATGTATCTCGCAATGCATCAGCTGTAATAGAGTAATTAAGGGCAGCTTGGCTTTTATGTTTTACACCGATGACGTACAAGCTTAATAATTAAAAATGTGGAAGTATGCTCTATTTATTTATGTATGTGTTCATGTATTTAAGGGCATGTTAGACAGAGGAGAACTTCTATTGTGATTTACATGCAACAAAGACTAAAATGGGTTTGATGTGTGCTGTTAATGAATAACAACCTCACATTGAAGCAACCGATAATAATATTAAAAATATTTATATGTGTGTGTGTACCATGCACTGACTGTACATCCTTTTTTCCCCTTCATCTCTAGTTACAAGAACACTGATGAAAAGAATCTGAATTGTGAATCTAGTCCTCCAATGGAGGTTTCTAGTGACTTTAATGGCAAACTGGATTTCGTCTACACCTACTCTGTTCACTATGTTGTAAGTGTGCCACCATGCTTTAAAATGTGTTGTTATTAAACCTGGACACTTTACTCAATCTCAGCATTCCTGAAAGCAGCTGATGTTTGTCTCATTTATAGAAAGACAATCATATCAAGTGGGCCTCCCGGTGGGACTACATTCTTGAATCCATGCCACACACCAATATTCAGTGGTTTAGGTACGAACTTAGCAATTATTACTAAAAGTAACATGGGCATTTCTTTCTCTTTTCTTATCCCGTTTCCCCTCGTATGCGGGCATGGCTGGGGTTTTCACTCGTGGGTTTTATACGCATGCAGAAATAAAAACAGCAGGACAGAAGGGAATGCATTATTGATGCAGAGATATAGTGGGCGTCTACATTTGCACTGTGTATGGGTGTGCACACGTTTTCAGCTGATTATTGAGGGCTGTTACGGCTCGTCCACATTTTTTTTTTTACTTTTTTGTATTTTTAGAAGCTCACTGTAGTCCTTCATTAAGCCCCCCGAAGGAAGTATATTATTGAAATGATCAGGAGATGGGAGTTAGAGCAATCAGGCTCCTGTTAGGGGTTTTATTTCACAAACCCAGTGGTGGCTGCAGGGCTAGTTTCTAAACCTACTTTGCATGGACGAATGGATCTGCCTGCTGTGTCTCGGTACTTTATTATGTAATATATTCTATATGTGTGTGTGTGCTGCCTGTTCATTTTTTGCATTCTCATACTTCTCCACAGTATAATGAACTCCTTGGTTATTGTGCTGTTCCTGTCTGGCATGGTGGCAATGATCATGCTGCGAACTCTGCATAAGGACATCGCCAGGTACAACCAGGTTGATCAGGTACTGTAGTCTTGCAGCAGCATGTGCACGCAGGGTGGAAGATCACTGCTCGCCAGACACACACGCATGGTCGTGTTTTTGCTAAACTGTCGAAGTTCATAGGACCAACAAAGTGAAGTTTGCTAACCCTTCAATACCAAGTCCAGCTGGCAGAAGTAACTGAAGGTGTGCACGTTCACTATAGTGAGCCTGATCTTGAGCTTATTAGAGACAGCCGGCTTCGGTCTGTTGGAAAACAGCAAGCGGAGCGTTGTGCTTCCCTGAGACAACCCATGGGGCTGTGGCTTCATTGACTATTTCAATGGGCTTGCACAAACATTGGCGTGCTGTAAATATTTAAATGCAACACATTTGCATCCACTGAACACAACAGTCAAATGGTGGCAGCGCATGTGCTAGAGTGTGCGTGAGCTTTGTATACTGGAGTGCAGTGTTTATTCTTCGTGGTTATCCTGTAATGTACCAAACCTGACCTTCATTGTAAGGAGCTCCCTCTCTGTCGGGTCTTGTTGCGTGGGTACTCCCTAACAGAGCTGAGCTCCCTCTCTGTCGGGTCTTGTTGCGTGGGTACTCCCTGACAGAGCTGAACTCCCTCTCTGTCGGGTCTTGTTGCGTGGGTACTCCCTAACAGAGCTGAGCTCCCTCTCTGTCGGGTCTTGTTGCGTGGGTACTCCCTGACAGAGCTGAACTCCCTCTCTGTCGGGTCTTGTTGCGTGGGTACTCCCTGACAGTGTTGCTGTTCTTGCTCCCTACAGGAGGAGGCTCAGGAGGAGTCTGGGTGGAAGCAGGTGCACGGAGACATCTTCAGGCCCCCCAGAAAGGGCATGCTGCTGTCTGTCTTCCTCGGCCAAGGCACCCAGATCTTCATAATGACCTTCATTACACTTTGTGAGTGCACTGCAAAGACACACTGCCCTTAAAGCCATTGTACCTTCCACTGCGCATGTCCACTCGTTATATCGGTGTCAAATGGGCAGTTTTTGAAAGGTACAAATATTTTGGTGTTAGATTAAGGTTAAAGAGATCCCTGTTTGCAAGCCCTTCTTTTAAGGTAGTCTTGCATTTTTTTGGGGTCATTTCACCTGGAGAGTGAAATTGTCCCCTCACCCCGTCAACAACTTCATTAACTTCGGTTATCCTGAATGTTGGAAATATCTCCATTCTCTCTTGATAAACACAGAACCCGGTATTACTATCTCTTGTTTAAGCAATATAATATAATTAATATAATCTGTAATTCTGTTTGTAAAATAATAATTCATTTGAACTGAAATGTGTGTGTCTATATATTATATATATAATTTTTTATTTTGTTCATTTCCACCCAGTTTTGGCCTGTCTTGGTTTCCTGTCTCCTGCAAACCGGGGTGCTCTGATGACGTGTTCAGTGGTGCTGTGGGTTTTATTGGGGACACCAGCAGGATACGTGTCCGCTCGCATGTATAAAAGTAAGTGTGTTAAACAGAGCTGAAGCTTGCGACAGACTATACCGTGAGGGGGATTTAAGGCTTGTCTGATCAGACATTTAAAAATGGCTTAGTCTTGCAATCGGATGCATACTTGTCATGCATGGGGGATGATCACCAATGTGATCATTTGTTTTTCTTCTTATTTTCCTCAGCGTTTGGAGGTGAAAAATGGAAGACCAATGTTCTGCTGACAGCGCTTTTGTGTCCTGGGTGAGTAACTGTGGCACATTGTCAGTCCCCTTCTCTGCTCAGTGTCGGGGGGGGTGGGGGGGTGTCAGACTTCCTCGTCTGCGGTTCCTGTATAGGTCGTTATTGACAGAAAGGATGTGCACTGAATGATTACTGTCCTGCAGACTGAGCTCTCTGACTTGAATGTTTTGGGAATCTTTGTAACTTGTTACTGCTTTTTATGCGCACAGGAAAGCAATGCAGACTTAAGATGCACATCTAGGGCCGATTGGAAAAACAGAAATCAATTGGAATCGTCTACCTTAACCCGAGTTTGACACCTGTGTGTAATTGCTTGCATTTTGAAGAACTTGCATTTGTTCAGCAGTCTTGCCTCGATTTAATAATGCAGAAATTCCAAGTCCTCCAATGCTGAGCTATCTAATGAATTGGAAGTTCTCGGCAGTCTTTTCTCCTTGTAACAGAAGTGATGCTCCTTTCCTTTTGATGCACTGGCAGGGTCGTGTTTTCTGATTTCTTCATCATGAACCTGATTCTCTGGGTGAAAGGCTCTTCGGCCGCCATCCCCTTCGGCACGCTGGTGGCGGTTCTGGCCATGTGGTTTGGCATCTCGGTGCCACTCACCTTTTTGGGGGCTTACTTTGGATTTAAAAAAAGAGTAAGTACTGTGAAGCTTAAATCACGTGTTTTGTCTACACACATGTTTAAAGCCTTCGTTTTATGAAACAGACCAGGTTTAACGGGTACAGTTACGTACTTTAGGGACTTTAAGGAGTTTTTTAATTGGTTCAAATGATCAAATGTGATAATTTTAGAACTGGATTGGATCAAAGACCAGGACTAGCAATTTGGGCCGCCCCTGCTCTAACTTAATATCACAGTGTAATACGTGTATGTAAACCTGCTTTTTTAAAAATTTGTATGTATTTATTTATTTATTTACTTACTTAGTCCATTGAACACCCAGTGCGGACAAACCAGATTCCTCGTCAGATTCCAGAGCAGTCGTTTTTCACCAAGCCGCTGCCTGGCATCGTAATGGGTGGCATACTACCCTTCGGATGCATTTTTATTCAGCTGTTCTTCATTCTGAACAGCATCTGGTAAGTATTGTTTTGTTATTGGTATTTATCATCATCATCAATATGATAATTGACATAACTACAGGGGCTGAATTGTGGATGACTAAATGGCTTTTTATTTTCTTTCCTTCTTGCAGGTCCCACCAAATGTACTACATGTTCGGATTCCTCTTTCTGGTATTTCTAATTCTCCTCATCACCTGTTCGGAGGCTACTATCCTATTGTGCTACTTCCACCTCTGTGCAGAGGTAATTTTTAAAACTGACAATTCATTTATACGTTTTACCAAGAAGAAAACCTTCAGAGTCACCCCCTCCCTCAATCCACATAATGCAGATTGCAGCAATAGTGAAGTAGCGCTGGACACGTGTGTATCCCAGTTAGCAATGGGGGGGGGTGGGGGGTGCGTGTGTGCGTGTGTGAGGAAAGCACTGCTAGGCGAGTCGGTTCCTATTTCAAACTGCTTACAGGAAACATACGGACGTTCTTGCTTGCGAATGACGGCTTTGCATGCACGACTTAACTTTTACATCGCAGTAAAATCGGTTCGCCTTGACTGTGCATGTTGACTTAAATGGGGAATCCAGGGCAGGGGTACGTGTGAATAGTATAGTACGTCTTTAGATGTGTGTGTCTAATGGGAACGTAGCTAGTTTTATCTGCTAATAAAACTGCCCTTTTTGTTTTTCATTTTCAGGACTATCACTGGTGGTGGAGGTCATTCCTGACCAGCGGCTTCACAGCGGTTTACCTCTTTGTTTATGCAGTCCATTACTTCTTCTCCAAGCTACAGATCACAGGGGCGGCCAGTACTATCTTATACTTCGGATACACCATGATCATGGTCCTTATATTCTTCCTCTTTACAGGTATGCTCCTTCAATAGTCTGCAAAGAGCAGTCGCACACTGTTGTGAGATAGCAGTAACATACTGGTCCTCTTTAGCTTATAGACACAAAGAAGGATGTACCAGTAATGCGGATGATCAACACGCATACGGTTTACTAGGATTTTACTGGCTTTCAAGAACATTGTGATCTCCTCTCCGTGTGGGTAAAGTAGTTAATTCCTGCAATTAATTGGATTTAGTGAAATAAACGTAACTGGTTTGGCAGTTTCAGAGATGTTGTTGCTGGCATGTTTCTGGGGTGTGGTTGAAGAATGCAGACAGGTTTAGATGATTAAAAAGGTACACTTGATGGGCAGCAGGAGATCCTTGGTTCAAAATATCGATTTGTCTTTTAATTATTATTTTACATTTTTTGTTTGTAGTTGTGGTTTATTTTGTCAACGATCGCAATACTCGCCTGTTTAATAAGAGCAAATGATATATGGAAAAGTGAATCAACAGTTATAAATACCAGGTTACCCACCAGCCAGTAAAGAAACTGATGGTTACACGTTCTCAAACGTTGAAACCAGTGAAAGCCGCATGATTTTCTACTACAGTACGAGTTCATTGTGCTTGAGGTGCGTCTTTCATAAATAATAATGCACGCTCTCTTGGGTGTTTCTGCCATAACGTTACTCAACTCCGTTTGCAACCCATAGCATTATAACCACTATGGATTAGGGTTCACGTGCTGGAGCGCTTCTTACCCATCACACAGATAAGGTTTTAGGCATAGTACGTTTCTATACAATTCTCAGTAAGAGACTGTTTCCTTTTCTGATATTTCCCCATGTCTGATACAGACTGAAATGCCCCTTTTATTAATAGAAAATGATGCCTGTGAGCCTGACTCCGGCTCCTGCTCTCAAGAGCTTCATGTGAAGTGGATCAAAACCAGATCCTGCTGTGTAGTCTGCTGTCAAGACAAGGATCTCGGTTTGATGTCGAGTTCAATGGGTTATGTCCCGTTTTATGGTGAACCCCCTTGTGTAGCACAGGGAGAGGAGATGTGCTTGGTTTTGCGATTTTCAGGATTAAGACATCTGTTTGAATGGAGCTCCACTACTGCTGCTGTTAAGATATTGTCAGTGTTGATTTTTCAGCCCTGCCTCCCTGGGCACACTATTGAGTGGCAGCTCCCCCTGGTGGGTGACTGCGGTCTTGAGCAGCTGTAACACCTGGGATGCTGAACGGCTTTCTCTGGGAGTTAAGGGACCTCCCTCTCCAGCAGAGCGGACCACCAGGCAGCTCAGACTGCAGGCTCATTCGCTCTTCGGATCTGTCGATCTGAAAACACTCATCCGCGCTTTGTCTTGTGGGCAAATATATTGGCGTTTCGCCAGAGCTGCGGACTGTGAGACAGACAGGATGTTCTGGGCTCATTTCTGATCGCTGGCAGACCCCGTGCTTGAGTGGATTTATGGGTAACGTTTCTCGTTGCACCGTTTCCTTCCGTGTTGCATCAGACAAATGCAGAATATAAAGTCAAATGAAGAAGAATAAAAATGCAGGTGTGCTGGCACATACTCATACTGTATTAGCAGCCCAGGTAAAACCCTCTGAGAATCACAATGGAAATGTTGACACATTTTAGTGTGACGGCTGTATATGTGGTTCTAGAGAAAGCATGATTTGTGGTTATCCCAGTTAATTCAATTTCCTCATTGCTATTTTTAAAAAAAATTTTATTGCAAGGTGCCATGCACATGAGAACCATGCCAATATTGACAGAGCTGATAAACTAATGAGCCGTGGGTTTACAAGCAGAGAGGCTGTCAGCATCCTAACGAGTGGTAATGAAATGGAAAGCCAGCGTCCTTTTGGGTGGGAGAAACCCCAGAGTCTTCTCATTATTGTTAGAGCTTCAAAGGCAAATACCTCCTCAGTATTAGCAAGTACACATATATAAGTAAACAGAACCTACACTAGCTTTTTTTTTTTAGGCGAGGAATATATAAATAATCGCTTTAGCGTATGTGTGTTGAAATGTAAATTAGAATCCCTTTCCAAGAAGGCCATTTTAATTTCAGGAGTGATCGGGGGGGGGGGGTATAGAGGGGGATCGCAGCCCCTCACTACGCTCTGTGATTGAAATTAGGATGACCTGCAGAGCTCAAGCAAGGTACATGATGTTGCAGTTTAACACAAAGAACGCCTCTGCTCCCCTTATCAGTGCCGTGCCTGGAGTAGTTTTTTAAAAAATTATTATGCAGTGATGTGCCGGAGAGGGGGAGTGGGGTTCTTAAGTGTAAATCTTCTCTTTTTTTGGTAGCTGAGTGTGTTGCTGTAAAACCTTTAAAGTCTCTTGGTAGACAGAAGGGAAACCACATTTTTAGGAATAATAATAATAATAATAATAATAATAATGCCATGAAAATAGTGCCCAGTGCTTTCTATCTGAATAACGTTTCGTATGGCAAAAGCACTGCTGCAGTCTGGCTATAGGTGTACTGTGTGTGTGTGTGTGTGTGTGTGTGTGTGTGTGTGTGTGTGTGTCTGCGTCTCTCTCTCTCTCTCTCTCTGTGTGTGTGTGTGTGTGTGTCTGTGTGTGTGTCTGTGTGTGTGTGTCTCTCTCTGTGTGTGTGTGCCTCTCGCTCTGTCTGTGTGTCTGTGTGTCTCTCTCTCTCTGTGTGGGTGTGCGTGTGTGTGAAGTCCAGTATGTTCAAGAACTGACTTGCTCATAAAGCATACCCAGTATTCCATCCTGCCCTACAGTGCCCACACTAAGTGCCTATGTGGTGTCCTGTTCCACCTGATGGCTATAAGGGAGTGTAGATGGTAGATGCATGCATTACCTTAATACTGTCCCAGTCCACTGCCAAAAAAAAGGTTTTATTCAACAGATAAATCACGGTATACTTCATGGTATTAAAGAAATCCACAATGTTTTAATGGAATGTGATCCCGTCAGGTGTTTTATATACGCCCGCAGATTTCCAGCCGTTCCTGTCCTGCTGCTTGTCACTGTTTGCCAGGTTTGCCTTCTCTTGTGTGCTCAGCTGAAAATACCAGCATATTTTCAAATGTGGTGAACGGTTTACTCGGAGCTCAATAGAAACTGATTGTATACAAGTGTGTATTTTTAGTAACTGTAGAATGTGTTTGTAGCGGCTCTGAGTCACCACAGCTGTGGAGGTTTTTGTTTTTTTTCTTAGACAATAGGCTCCGTGTTCCTCTGAATCCATCTCGGCTGTACAGTGTGCAAAACCATATCTCCACAAGCCTTATCTGGAGGTACCAGAGCTTTAAAAATGCAGGAATCGGCCGCAGTCGAATTTAAATTATTCCCTTTACCATCGCTGCAAAAATATTATCTGCACTACGTTATCTGCATGATTTCAATGAGCCCTTAATGATGCCTATTTTAATGTATGGATTTATTTGCAAGTACGCAAAAGCACGTCAAAGCAATATAAAAGGCTTGCTGAAAATGTAAAAAAATACCTTTCCACTGCATTAAATGCATATAAAAGCACAGTGAATTGTATTTTATAGAGATCGATACCAAGAGATGATCTATATATTCTGTGTGCGGACAGCATTTTAAAGTAAATGCGTAAGAAAAACAAGAACAAAATATAAAAAGATCTTCAAATACCCCCTTTTGTGGGAATCAATAATGCTTTCCCCGTTTACCTAGTATAACCAGGCTGTTTTTTTTACTCTCTTGATTACTGAAAAAAACATGGTCTTCAATCTTCTCACATTCGAATAATTTAATAAAAAGGAATGATTGAAGATCATTTTGAGGGAGAAAGAGGTTAGACAGGATTGGCAGTGGGGGATCTCAGAAAAGCCTCTGTGTAATCGTGTACAACCTTAATGATACCATTAAAAGAAGACGCCTTGAAAGGGTCTCATTCGAAGCAGTTCCCTCCCATGCTTCAAAAACATTTCAACATCAGGCATGTTTTGTTGCCATGAATTATAATAGATTCATCAGGAGCCCCGATTACTGCTGTTATGGCAACGTCTCCAGGCTAGCACTCGAAACACAAAGATGGATAACAGCCAGGGATGTGGGATGTTCGCGTTACAGCGACGTTTGCAGCGTTCACTGAAAAACCTTCCCCTGTGCACCGAGTCCAGATGAAGGCATTCCAGCTGTGGGTCTGGTTTGTTCTGACATAACCCATTTATATTTAGAAGAAGACCATGGCTGAGGCGCTTGGCTGCTTTGATGGTAGTTTCTCCATAGCTTCACTCGGGAACCCAAGACAAGTGTTTAGATTGACGGGTTACGAGACGCATTTCTTGATTGAAAGATGCAATAGTTTTAGTTGTGCTGAGACGATTGTTCTTTTTAAATAACTTTTCTAAATGTATAAACAGGCTGACTGCATGTTGCTTGTGCTTTTAATCCGCCCTCATGACGACCTGCTGGAGTTACGAACAGTGCACACACAACTACAAAAGAAACTGCAAAACATATTTAAACAAAAGGAGGAACATTGAAAGTCTTGCTTTTGATTATTTGCAGAAAAATACAGCTCCCGGAAGTATGAATCTAACCATGAACTCCTGGAAGTATGGATATAAATTGCTTGGCAGTAACCACTGTGTAATTTAATATTAGAAAGTACCATGCAAATATATAAATACATAACTACTGAATACATCTACAATATAAATACATACCTACTCAATACATCTACAATATAAATACATACCTACTCAATACATCTACAATATAAATACATACCTACTCAATACATCTACAATATAAATAACATTCATCCTTAATACATCTACAATATAAATACATACCTACTCAATACATCTACAATATAAATAACATTCATCCTCAATACAGCTACATATCGGCTTCGTTTTTACCATTTGTTTTGTAGACAGACATATTTTACAGAATTAAACAAAGTGCATATTAGTGGTTTCTGAATCAGTATGGTAGCATGTGAAGTGTGTTCTCTGGGCATACACTTACCTGACAGTTAGGACAGAGAATACCTAGTCGTGTTCTTCTTTGTTTTCCAGCACAAGGCACTGAAGTACCGGAAAATTAATTCATTCGAGGACTTTCTGAGCAGCCGTTCATTTTGTTTTAAGGGGCATATTTCTTTGTGGTTTGAATGGGTTCTGTTTTTAATGAGGGGGGTTTGCTGCTGAGACTGTATCCGGTTCCAAGTAGGATGACCTTGATGTTCAGATATGTTTAGGGCCTCTCCCCGGTTCCTGAGACCTCTCCCCATTTCTCTCCAGTAATCAGTTTTCTGGCTAACAAGCTGTGAGCAATCTGAGCCTTTTGTGACTGCCCGAGGATTAAAGATATCTTTCAGCTTGAATAGCCGCACGTCTTGGATGGGAAAATGGCATTTCAGCCCCCCCCCACCCCTTTTTTCTCCCAGTAGAATCATTTGTAACCCCGATCAGCTGCTGAGGTTTCTTCTTTTTCTGTACTTTACTGCCACTTGCCTGTTACCCGAGTTGTTTGTGGTATTATAATGATGCGCTGTGTTTCTACACTGTTGTGTGCCTGTAAAGTGTGATGTAAACAAAGGGCTAATACCATTTTATCGTTCGTTTGACTTTCGATGTTAATGGCATCGTGTTCTCCTTCCAGTTTTTCCCGGAGAAGCCTTCATCCGCCTGTATAAATGTGTGCATAGCGGGTTTATTCAGGAGACTTGCCTGTAGTTCTTAACCTTGATGCTGGCATGATAACACTTTTGGCCGGAAGTGTTTTTTATTTCTTTTATGAATTTACTGTATTCACAATTTTGACCAAATGAAGAGTATTGCATTTTAGAACCTGCATAGATAAATCTACAGGCATTTCTGTAAGAACTTATTCCACGTATGGAGTGATTGCTAATATATTGGCTGGCACTTGTGCTACCTGATCAAACCTAGCATTATTTAGATTAGTGTTGTGTTGCTTCCCTACAGACCTCACATGTGTAATTGTTTTGTATTCTCTCTTTGTTTTTTATTTTCAGGCACGATTGGGTTTTTCTCATGCTTCTGGTTTGTAAACAAGATCTACAGTGTGGTCAAGGTGGACTGAAACTCTGCATTGTCCCTGACAGCCTTGCATTGGTCCTGGGTTTACTTTGCAGGGGGTAAATCCAATGCACACTTTTGTTTTTCAGTAACTGGTATAAATAGCAGAAGTTTGTAAGACTGTATGAAAACATGACGTATTCAAGATTTAAAGATATACTTTTGTCACTTGTTTGTTTGGCGAAAGTCTAAAATTATATTGTTTTTATTACTATTGTTTTGTGTGTGTGTGTATTTTTTTCTGAAGCATTGTGTCGGCTGTACTGTTTACTCCAAAGATTCCATGTCTATAAATTGTTTGGGGAAGAGGGTAAATTTATCCATTTTAAATTGAAGCAGCTTTTTTTTAAATCATTGAGACATAGATCTTTATTTTCTTCTTGCAGAATAACTCAAAAGCTTGTCACAACTACAGTCTTTACTTAGTTATCTGTCAGCCACAGTTGCAACGGATGTTTTAATGAGTACCAGGTATCTAAATGCATGCACTGTACACTCTGTTGGTGTCTGACCCTTGCCATTATGAAGTTTATCTGTGCGTGGAGGGCAATTGAGAATCGGACTGTAGTCTACTTTGGCCTTTTTATTAAATATCTCCCTTTATGCGAGGGAAAATAATGTCAACTGCTCTGGTAATGACTTTAAAATGTGATTTTAGTTTTTTTTTTTCTTTTGCTGTGTGTTCTTTTTATATATACATTTTTTTTTGTCCATCAATAAGCAACTGATAAATACGTGTACATAATACCTTGTACTTTAATAACCTTTTTTTATTTCTTTAAAATGCCAGTGCCCTTTACCAAAATTGTTGTGCTTTGTTTTTATTTAAAAAAAAAAAAGTTACAAACTTGAACACAAAGCTGTATGTTTTCATGGATGCTGCTTGCAAAAAGCCTGAACAGCCACATCACTTTATTAGTTCCATTACTCCTGCCCCACTGGGACACACACCTTTCCCCCCCCCACTCGATCTCCCCTGCATTTCAAACGAAAGCATCTTTTCAAAGTGCAGCCCTTCTCACACCGCGGAGCAGATGAGCAAGCCCCTCTCTGACATTGATGGTGAAAATACTGCCTCTGTCTGTCCCTGTGAATGACAGGTACATCAGTGTGTCTCTGCTTGAACTTTTCCTCACTAGACTCCAATCAGTGCTAAAAGCAAATCTCTGCAATCTACCAGGATGACACAAATTGAGCCTACTACAAGGACACTGGTTTTTAATAGCATTCTGTAGACAATCTGCTAGCTTTGTAGAAGGAGACTGAGTACGGAAAGATTTGATTAGCTTATGTACTCTCTCAAATTTGCATTAACGTTCTGTTATTTATTGTTTTATTATAGAACAGATGCTTCTGTTATGGGATACACAGCGCTCTGTTTAATCCCACTCTGCAGACCTGCAGTGTTAATCTCCATTGCAGCTCTTTAAAGTCTTCTCAACGGAAGCAGTAACATGGTAATCCAAATTGTTTTGAAAGCTGATAAGCCTTAATTGTTTTAAAAAAAACCTGCCAACACAACCAATAATGGCTGTGTGCTTATGAACCACAAAGGAAGTCAACATGTTTTTGAAAGAAGGAAATTCTCAGAAAAAAACATACAAGAGTTTTACTTCATCATATAAACAGTTTGAGCCATAAGTTGTAAACTATAAAAAAAATTAAATACATCTCTACAAAAGCTAATATTTACCAATATTCACTTTCTTTGATTTAAATAGATTATATACATATGAAATATTTAACAGCACAATACAAAATGCATTAGCTGATAAATTTACCCTTGGATTTCCATCGATCGGTAGTGTGATTGTCTAAACTTACAGGTTTTGCATTAGAAACACTTTTTTTGAGTGAATGAAATCGTGTGTATGAGATTCATCGGCACTTGAATGCCGTAAGGTTTTCATAATGTCACCAGAGCATTCCTGCCAAAACACTTTCACAATGGTAAATACTGTAGAAAAACTCCAGTTCTTTCTAATTACAAATCGTTCTTATTTATAAAACATGATGTAATACAGTTGTTTGACATATGACTTCTTTCTGAGAAATTACTAAGGTATAGACATCAGATAGAGACCGATACATACACATACACACAAATATATGATTTTTTACATTTTTTTTTTGTCTCTTCTAATTGCAGCTTCCGCACAGACCTTGCTTGCAGTTACAAAGTATTATGTGTGGCAGTTAACTGGAAACATCCCTATAAAAACAGGGCTCCCAGCGACAGCTGTGTGGGAGGCTATGGTAGAAATTTGGAAACCAAACCAGTCAAGGGGTACAGAAGCTACTGTACGGTCCTCGGTTTTGAATGTGGGGGTTATTGAGTTTGTCAAGGGGGCCGCTGTGTTAAAACCAGTTGAATCAAAACAGTAGAACAGATGAGTTAATGGTGAAAGTCACTAATGCGTACCAACGAGATTTTCAAACACTATTAATAATGTGAACCGTATCAGGTTTTTCAGGTAATGTACACCAGTATACTTGAGCTGTACAATACATGCATGATGCATGCACGCTTGGATGTAAATAGTATACATCTAGACCTGAGGTGCCCAAATTCAGGTTCTGGACAGTCATCGCAGTCCAAGTTTTGTAGGTGAAATTAAGCAGTTAACTAGATTAGGGTGAAAGTGGAGGTTTAGTTGGTTTGCTGAAACAACCAAACCAATTTAACCTAAAGCACCTAATCCTTTAATATTATCTTCTTATACCTCTCATGGCCCTCTCGGATACCCTGGTTTTATGAGATCCTCGGCCTACAACACTGCACAGCGCACACTGCTCTCTTTGAGATTTTGTGAGATTACTCAGGGTGCCTCGCAACATCTTGTAGACTCTGTGCCCGGCCGTGTACAAGATGTTATAGCTGCAAAAGGCTGGCAAACGCGTACAAGTGATGATACAGCGTGTGACGTCGTATGCGGTTCTTATCACTTCGGCAGGACGTTCAGTTCTTTTTCCGAGCTGAAGCTGATCGAGGTCGTGTCCTTCCTGCTGTCCTTGGACATGCCCTCGGTGGGGGAGGACGACGTGGTGCCCTCCTCCCAGGTCCTCAGGGGGCAGATCCTGGCAGCTGCGCCGGGGAAGTGGGCGTGCGTCGGCCGGCCAGCCGTCACCGTGAAGCAGCTGTCCGCTCCGGAGCCGTGCGGAGGTCGCACCTGCTTGCAGAAGGAGCCGCAGAGCAGGGCCAGGAACTCCCTGCGGACACTGTGGTGCATGTAGCCGTAGATGTAGGGGTGGATGCAGCACTGGAAAAAGAACAAGACGAGGGCCAGGGAGACGATCCAGGGTGGGACGGGGGCGCTGGAGCTGATGGAGAGCGTGCCGAGGACGCTGTAAGGGCCCATGCTGAAGATGTAAGAAGACATGATGACAAAGACCACTTTGGCCGCTTTGCAGTGGTAGTGGAAGCGTCTGTGGCGCACCCTGATGGGGTAGACGGAGCCCTCTGGGGGCGGCTGCTGCTGCTGCTGCTCCTCTTGGCACTGGTGGTTATCAGCAGTGCTGTGGTTGTGCTTGGCAGCTTGCACTGGGTGAACTAGGTTGTTCTGCCTCCTGGCAGCCCTAAACACCATCCAGTAGCAGCCCAGCATGATGCAGACGGGCACCCAGAAGGAGAACACGGCCACCAGGGTGGAGTAGGAGTAGCTGGAGGACCAGATGAGCGTGCAGGAGTGGTGGCGCCTGTCGAAGTCGATGACCCCCCAGCCGTAGAGCGGCGGGGTGCTCTGCAGGACGCTCAGGACCCAGGTGCAGGCGATCAGGTTGGTCCCCCGGCGAGGGGTCATCCTGGCCGGGTAGGAGAGCGGGTGGATGATGGCCAGGTACCTGTCGACAGACACCACGATGATGGTGTTGACCCCGGCAAAGGCGAACAAGTGCATGAGGACCACCAGGGCCTGGCACAGCCGGCGGTCCAGGGGCCACACGTCGGGCACGGTGGCGACGATCACAAAGGGCATCACCAGGACGGTCTGGAAGAGGTCCGCAGTCAGCAGGTTGAGCACGAAGCGGTTGGCTACGTGCAGGAGCTGGGGCTTGCGCTGGAACACCAGCAGCACCACCACGTTCCCGAAGAGGGAGGTGCAGACGATGAGGGAGAGCAGGGCCATCTTCACCACGCTGTTCACCAACGAGGAGGACAGAGAGGCCGCGCCGCCCGCATCCCAGCGGCCCGGAGTGGAATTGTAACCACGGGGGGCATCGAAAAAGCTGGGCATTGTATAGTTGAACAAATAAATAAATACAACGCATAGAATTACAAAATAAAGAAAATAGTCTAAATTATACAAATAAATGTAACTGAAGTAAATCCCACATTCATAATTCGTACTGCGTGTGTTTTCTTTTTAAATCTTCATCCAGCAACCTGTCACAAAAGAAAGAAAAGAAACGTAGGATTGTACACATGTGCAGTCAATGTATGCAGTTGAAAGAATATAAATAATACACTGAATCAATACATAGATGTACTTTTAACACTATACCCTCACTGTTACAGGACTATAGGCGATAGTATAACGTGAAACTGCAATACTGAATTCGGCAGTACATACATTCATTATTAAGGATAGGTGTTCAGAAAGCATGCACATCTGGATGTGCCGATATAGTCAACGCTGTGCGCCATCCCTGAAACGAGCTCTCTTGTTATTGTCAGTCAGAGTGTGGGCTTTGATTTGGAACCTGTGTACAAGCCTCTGATGTGTGTGTGTGTGTGCTGACAGTAAATAATACACCATGCATATCATTTTTTAAATGTAGACATACTGTCAATATACATGGCTTTACATATGGATGCCATGCCGGACAACGCTGAATCACACACCCTTGTTTTATTGGGCTGTATCGTTTTATATAGACTCTGTACTATTATCGATTAACAGCATGGTATTCCACATTTAGGACTGCATTAAGAAAATTACATTTTAATCCACGGGGGTGAAAAAGGATAAGCATTGTCAGGGATGGGTGTATATACTGTACCCTGTCAATTTCCCAAATGGGATTAAATCAGCCGCACATACAAAAAACATATATATGCATGTTTATAACTGATAATAATGTAATGTTACCTCCTGCAGGTGGATTTTTTATGGGTGCCATCCTGCTTTGTTGTGAGTTTGATGCTGATGGTGCTGTGATCGAATCTCTTCACTCCCCCAAACCTCTGCACTCTCCCGCTGGCGGCGCGCTGCTGTGGTTAGAACACAGGGCTCCCATTTTAGTCGCCGGCGCTGGAGTGCTGCTCGTCAACATTAATCCCGATTCCTGTGAGCATATTTACTGTCAGTCAAAAGATGTTACTTCTTTTTATTAGACAACCTCAGGATACAGCACACAGGTGCGTGCGTTTGGGCTACCTCGTCTGAAAACGGCACGGTCTCTTCTCTGGGTGCAATCCCCCTTTCCAAGTGGCTTCGGTTATCTCTGGAGAACAGCAGCATCTGTGTCTTTAAACAACGGGAGCGTACCATCGGAGACCCAGAGGTTTATATGGGCTTGTTCCGGAGGATGCTATTTTAAGACACAGCACGCAAAAAGAGCTATCTTTAAACAGAGGAATCCTGAATTCGTAACCCGTGTTTTCAATTTGCATCAATAACATGGAAACGACAAATGTAATAAAATTAGATTGTTGCTGTTGTTAACTGATGTCGTGCACGCACCCCGTTATACATTACATCATGCTTAATTAGCCCTAATTATTGCTCACACTTGGCTATACACAGTACCGTAGACGTATTGTGCGCAGTGGATATAAATACTAGCCTTGTGATTTTTGTGGAGTTTGCTAACACCTGCGTTTTTAGTCTTCTTGTGTAACAGCTGAGTTACTCGTGTCTGATTCGTGTGAACCGGCTGCTAATGTCCACGGGGCGCAGCTGTACGCAACATACTCCGCTTAGCGATAAGGGATAATACACACAAAGCTATAAGAAAAACTGTACACAGACCGCACACACGCTGTCCAGGGTGCTTGTAGGAATGCACACACTGACTGTATTGGCGGGTCTCCTGTAGACCAACTGTCCCAAAATAGACTCCTCTAAACTGGGCACTGGGTGGTCCAGACCAGGTCTTTGCTCTTGCTAGTTAATAATTACATTGCCCTGATATAAACCTGGTCCAGGAAGATACATAATTCCGTTCAGGTCTTTTTCATTCAATTATTTAACGATAGCTATAAAACCCGGAGGATTACGGTCTCATTGACCGGATTTGTGCTCTAGTGTCCTATAGGAATGGGGGCCAAAGTTGCCTTATCCAGTCCTGGTCTTTGTTCCAACCCTATTCTAAATTGTTTAATTGGTAAGCAGTTTGAGGCTAGTCACCTTTGCCTGGTATTTTTTATTTTCCCTGCTAGAAAGGAATCACTCAGCACCGTCGTAGCTGTTAAGAAGTGCTCATGCTGTCTTTTATTGAATATGTACAGGACTAATGAACTGAAGCGTCTGGTGGCGTGTTTGTTTAGTGTGTGATGCAATAGGACCCGAGTACCCCCTGCTCAGTGTTTATGTCGAGAATTTAAACCAGATTAAACACGTTTTATAAAATAAATACAAAAAAATGAACTCATGAAAACACTAAAGAAATAAAACGAGACAATCCGAACCCTTTCCCATCATCAGGGGTAAATCACGTGAGCACTTGTTAGGAGAAGCAAACAGATTTTGATCTCTGCAGTGACCAAACTTGAACACAAGAGGGAGACAAAGCTCTTTGCAGTTTCTGGTCTTTTTTTCCCCCTAACCCACCAGAAGTGGCAGGGGGGTCGAAATCAAGACGGCACACGATAAGTGTCGCGCGTTTTGTCCGAGTTGTGCTTCGACTTTTTAAAATCTTATTTTAGACTTGATTCAGTGCTACACAGAAACCGTCACTCTGTGCCACTCTGTAATAGAGATCCTGGGTTCAGTGGGGAATGATTGAGTGCTATACAGTGCTGTGCGATGTAACACTTTCCATCAGTGCAGCAGAGGGCAGGGGGGCTTGATTTGATGCAGCACTGCACTCTCCATTTGAGGGGACATGTTTCAGTGTTGCACAGGGCTGAGAGATCTGTTGAAGACAGAAGTGACCAGCGTTGTCCCTTCCAGTCCTGGTCTTTGTTCCAACCCTGTTCTAACTTGTTTAATTGAACCCTGAAGTACTTTATTATAGCACTGTACCTGGTAAACCTGGAGTGGAATTGCCCTCCAGGACCATGATTGAACCCCCCAGGTTTAAGAGGACAGATCTCTTCCCTGCCCTAATAAACTGACGGCTGGGATGAGGAGCCCCTGTATTCTGGGTGGCGTGACTCAGTGGATCTCTCCTACAGAAGCTGCTCCGATGAAGAGACACAGGGAAAAGCGTGCCCTGGGCACTGCCATGACCTGCAGCTGCGACTCTTAATTAATCACGGCGGGGCGCACACCTGAATCACAGGGCTGCTTATTTTCATTAGAGAACTGCATACTGTCCTGGCAGGGTACAAGTCAACACCCCAGAATAGCTCAAGAACTGAGGGGGGTGCTGGCAATGCCAAACGCAGTAAAGTGTCTGGACCCTGATGGGACGCAGATGTTTATTCCTTCTTGAAAAGGCACCAGCTCTACAGACAGAGCTAGCTTTAACACGTTTATATTAGTTAGTTTACTGTGGCACCATTGCACAGTAAAGGATAAAGCACAGTGAAGTCACGTGAGCATGGTAGGATCATTCTTTTAATTACACCCGTAAATTATGTCCACTTTTGCACATCTCCGTTCTTATCGCATGGTATATTATGACATGTTTAAACGATATCCCAGTTCAGGCCCTGGGTGCACAAACAGGGTCATAAGAGGATGAGTTGAATATATAAAGCGACTGTATAAAGTTGAAAAGTATTTTACAATAATGTGCTTCTTTTGACTATATAGTATTTGCATCCAGAATTAAAATCTGATTAAACACCTTCTTTTATTTGAAATTGAACCCGAAAGCGCTGAAGAAATGCAACAAAACAAGCAGAAGCTTTCTAAATGAGCCCTCCTATATAAAAAAAAAATAAATTGAAATGTTATTTGGAAGTGAATTGGTTTTCTAAGAAGTGAGTGTGGGAGGCGAGGCCTCTCAAATCTCCTGCTATACAATGTAATGCGGATTAGCAGGGCACTCAAGCCTGCGATGACAGCAAGGAAATCTCCAAGAGGAGATAGTCACGTTTGCGTGGTTTGCTTACACCTTGTCTTGCTGCACGAGAAACACATTTTTGTTTTCCTTGACACTAATGAGAGGAACAAACTGCAATTAGCGCAGCCTGTTTAAGGGAAGACAGCCCCTAATTAGCCCTCATCATCAGATTGAGATTGTGGGGGCCGAGACAAGCGATACGGCACAGCTCGGGTGAGGGGGCCGTGGTGGTGCTCTGGAAAACCACAGCTTTTCAAAGAGGGCGTGCTGCTGCTGCCACGCTCAGTGCCAGGACGCTCACTTGACCTCGAAGGGCAAACGGGGAGCTCGTTTTACTTTGTCACCTCTTAATTGCTTCCCTTATTATACTTTTCAACCAGTTAATTGCTGCACTGGATAAAAAGAGTGCTTTTTAGGGGGAAAGGAATTGTCGCAGCGTGAGAGGAGAGAGCCAGGGAGGGAGAGAAAGATGTGGATAGTTAATGTGTGTGTCTGTGTGAGAGAGACACTGTGTGTATGTGTGCGTGTGTGTGAGACACTGTGTGCGTGTGTGTGTGTGTGCGTGTGCGTGTACGTGTGCGTGTGTGTGTGTGCGTGTGTGTGTGAACAGACCACAGCATTGCCAAGGATGTTTTGTGTGCTGGCCTGGTACAATAATACTGCAATGAATTATAACTGTGCCACTGTGATATCATTGTCAAAGTACAGAAGTATGGCCACTGTGGTGCCACTCCTTGTGCCATTGCATTGCCCCTATAGTGCCACTGTCTGTGTGCACTGCCACTGAAGACAATTCTATTGGGCCACTATAATTGTGATTGAATCCAGGCCTGCGTTTCAGCAGAGAGAACACTACAGTACGCGTGTCTGAACGCAAGACATGAAGACTCTTAGATTCTTTTGGTGTAACGTGTGTAAGAAACAATTGAGTTGAATGTCATCCCCTTTTTTCATTCATTGGGGCACAATCAGCATTTTGCATACTGATAACAGAGAGCTGTATTCATAAAGCATTATCCGGCCTGTAAATGCATAAAGGAATTGAGCTGGAGTTCATTCTGCTTGGGCCAGCTCCTTGATGAGGGTCCCCTGGTCTGTGCTGCAGCCAGACTGCAGTCTTCCTCAGGAGGGCTGTGGGGCTGTGTGGGATTGAGCAGCCCTTTGGAGAAGCAGCCAGCCATCACTGGTTAAGCAGGGCAGGGATCAAACCCTTGACCTGACCAGATACCATAATGCCTGAGCATCACCACTCCTTTAAACTATCCCAGGAAACAGCATGCAGATAGCACCGACTGAGCGTCACCATCAGAGTCCAGCCTGTTGACAAGTGTTGTTGTTACAGGAGCAAAGTTTGGAGCTTGAAAGAGTGGATCTATTTTCTTAAAGAATAAAGCCGAGCTTTTTTTTCCCTTTTTCTTTCTTTTTGTTTTTAACACACCGATGCTTGTCTTGAAAAGGGCACTTCTCCTGCTTGCACAATAGCGTTGGTTTCAGATCCCCAAACAGTTTTTAAGTAATTACTTCTGTTTTTCCTTTGGCTGTGGTGGTGGTTATTTCTGCTACACTTGGCACCCATTGTCACTGTCCGTGCTTAACATTCATAGAAGTGGTCTGGGCTGACAAAGGAGAGAAGTGCCCGATTGATGATCGCACTCAATCAGGAACAGAGAATTTCAAAGTGCTTGTATAGCCCCTTTCAGGAGATTAACTTGGTGTAAGGACTACCTGCCACAGACACATTCGGCGCATTCATGGATGCTGCACAAAGACTTTTTAGTTGAAGTACAGCTGCATGAAAGCCAGAGCTGAATAGGATAATGGACACAAAAGACAACAAACTTCAAGTGTAGAAAAATAAAGTGTCTTCTTAGATGTAAGCCCCATTCAGGAGAGGCTGATTCCCCCCATCGACCTCTCACTGAGGATCCTCAGAGCAGCCACTGAGCGCCAGTGCCTCATTCATGCAAGACAGGCAGAGTGCAAGACAGGCAGCACAGAGCAGGCACCAGAATAGAACAAAGTGCACTTTAATTAAATCTTTCTAGCTGACAAACTTCCCTGAAAATACACATCATAAGACCAAATCAAACAGCCGCCTCTGGCATGCTAGGTGGCCTCACTTGATTGCAAAACATGCTTTGGGCTTCTTGTTGTGACTGGTGCAGGAACAGCAAACAGGAGCTGAGACTATCAGACACGCAAACCTTTCAAAATGTTCCGTCTGCCATTCACAGCGCCCTTGGCCGGGGTCTGCAGACTCACCTACCCACCTTGCACACAGCAGCGGGCATGGTGCCAGTGTGTTAACTGGTTGGGCCCTACCACAGGGAAGCTGTGAGCAAACGCTATTGTCAATCTGCATTAAATCAAGGAGCAAAAGCATGACAACACAATAATCATTAACTGCAAAAAGGAGGGCTACAATTTTTTTTAAAATTTTTACCACAGATGCAGACAGACATTTGTAATGACCATGGCAATAGGTGGAGATACAACCAGAGAGATTCTCCTCTCAAACCATTACAACCAAGCCACGCAGCCCCTCAGCTTAAACCGCTAGGCCACACTAACTCCCAGTCCAGTCCATGCCACACTGCCTCCCTCCCAGCCCCACTGCTTTAACCACACTTCCTCCAAGGCGCAGCCCTGCAACCACAAGACCAGAGTGTCTGCCAAGATTTAAAAAATAATAATTAAAACACAAAGAAAGCCCAGTTGAATTGTGCAGCCCCATTAGACACACTCACAGAGAGGGGAGGGGCTGTCGGACCCCCTTTAATTCCCATCAAAGGCTGACAGCCCATCACTCCCAATGAACTTGTCTCTCTTGTCCCAAGCTCGCAAACTGTTGCTGCACTTGAACTTGGGTGCAAACCAGATAAAGGAGAGGGGTCAGCCATTAAGCAGGTGGCCACACGCTACCCTGAGCACGAGCAAAGAAGGGAGCGGGGCAATTTCCTGCGAGCCTCAGCCTCTTCCCCAGGCTGCCTGAGCTCAGCGTGAGTGGTTAGTGGCACAGGAAGAGGGGATGCTGGCTCTCAATGGGATCCCTATTGCTGCAGCCGCCCCCTATTTATCTCCTCCTTTGTGTCCACGGCACACACCTGCCTTTTAGTCTTAAGGAAGATTAGTTATCTGCACAGCCCAGCTGAGGCATCACATACTGCTTTGTGTGTGTGTGCGCGTGTATTTCAGTGTATCTGTGTGTGTGCATGTCTGCATTGCGGTGTCTGTCTGTGTATGTTTAGACATACAGAGACATATTTTCATATTAACTCCTATTTTTTGAAAATACCAAATCCTCTGCTAGTGGTACTTAAATTTAAAATCAAAACACAACAACAAGAAGAACATGAGATTGCGGAAGATGCCTTTAATTGCACGACAGGGTTGTTTGGTTCTAGTGTTGTTAATGTTAAAGTGAACATGTCTCCTTTCAGAAAACAGGAGCTCATTAAAGACATTGGTACACAGAGAATTCAAAACCACAAACAGCTCTATATCCAGGGAGAATCACTGCTCAGAGGCCTCCCATCAGGAGCACTCAGCTGACCCAGTCTAGCCTGTTCATCTGATCAGATCGGACCGGATCAGGTCAGAGCAGAGGACCGCAGCACCCCAGGATGCGAGTTCAAGAGCCAGCACACTTAGTATCCGGTCAAGATGAGTAACTGGGGAAGCAAACCTCTTCAAATGGAAAGGACCGCTGTCAGCTGAGAGAAATGATAGCCTGAGTGATATTTTGATTTCAAACAGCAAACGTTTTTGCACATAATGAAAGTATTGTAAAGCAGAGGGGGGAATCAAGGCAAAGCATAGGAAAAACAAGCTAAAGCAAACGTTCAGTTCCTGATGCAAGACAGACGAGTGACTGATACCTCAGGAACCATTACAATCTGCAGAAACAGCTGTAACACATGTTTGTTTTTTTGGTGTATTGTTAAATTGAGGTGGCCAAACAATCAATGAACTCAACGTATGATAAACAGCATACCGTGCCTGCTTTTCCAATAGGGGTTATTAACAAGTAACGTTTCGGAGGAGTTTATGTCATTCTTTAGGGCTTTGTGTTGAACTGCAATAACAGCCCTGTGTTGAGAAAAAAAACAAAAACAACGTGTTGCAGTTCTTGTAGCTGCCAGCAGATGTCAGACTGCGCTGTCTTTTTGCAGGCTGGAGCCTGTGTGCCCTGGGAGCTGCACTCCTCTGAAACGGAGTGACAGCTTCCCCAGGAAGCTTGGGTGACATTTGCTTCACTTAATGACACTCACTAATGAATCATTAGCGATCCCAGAGGTATGCCGGTTAGAGAAGCTTTGCTGTGCCTTTTCTCAGCAGGGGCGCTCAGCCATGGCACGGTTATGTACACACATTTCAGGCTGTCTAATATCAGGCTGACATGTTTTAATGTGCTCAGGGTTTTTTTTTTTTTTTTTCTCTTAACCCTCCTCAATAAACCAAGTTGCGTCGTCATCTCTAAGCAACTTAGAGTTTGTCACAACAACTTAAAATGTTACCAAACAGGAAGCATGAAGCAGAAGAGGGATGCGGATCCAGGGAACGGAGAGTATTTACACTGCAGGATTCTTTTTCTTCTTCTTTAGAGAAAGATGTTCTGGCAGACAGGCTTTCTGAAGGGAACATCTGGCCGGGGGGTGCGAATGTTAGCTGGAAATGAGTTATATTCAAATTGTCCTGCCAAAACTTAGAGAGTGTCAGAGTAGAGAGAAGGAATATCACAATCAATCATAACCTGCCTCAGACACGAACTAACAGCCTGCTTAAATCCAGGCTGAACACCTGTCCAGTGTCCATAATGAACTCCGAGTTCTTTCAAATCAATTCCCAATTCTCATTCCCTTTTAATCAATTCCAACACATCATTGATCAAAATTGCAATTAGCGGTATTGGAATTGGAATTGGGAATTGATTTTAAAAAGGAATTGGAATTGGAATTGGAATTGAGAATTGAGAATTGAGAATTGAGAATTGGAATTGAGAATTGGTTTTAAAAGGAATTGGAATGGACTTGAACCCTGAGCACTGTATCCAGGAGAGAGGGGAGTACTGGAGAGGGACAGAGCATACTGCGGCACTGTAGATCAGGAGTGGTATAAATAGAGGAGAATCCATGGGGGTGTGTGTGTGGGGGAACGGATTTTAAGAAGCATACCCCACCAGTGCAGGTGACCCCATGACCTCTCAGCATGCCCAGGTTGACATCCGTGGGTCAGATATTTTTCATAATCCACGCACCCTGTGGTTCCTGCTGTTTTGTGCTCTCGAGCCCCTTCATGTTGTTCCCTCTTGGCAGCTCTGCAGAGTGCCCCTCTACTGCCATCCGGTGCTTCAGTGGGAGAACGACAGCAGTCTGTTTGTTTGATTATTAGCACAAGTGCTTCATCAAGCCAGTTTCATTGGTCCCTTTGGTTTGCAGGGACTCCAATATACTTGCTAGATTGTTATCCCCAGAAATGCATGGTGTCTGCTTATGTCATATATAATGTAGCCGATGCAGAGTGCACTGTTTCAATGCGTGTGTAACACACAGTATAGTGCCACCTTGTTTGTGGAGTAGTTTTAGTTAGGCACTCATTTAAACGAGGTAAATGAAATCTGACGGTTCTGCAGGTGTAACATTAAAGTGCAACAGTAGTAAAGTGCAACTGAAGTAAGAGAGCCATGCTGCCTTGCACACAATCCAGGAGCTGCTTCAAACACTCTCCTGGCAATGCTGCCTTGCACACAATCCAGGAGCTGTTTCAAACACTCTCCTGGCAATGCTGCCTTGCACACAATCCAGGAGCTGTTTCAAACACTCTCCTGGCAATGCTGCCTTACACATAATCCAGAAGCTGCTTCAAGCACTCTCCTGGCAATGCTGCCTTACACACAATCCAGGAGCTGCTTCAAACACTCTCCTGGCAATGCTGCCTTGCACATAATCCAGGAGCTGCTTCAAGCACTCTCCTGTGTCTCCCGCTAAAGAGATGACGCTCGGAGACAAGTGGACTCGACACAGAACGATCAAGAATTCTGTTTTAAGGATCCGGTTTGATTTGTATGCACGAGATGGAGAAGCACAACTTCATCTCTGTGTTTCTCATCCCCAAACCTGCTCACTTCTTCTGCCAACAGCCGTTTAATACTTCAAACAATAGCTGCACGGAAAAGGATTAATCTGCAAAAGGAATTAAGCAAATGAAATTAAAAGTTCACCTCTAGTCTGATGCAATTTGCAAACCTCTCAAGAAGGTGTAAATACTGACCAGTATTTTACAGTCCCTGGTTTTCCTTGGCATTCACCCTTTCCAGAACTGGTCAGGATCAACCATGCTTAGCTTCCAAGAGCTGGTCAGAGCCCCAGGTCCCTGGATCCCCCACACTGGTGTGGGGGTCATAATTTAAGTCCCAAACTAAACTTTCCTTAAAACAGTCCTTAAAGTTTGCGAAAAGGGCACAGTACTTCAAATGTAATGCTGTTCAAACACAATGCCCTCCTATTAAATTCAAAGAAAATATACAGAATCTCATGACATATTTTCAACCTATTTTGTATTCATCATGAACAAGCCTACTAAAAATGACCCCTGAGCTCAGTAAAGACCTTGATTTGTTTTCCATGGCAATGCCATCAGCCCAACCCCCCTCTCTCTCTCCACTGTCTCTCCTCTCTCTGTACCCAGCAAGGTGGGCACGGCTTTTGAAAAGAAAAAAAGCTGACCTTTCACAGACTGGTAGCTGAGACTTCCCCCCTTCTTCCCCTGTCGAAACAGATGGCGTTTTATGCTGAACACAATCAGTACTATTCACTGTCAGTGCCGACTAACCTTTCCCACCTGCGTAAAACCTAATCAGAGTCTAATGAACACGTTGGGAGCTGTCTGGACCAGATTTTATCCCAGTAGGAGCTGCCCCACAGGTACCCTAGCGACAGCAAGCCTTTCCACTCCTGCTTAATTAAATCAAGATTTCTCCCTGCCTCAGTCAGCATTCTTCCAGAAAGGAAAAGTTCCAACAGCAGGTCTCTACGTTACACGATGCTTCGACAGGCTACTCGCAGAGTTTTGTTTTGGCTTCCATTTATTTTGTACACAACAGATACAACAAACTTCTGAAAACATTTTCAATATAGCGGCCAACATTTCAAATGAAATACTGGGCTCTTTTCGCAAAACTGTTTTAAATAATATATTTTTCAACTGCTTTATAGAGGGTTTGTTAGTTTATTCTCATCACTTAAGATTCCCCGTGTTGTGTCCAAGGGGATGAGTCCTTCTTTTCCTACAGTTCCGGGGATAAAAGGAGGTGAAGGGGCCCTGCTCCCAGTAAAAGCACGCCGCGGCCCAACAAGACAAGCTGGATTTATGGACGGCATCAATCAAGCGGTGTTGAGTATCCCTGTGAAAATGTTGCCGTCATACCAAGAATGGAGGCCCCCTGAGACAAACAGTGTGGCTATACTGAGAAGGTAATGCAATGACACTTCCAGACTCCCCTACAGCTCCCCTACAACCCCACCTCTCACAGCCTGGAGCCTCTACCTGCTGCTTTTTATTGAGCTGTGGACGTGTATTTCCACAGAGTCACTTTACAGCCACTGAACACATTACCTGAACACAAGCGCGTGTCTGTTTATGAGCTGAGCAAGTGAGGACTGTCACTGACATGTGCATCCGTGCTGCAGCATGTCTGATTACCCTGCCAAAGAAGGAACTTAAATGACATGCAGTCACACTGCAGTTACCATCCACTGCGCTGCACACACACAGAACAGTTCTGTTGTAAGTGCATCTAATGAGTAATGTGACAAAAGTGTGTAGCTCCAGTGTCGTCAATGCACCTGCATATCCCTAATGCACAAAGCACCACAACAGGCACTTACAAGCATAAGCACACTTCTAAATATAAGATATGTTCCAGCCACATGTGAGCTGCTTGCTCAGCCTTAGATTCACTTCTGTATAGAAACCGGAGGCCGTCCTGGTTCCTAAACAGTAGCTTTTATTAATTTTATTAATTTGGGACAATAACGTAACACACTGTTCTATCTGCCCTCTTGAGCTCCTCTCCCCCTCCAGCCCCCTCTCTCTACAGCGCGGCTCTGAAGGGTCATTACATAGCCCTCTTATTGAGATAGTGCAGACAGCATTATACAATGCTAACTAATTCAGTAACGCTTTCATAACACTATGTTACAATACAGAGAAGTAGAGAAGCATTTCTTACGCACATACAAATGCAGAGGGCCTGCTTTTCAAGCAAATGCAAAGGCATTTTCTTTTTCAGAGAGAAACTGCAATATTGTGAACAGCAAATGTAAAAAAAGCTGTAACTTTCATGCTAGTTTAGTGCTGATCCTTTTAATCCTCTCTGAAAATGTGCTTCAAAACAGGCCCCCCCCACAAAAAAAGGGCAATTAAAATTGAAATGGTTTGCAACAGCTGGAGAACAAGAGTTTACCTGCTGAGCTCACAGCTCTCCTCCGCCCCCCACAGGCAACTGGATCAATCAATCAGTCAGTCAGCAGCTAAGACAAACCCCATCATCATCCATCATTACTTGACAAGAGAGGAGCCCCGGTCCGATCTCCAGTTCAATCTGCAGTAGATATGTTTTCCCTGAGCGGACCCCCATGCCTGTGAAATCCAGAAGTACACAGGAAGTACAAATATCCTCTGATGGCCTTGATCTAGATTGATGCAGAAAGAAACAAAAGAGCATTGCCATGCCATTGGGGCCTGTGGAAGACCTGGGGCCGGCAAGCAGCACTATGCATGCAAATAGAAAGGATTCATATGTTAACAGGGGACCGAGAAAGGATTGTGATGGATAAGTTCAATTTCAAGCTAAACTATTAGCATTGGGGGTGCTGGAAAACAGGCGCAATTTTACCACAGTAAATTTGCATGGTCATTTTGCCCATACTGCAGCATTGATAAGGGGTTAGCTGAGGAGCTGAGGAGCTGAGGAGCTGAGAAAGGTTACATAACTAACCCTGCAATGGTGTTCATGTCAGATGGATAAACTCTATGATCAGGGCACAGAGCCCCCTTGTGTGTATCTTATATGTATTAACACGCTATATGTATTAACACACATTCGACTTACACCTCTAGAGGACTGAGGTTAAATCTGACTTGAGCAACAGACTTACTAATATATATCACTCTTACACTCTAAAATAAATGCCATCGAAGAATTCCTGCCCATTACGACTTTTCAACAGCACCTAAATCGAAAACCAGGCGCTAGTTCATTTGTAATAACATCTTAATTAATGACACTTACCAAGAGTGCCATGGAGGAAGAGTGACAGGAAGATCAAGGTGAAATAAGACTTCTGAATTAAAAAGGGCATGGATTTACCAGTCAGTGGGAGTTAAGTGCTTGGTTCTACCCACCTCGAATACAAATTAAAAAAGAAATATATCATTTAAATAACGAATACTGTAATTAACTCCAGATTAGCTTTAAAACCATTTTGGTTTTGGGGCTTAATTGCAGATCAAGAGACATCTCTTTTTTTTCACAACAAGGGACAAGCATATGAAAACAAGCCCTGCTGTGCTACACTTAGTGCTGCAGTATCTGGTGGCCACTTCTTAAAGCAATGATTCAAGATGAAATGACTAACAGCCTCGAGGGGGATTCACGGATCAGCAGCAGATCTGAAAAAGAGGATCTTCCAGATCCCGCTTCCCGTCCACAAGGCTTCTGGGGTGGAGACGTTGCCGCCCCCCCCACCCCGAGCACCATGCTGGCACCAGCTCCTTCACGATGCCTCTATCCTGACGCCACGATGGTGTCATTTTCATACCCTCAAACCGCACTGTAACCCTCGCCCTGCTTTCAGCTGCTCTGCACCACTGGGGCTGTGGATCTCACGGCACAGATCAGCTGTACTGTTCTGAAATCTAGAGGGCAGATTCAATGTATTGATTGGACATGCTGTTTGTTTCCTTGGGGGGGGGGGGGCATGCAGTGGATTCTTACGTGCAGGAAACCCGTAACTCTCAAAGGTTATTTATGAATCTGTAACTAAAGGCTGTGTTCCGTTTGACCCTGCATGCATGTGGCTGTTTCAAAGCCAATTAATTTCCCTTAAATCGCTGACCAGCACTTGGGAAGGAAAAATAATCACAGCCACCGCCTCAGCTTCAGCATCTTCAGTTACATTGAGCCTGTGTGCTTTCCCATTGCACTGCTGCCAGGAGGCTTGATGGTTTCAGCTCTGCCTGCCAGTACTTGCTACTGTATTTGTGGAGCTTTAATATCCATTGAAAGCAGCTACAGGCCCAGTCGGAGATACACGACCACATCAAGTTTTATGTTTCCTTTTAAATGTTTCCAGCGTGCAGCGCAGACACCACAGAGGAGGACAATAAACGAGAAAGCGCCACACTGGCAGTTTTAAGGCATGCCCCTGGCATTAACAACACCTTAACAAAGGTGGGCACACATATAATTAAGCTTATGTGATACTGTTAAAAAAAACAAACAGAACAGCGGAAAATTCATTCTGGCTACCCTGCTGTTGTCTTTTTTTTTTTTTTTGCCCTGATTCCAAATTTTATGGGTTTTCCACTTCAGATTAATTTTGAAAATATATTGAAAATATATATTGGAAAGATAAAAAAAATTAAAAAACACACAAAAAAAATATAAATTATAAAAAAACACACCCCTAGAGGTACACACTGTATAAATATATATAAATCATGGATGAGGACTATATTTGCATCCTGAGCAATTCTATAAAAAAAAGGCATAATACCACAGTAGTGACGTTAAAAAGTGATAATTCCTCTAGAGGAAAATATACTTGAACTTTGACCCATTCGACTCCTCGCTTTCAATTCAAACACAAAATGTCTCGTTTTCAATCACTCGACAACACCCACAGTACAGAAAGTTTCATTAAGATCAACAAAATAAGAATAAGTTAAAAAAAAAGGATGTAAAGCTGGTACATTCATATCTCAAGAGAAACTGGAGAAACGGAAAACGACGCAGAATGTCTGTACAGCACTGAAACACGACGTTTAAGAAAACTGGTCTCGTAATTTATGACGTCAAAGAAACCCTAGATGAAATGATCTTCCTGTAACTTACTGAAGGCCCTCTATTATTCTCTCTCTCTCTCTCTCTCTCTCTCTCTCTCTCTCTCTCTCTCTATATATATATATATATATATACATTGTGTACATACACTCACATGCTGTTATACATTAACAATGATCGCTGTATCTGTCTGCTTATATCCACATTGTATTACATCACCATGCTATTAAACTTTACAAGGTCACTCTATTCTAATGAGGAAGGCCTTTGATCAAAATGCGCTCATTAAAAAACAGACAGGCGATTAGCCTTCCAGGGTGTCTACGAGCATCAAGGACTGATGTACTTCTGGCAAGCTGATCCTTCTAAAAGCTGGCCAGCTGGCAGGCGGTTGCCATGTCATCAAACTTCAGCTGATGTAGCGTTTCCTTAAAAAAAAAAATCGGTCCCAATAAAAACTGTAAAAACTCAACGCAATATAATAGCTTAATTAGAAACAAAATCACCAAACCCCTATCCATACCCTAAGGCTCACATTTTTATTACAGTATTTTCCTCCTTAATCCAGGCCTTCGAGCTCCCCCCACCCCCCTGTAGTCTTCATATTCTGTGGTATCTAAGCGACAGCAGCATATTGCCCCCCACCCCCGCAGTACCCCTGGCTCCCAACCACTCCCTGCTCTGAACTCATTAATAATCCATGTGTTTGTATACATGCATGTTATTTTTTAGGGATGCATTCATTTATTATCCATCCCTATGCAGGAGAACAGGACTGCTGCACCGCTGTGTGTATGATAAACCCCCTCAGCCCCCTTCCAACGAGTCTGGAATTCTCTGATAATCTGAGCTGGGATCAACCGGAGCAAATCCAGGGAAGCCTGTATGAAGTTTCCGGCTGAGCGCTTCCAGTCAGTTCCTGCTGCTGGCCCATTAATTGCAGCTGGGCTTTGAAGCATTTAAGCCCTTTTGTTGTGAGTGACGTGGCTAGCAGAGGGGATCTTAGATGTACACGTATTTCTTTTTTTTCTTCTAGCGCATCTGATGTGCAGCACTCAGTTTCCAGTGAGCATGTGTTCTGCTTCTGAACACTTGACTACAATTGGATTCTAAACCAGGATATCCTGACTCCACAGCACCTCCACAGCCCCCTGGCTCCTTGTCACTGGGGAGGCTGGACCTGAGCTGTAGCAGCCGGTTTCAGGATCTCTAAGCATGTACTCAGCACCACCTAGTCACCCACATTGCTTCCCTAGTCACTGCACTTGCTGGAAACATAGAAACCCACACATTGCCATGCTCATGAACCCCGTTTGAATCGATGTAGAACAGTACCTGTTATAGACTGGGTTTTTGTGTGGGAATACCAGCCTGTGGGTCTCAATTCATGCTATTTCTGGTACATTGACCTGTGGTGTGCAGAATAAGCAGATGGGAGAAGATGGAAAGAAAGAAAAAGAAAGAAAGAAAGAAAGAAAGAAAGAAAGAAAGAAAGAAAGAAAGAAAGAAAGAAAGGAAGAAAGAAAGAAAGAAAGGATTTTTTTTTTTTTTTTTAGAAAACTTCTTAGTCAAGTTGAGAGCTGAAAATATATACAGGCAGACTAGAATACCTGCACTTGCGATATCATTTATCTCTGCATCCATCCATCTATCATTTCCCTGCCCACATTAAAGAAAGACTGAATCAGTGTGCTACAGAAGCATGGCGTTTGCCCTGTTGGTGGTTGGCTGGAAACCTCTGAAGCTGCCCCTGGAATGCGCTCAGTGAAGTGTTCAGGTTTTGGTTCAAGTCAACCAATGACAGCCTCACAGAGCAGTGGGCACCATACTGTGCATATGAACTCCAGTCAACCTCTGAAATACCTCAACCCAGGCAGGAAATTGAAATATTGTGCCGCATTGGCAAGTCAATGGCCATTTATCATCCACACTATGTGTGGAGCTCACAGATGGACTGCAGTGCCCGGTTCAAAAGTAAAGAAGAATGCGTACGGGCAGGAAACGGGACAAGCCTCCTCACAGGGGTCCTGTCTGAGGACCACATGACTGGCAACTGTTTACCTCTGCGCGCAGGACAAAATGGCTGACAGGAAATATCAGGTTTGCCATTGATGATTATCCCCTGGTGGTTCTGAAGCAGGGTGACTACCGTACCGGCCCCTGCAATGGTAAAACATCTAGTATCAGTTTTCTTTACTGAACTATCTCAGTCTCATACATACATACATCAAAAAGACATTTTCATAAAGCATGCGCTCCTGAATAAGCACTATATCAACACATCGTTAACAGAAACCACACCCTGAGCCAACAACAAATGCATTTCAGAAAGTGCGGAAACAAAATATATTGCAAATATCTTATTCAGTATTGCAATATATTTAAGGTTTGAGAGAATTTGAATTAAACGCCCTTCTTTTTCATTTTTCCTCTGATTGTCCTTTCATTGTCAGTTTAAAATAATAAATAAATTAATCTTCCAATCGCTTTTAAAACACTCAATGCGGAAGTGAATTGCCATTGATTGACACTCAATTGTAAACGTGAGGGGAACAGCTTTTCTTGTTTTGAAATCAACACGGTAGTGAATGGATTCGTGGAATACCTGCCTATAAATACTTCTTGAAGACAATTTTGGCACAGCCCTAGTAAAAATGTAAGCAGTGAGAATGATTTCCCAGCTAGGAGGGTGCTTGTGCAAATCCTTTAAAATGATGAACCCGTTATCTCTCTCATGCACTTTCAGAAATGCTCTTGTTTTTGGATTCCCCGGGGCCGCGCTGTCAGAATTTGCACTATTGCCTGTGTGCTGGCTTCCTGACACAACTGTATTCACCATCACCGTGTGGGCTAAGCAAAGCAGAATCTCTTCACAACTTATCAAAGAGCAAGCTGCACAAAAATGACACGAGGGCTTTTATAATCATTACGTTTCCTGGATTGAGGGGTTCCTCAATGATAACTTGCTGTCATAATAAACCCAGGGTAAATGCAGAAGCTCCATTGCGCCTTGTGAAACAGCAAAGTAGAGTTGCGGTCTGAAAGGCTGCATTATGAATACCACATGACAAGGATTGAGGACACACAATCAGTGAAACTTACAACAGACACTATTAAAAACACATAAAGTTAGTGGAGATACCTTGCTCTTTAGCAGTAAACTGATCCAAACTCTGCTGATCCAAGTGTCATTACAATCTGCAATAGAATGGTGTGTTTAAGTGAAATGATTCAGCGTGTTTGGAGTCATGGCATGCTATGTGTTCTGCATGGTATTGTATTGGGATATAATGTGTATGTGAAGGTGTGTGCAGACCAGAAAGTGCTGGAAATCTGTGCCCTGCAACAGCATTGTTATCCTTAATTACATCTTACTTGCCATGCTGAGCTTTTCATTTGAGTTCACAAGTTATTTCAAGACATAATTGGTATTCATTACAGCCTCGCTTGAGCTCCAACCCTTATTCCTTAAAGGCTCTCACTATATCAGAGTTATGGCTGCAAGGCTGCAACACGCAGTCTCAATAAAACACAACGCAGAAGATTAAAGAGCAAGATTGCAGAACCAACAGTTTAGAATTACATATTTTTCCATCATCACCAATATATAATACAGAACCCAGTAAAAGTTTTTAAGTAGGTAACTATTTACTGTTGCAAAGAATACTTTTTGTTATAATTTTTCCAGTACCTCTTTATTTTGAGTGGCACAGATAAGTATTTCCTGAATATGCAATGAACCATTTGCTGAAGTTTAGTTCCATGTTAATAAGCAGTCAATAGATATGGCATGCATGAGTGTGTCTATCCTTAGACTGCCATTGGAGCTCGCATTTCATATGCATGTTAAAGATGTTGTTTTTAGACTTGGTAGTTTCCTGCTCCAGTAAAAAGAAAGACATCCAAAGACTGGGAGGCCTGTGTAGAGATAGCGATATTATTCTATAAGCTATCCATACTACCTGAATAATGTTACACCGGCTGCCTGTTAAACACAATGTGGTTAATTGCATATTAATGCAATACTTATGAATGTCACTCAAAATAAAGCTTTACCATTTTTGTTTTTCAATATGCATGTCTGGGTAGCACCTTCATCTGCACAACACATTTCCTTTGCAAGCTCAGGAAGATGAATTGTAGACGCTAATACAATGCAAGCTACACTTAACAAATGATCTCTGAAAGCAGAATTAATAAAGATTGCTTTCTTGTTATTATCATACATTATCATGGCTTTTCTTCCAGGGTGCAAATACACGTTTCTAAGTACTTACTATAAAATACTTCCTTTTAGAACTTAGAACACATTTGTTTTCAGGTTAATTTCTGATTTAGATCACAACAATGTAAAAATAAAAAATAGCACCCAAAATTCTGAGGCATAACCAAAGAAAACGCGCAATGAATACAGAAATCTATATAGGGTAATACGCTGTGGATCGCATTCCATGAGCTGTATCTGTTTCATATAGAGGTGATAAATGGGACTGCCTGTTGCATAAAGCACAATTTAATTGTCTGTTTGCCGGCGGGGACTGTGTGTGACCAAACAGTTATTATTATAGCCCCTAGTGACCGGTTAATGGAAATTATTATTTGTGTCGCAATTGAGTTATTAACCTTTCAGGTATTTACGGGATATTTTATTGCAACACCATAAAACATTACATTCAAATCAATTCATATGAACGACAAGGGCAGGATAACTTGTAATAATAAACCCTGAAGGTGCCCCGGTCTGGTACAGCGCAGCTGTTAACATGTGTTTAAAGAACAACTAACACAATTCAAAATAACACAGTGAGAAAAAAAAAATCGATTTTTATTTTTTTATTTTTTAAGTTTTATTATGTAGCAGCTCATACAGGAAGTGACATCAGCGGGTCAAGACTAAAACTATAGGTCGTGATGTTGGGAGTCAGAATTGAGCTGGAGACCCCATCTATCATTAAAGATGATGCTGGCTGGTTTTCTTTTAACATGACGTCAGAAGCAGCTGTTGTTACTTCTAATGTAAGTTCAGAAACGCATTTTTGCAGGCGTTCTTAAAGTAAACTTTACTCCACTTTATAGAAATGTAGTTGCAACGTCACAATCACACGCATGCTAACTGTGTAGATTAACACTATCACCTCGCATCGCAGATGAGTCGATGTGCACTTTGTGTGGTAGGCTATGGGGGATAAATTGAACAGTTCCTTTGTGTGTGGCCTATCTCGTAACGCAGGACAGGTGCTGCTCGCAAACAACTTATTTCTATTTGAATAAGTAATGGTCTTTCACTGCTCTGCTAGTGAAAGTGGTTGCAGCTTGCTTTGTTTGTTTGTTTGTTTGTGTGGTTGTTGTTGGCCTCCTGTTTAAATGCAGATGACGCTGTTTCGGAAGCAGAGTTGTTTATGTTTGTGTCAGGTGACAGCTACGAAAATACAGACGGATGAAGATGACAGTTTAACCTAGCTTCAGATCCTGTGATCAGAACACGCACATTTGGCAGTCTTAAGAATGCGTGTTAACTGCGTGTGGGAGAATGCATCGCATTGCAGCAACTGCTGGTGAGCAGCTAAGTGTTGGGAACTGTATCAAACATGGTCAAGCCTCTTAGTTGGACCAGTTGAAGCTGCTCCTCGCCAGCACCAAATCTGCAGAACCGGCTGAAAACCAGCAAACGGCCAGCGATGCCCAACAGACACCAGTGCTGTTCACTGCAGGGGATTCATGCAGGGTAGACAACCTAGTTTTGTTTTTTAATCAACTGCCAAATAACGATTTCTTGTCCTATTTTGAAATTTAATTTATAAATGGCCCGGAACACAGATAGTAGCATATCAGGCATGGCATGTGCTAAGGCTATGCATCTTCAGAACTACTGTCCCATTTGTATGGTGGTGAGCACGCTTTCACTGTACTGTGGAGGGCTGTACCGCCTGTATATACTGTACTGTGGAGCGCTGTACCGCCTGTATATACTGTACTGTGGAGGGCTGTACCGCCTGGATATACTGTACTGTGGAGAGCTGTACCGCCTGTATATACTGTACTGTGGAGGGCTGTACCGCCTGTATATACTGTACTGTGGAGGGCTGTACCGCCTGGATATACTGTACTGTGGAGGGCTGTACCGCCTGTATATACTGTACTGTGGAGGGCTGTACCACCTGTATATACTGTACTGTGGAGGGCTGTACCGCCTGGATATACTGTACTGTGGAGGGATGTACCACCTGTATATACTGTACTGTGGAGGGCTGTACCGCCTGGATATACTGTACTGTGGAGGGATGTACCGCCTGTATATACTGTACTGTGGAGGGCTGTACCGCCTGGATATACTGTACTGTGGAGGGATGTACCGCCTGGATGTACTGTACTGTGGAGGGCTGTACCGCCTGGATATACTGTACTGTGGAGGGCTGTACCACCTGGATATACTGTACTGTGGAGAGCTGTACCGCCTGGATATACTGTACTGTGGAGGGCTGTACCGCCTGTATATCTCAGATGGGTGGTCCATCACAAATTAACCAATAACAAAAAAAAGCAGAAAAGTAGAAACAAAATTAAGGAGGAGAGGAACAGTTATCGGCAATGACTGCTTGAAAAACCCTGACCATGTCAAGGATTTGGTGGATTCACTTGTGTGTGTGTGCGTGCGTGCGTGCGTGCGTGCATGCGTGCGTGTGGGTGTGGGTGTGGGTGTGTCTCAGTGTGTGTGTGTGGGTGTGTCTCAGTGCGTGCGCGTGTGAGTGTGTGTTTGTCTGTGCGCAGACAAGGGAGGGAGGGGTGACTAGTTGTTTTCTCTTATGAAACAGAAAGAATACAGGGTACTACAGCCTACAAAACACACAGATTTGAATAATTGGGGAAACCTATACATCTGTACCATTTTTTTTTATATGTTGCATTTTTTATTATAAAATCTAAATATGCTGCTTGAACTGTAATATTTTGTTAATTATATATACACACACACACACACACACACACACACAGACACACACACACACTCTAGTCAAGTAATAAGTAATGAGACTATTGCATTAATAACAGGACAGACTGTGCAGTCAATAACCAGAATGACTTGGCAATGTGGTAAAGTGTGCTGCTGCTTTGTGGTCCTGCAGTGATGAGTTAAGCAGGGTATTCAGCATCACCATACACTCTGGCTGCTGAAAGATCCCAGGGGGAAGTCTATTGATGGCTGACAGGTGCAGCAGTGGAAGGCATCGGGCGAGAGTGAGCCGAAACCCAAGACAGACAACAGGCCCTGTCCCGGGGGGGGGGGTCAAACACCAATACAAGGTCAAGACCCAGTCCCCCATAACCAGGGGGGTGTGTGCCAGGAGAAGCGACTGCATCAGGGTAAAGGGAAACAAATCCACTATCTGTTGTCACTGCAAGAGTTAACCGGCTGGTTTGCATTGGTCTGACAGGGCTCTGCAAACTGCTTGATCAAGCAGCACCAGTTTGTAAGAACTATTAATGAGGCATACATGCAGACCTAACCCTTAGGCAGTGTTTGTGTGTTCGCTGGTATATTTGTAGCTTCACATTTAAAATGGTAAAGCATGGATGTCTGCTATGTGTGTGGATACGTATTCGCTGCTTCATACTGTTGTTGCTCGGCATGTTTTTATTTGATTAACCTGTAAGGATGCAGGTTAAACGACGGTAAATGTTCAAGGATCTGATGATTGTATTTCTCTTTCCAATTGTACCCACCATCGATTAGGGTTGACTGTTGAAATTTGTGGATGGGTGTTTTAATATTTTTTTGTCATAACATTAAAATACATTTTGTGACCTTGGATAAAATAAGATTTGAATGAAAATAACCTGCATGCATGGCTATAGCCACAATATATTAATATATTACATTAATATATATATATATATATACAGAAGCTCTTAATTTCTAATATGATGTTTGTACCTCCCCAAGTGCATACAAATAAATAAATAAGCATATAAATATATCTTCTTGTTGTCGGTCTGCAATCCAAGTTTAGGGGCAGGCAAGAGCTGTTGGAAATTCCAGCCCTGTAATTATCCAGCTTAGTGTCTGAGCAGAGCTCTCCTCAAATCAAGGAGCTCCTTTCTGTTTACACCGTCATGCTGGACTGGCTTATAACTCCCAGCCACAAGATGGGATGTCAGATGGCAGGCCTAAGAAGAAATGTGAAAGTCTAGATAAAGCACAAAACCTGCAAAAGGATGAAGCTGCTGAAATGAGGCTGGTAATGAGTTGGTCTGCCAGGGACCTGAGCAGAGCCACAGAGACGCACAGCCTCCCTGCCACTTACTGTAATCCGGGATTTGGTGTTTCTCAGAAATACTGTTAATAGTAGCAGGCTAGGCCACTGTACACAGCCACCCCAAGCAGACCGCATGGAATCTGAAAACAAGGGCAGTTTGTCTCTTTGAAATCTTTTAGTTGTGCATCAGCGTTTTATTATTGAGCGTTTAAAGTAAGGCTGTAAGTCTATGGCGGATGGATGAACCTGCTGTGTAACCAGCCGTTTACCATTTTAAACCATCATACACATTCATTTAAAGTTCTGGATTAACCTCGCTATCTCACCCAGCACAAAGTAATTATTGCAATGCCAATGTGATTAAATGTCTTTATTCCTTGCTTCATTTTCAATGCCACACTCTGGGCGTATTCACATTTTGCCATTTTGATGCTGTGTCAGTATGTGAAATGTCTTCTTTTGTGTTGCAGATAGCTTGTATTAATTAGGCTTTGACCTTTCCTGTAAAAATCCCTTTTGGACAGGCAAGGTCCCCAGAACAGATTTAAACTTGCTTCCAGAGGACTCTGCCGCCCTGCAGTCTGACCTGTGGATAAATAGGGAACTCCTGTTTCCAGTACATGCAATTCATCATCTTCCACCAGGGGAAAACATGATTGAAGGAATAATTAGATAGGGCTGATTCTTGCGGAAAAAACTCCCACTCATGATTCTTAATAAACTTGCACTGAGCAGCTTAATGTCTCTATTTAAAAAGCAGCTACGTGTGAAGTAGCTCACATTACATACTCGGGATAGCAAGCAGGAGTTCCCCGGCTTGGAAGTAAATAAAACCGAGTTGATGCAATCGGTGACACATGCTGTCAATTTGCAGTTGATGCAATCATTCATTTGCAGTAATATTTGCAGAGTCTAAATGCATACTGCATGTTTATCCCCTGCGCGACACCCCCCCCCACGGGAAAAACTGCCAGTTATCTCCTTGGAAGAATCTGGGATCTCTGTGTTAAATTCTCTTGACCTCTGGGAAAAGGTCAAAAGATACCACTCTCTCCAGGAAGCCTCCTTGCACTGTGCCATCAGGATTTAGAATGCTGAGTTGCTACTGGAAAGCCGTCCAGCAGGCATTAAAAAAAACAGGTTCCCAGGTCAAACAGGATTATCCATGGGTTTTTACAATGCAAATGGGCTTTTCTTAATTTGATTTGCTGATACTGTGCTGGACCCCCACCTTTCAGACAGAAAGGAGCCAGCTACTGTACCGAGGTTAGGGATCACATGCATTTATTTATTAGATTATAACAAGGATATTCGGTTCATATTATTTGTCGTGTTTTTTATATGCCTTAACAATCTAATTTTAAATGTGTTAATACATTCATCATTTATATTATTCACGCCCTTAAGGCATTTGGAAGGGTGCTCTAGAGTTGTACAGAAATAAAAAAATAAAGCCTTATTTTCTTTTTATACATTTGTCATTTTTTTTTAATGTATTCTGTTAACCCTGCCGTCTTATGCATTTCTCAGTGTGCTAATGCTTTATGGGTAGGGTCCTCAAGGAATTCTCCTGGAAAAGTGGTATAGATTCCTGCCCCTGTTTGTAACTCTGTGAAGATCAATATGAAAATGGAATTTTGGCTAGCTTTTAACTATTTTAGTGCACAGTTGGTTCAAAACAATATGTTACTAAGGGCTGTGTTATACTTTTGAGGTAAATATGGAAAAATATAATTTGCCTGTTTTAGTTTTTTGTAAATCGGGGCCCTAGGTGTGAAAATCTGGAAATAATTTACTGCACCGAATCCAACTCGTTCAGCCCAAAAAAATGACATTGACCTTTGAGGCGCCAAAAGGTCGGACAGATGTGTTTGTTTGTTCTTATTCTAGATGAGAGGCGTGCATTTTGAACTGATTCACTAAAACGGTTTGTGTCTTTCAGCACAGTTTCCTAATGCACGAGTAGTCTCCACTTACATGGTTTAGCGTAATTTGAATACCTTCAGAAAGCTGACATCATTCACAGATCTGGGCCGTGATGTAAGTTACTCGATTGCGTACGGTGATATTAAACCAGCCCCTGTATTAATCACCATCAGTGAATGTTTTGAAGACTTGTGTAGAGTGGGCAGTGCTATTGCGAGGCAGGAAGGCTTCGTAGACACATCTTGGACGTCCACTTGCATGAAAGCAATCACTCAGAAATGCTTTGAACTATCCCAGTCAAAGTCTTCATCCAGAAAAAAAAACACACAAAGAGGGTAAAGGTAGCAGGTTTAGTTTGGAGAAACATCAAAGCCGGTCGGGGGAACGTGGAGAGCCGGGGAACTCTTGCTTGCATCCCCCCGCTGCTTCTGTGAAATCTCTCCAGAGAACAACCACTGGATGGGTCAGCCTTGAAGACGCAACATCAATTAAATGATCAGAACCATCACCCTAAAAATAAAACAATGATAACGATAATAAAGGAGAAAGGGAGTTCAAAGAGAAACTCTCTCTGCACTTCTAATAATGTCTCACCCCCACTCTCAGGTTTCTCCAAGCTGCAATAGAGGGTGATAGTGTTAAGAGAAGAGTGTGCCCCCTTCATAGGAGAAGCAAAAGCAGCAGCAGTGATTCAGTGACGTTGAACTGGGATGTAGATGCATGCATTCACGCTGCACTGTGACGAGACCCTCGAAATGCGCAGATTAGAAAACGTCACGCATTGTGAGAAAAGGGGACCCTACAGAGGGGGTTGCTCGATCTAATCTGAGGGGGGCATGGCCCCCTAAGGACCCCCCCCTTGCTGTCGGCCCCGAGTCTAACACTATCGTTTCATTTGCACTAATTCTGCACCGCTTTCCAGCTCAAAGCCTGTACTCAGAACAAGTAATGGATATCTTTGTTTAGGTAGTCTGATGATTATTCTGTGCATAGCAGTTGGCAATACCATCAACCACCTATCCATGGTTATCCCGGAATTACCTCTAAATATGTGGTCTGGTGCTGTAAAATGCTCTAAAAAATCCAGCTGTGGCAAGGATTGAGGCAATCAATCCCTTCATTTCTTTAACAGTCACTCACAATGAGGTTGGATGGGTGTTTAAAGTCCTTGAGGAAAGTCTCACGAACACTGCCCCACACCCTGAGTGACTTTTAAGTCAAGCTGAGTCATCATGAGGCAAAGATGAACTTCATTGAAACCTTTTTACCAGCCCTAAACTGCTCACCCATCCCTATTAGTTTGTATTAAACCATACGCTAATTAAATCCGCTCCAAAATCAGTCAACCCCAGAACAGGATGCCTTGATATACTGCGATAAACCGAAGTACCCCTAGAGTTTTAATTGTCGCTAATTGAATTGCGTCACAATCAATTAGCGACAGATGACAACAGGCACTGATGCGGTCTCCAGATCTCATCTCAGGCTTTTCTCTCGCTTTTTATTTATTAATTAATTGTCCAAGGAATCATTATTTTGAACTTCAGGGTTAGGCCCTCCAGAGCATTGTTCTGTGGGCAGTCCTTATTCATCGTCGTGGAAACTGGAGACCCAGCCAGGTCCTGCTCAGTGGGATGGAACTGTCATTGCTCATGACAGTGTGTACTACTGGGGATTTCTGTTATGTGAAAGAAAGTGCAGCTTCTTTAATTGAGGTGTCATTGGAGAGGTCAAACCTTTAGTCTCAGATATACAGGACATAGAGACAAGCGAGAACGTTGTGAGTGGCAATTCACACCTACGTGTCCCTGACCATTTTGAGATTTTTATTATTACCAGCGTTAGACTGCTTTTCAATATTCCCACATCATGTTTGTTTTCCCTTGCGTGCTACGTGGAATGTGACATAAATATTGTTTTGACGCACTGTACAGATGTGGCAGAGTAATTAGCAGAAACGGCGACAGCACAGCAGGGCAGGTTTATTAAGGTCTTCACTCCAAAGTGCATTTCCTTTGAGAAAGGAAAACCGTACTGTTAATGCTGCGAACTGGGAAGCAAGCTGCTGTAAGAAGTAAATTAAGTTTTGTAAACTACAACGCTGTAAAGATCACAAGTCTCTTGTGAAATCTCTCGTGCAGATGTTCTGATCTCTGGGGACCTGTCAGTAATCGTTCATGGGCATGAAACCCAATGATGAGGTGTGAAAACCAGTATCTGAGACCTGCAAGAACTGCCCAGTACAGTGGCACTCTCTCTCTGTCTCTCTCTCTCTCTCTCTCTCTCTCTCTCTCTCTCTCTCTGTCTCCTCTATCTCTCTGTCTGTCCTCCCCCTCTCTCCTCTCTCTCTGTCCCCCTGTCTCTCTCCTCTCTCTCTCTGTCTCTCTCTCCTCTCTCTCTGTCTCTTTCTCTCTCTCTCTATGTATCCTCTCTCTATCCTCTCTCTCTGCCCCCCTCTCTCTCTCTCCCTCTCTCCCTTTCTCTTTGCACCATGGCTGGTTCAAATGAAATGACACAAACGTCTACCCAACTCTTTGCTGGGAGAGAGCTCTTTATTGGGAGAGAGCGGGGGTGGGGGTAGAAAAAATAAGTAAAAAAACGATTTGGGCTTCATTATTTCAGATCTCTAATAACTCCTCTCCCAGCCTGGTAAGGTTAAATTTGGGTGGCCTTGTTGCGCCGTGGTGGTACCATGGTGAAATGCCTCCTGGTCCCAAGGGCACTCTTCCCAGGGATGGAGCGTTCTCACACATTCCTCTACTGCCGCAAACTGCACTGCTAACTGAGAACAAAAGACGAGCCCCGGCTCCTTGCTTTTGTACCAGAGAGAATAGAGACTGTGAGATATCAAAACGGAAGAAGACGTCTGGATTTTCATTAATTACATACTCTCTCTGCTTTCAGACCAGCCCTGTTTTCTTTTGTTGGGAGCTGGCTTGTCTCATAATGAGAGCTGTAGCAAGAGCTGGTTTAAATAGAGGAGACATTATCCTGTGCGATGCAGTGTGTTATATGGGTAGGAAAGTGAGCTTTAACTTGTAAATTAAAAAGTACTGAAATCTAGTGCCAGCGCACATGTACTGTACGTGCCTAGTTTAGTCAAACAGTTGGTCAGGATCGTGTAAGGATCAGGTACGATGTTAATGGAGCTAGGGGCAGTATGTGAGACAGTAAACACATCTTAAAATATACCAAGAGGCTACTTCCTTTGAAAATGCAACATCTTCAGAATTAGGGCAATTTAGACAATGTAACACACAATGTATCACTTTTACTTCCACAGCTGTTAGTTTTGTTTGTTAATGATATATTCCTGCTGTAAATTAATATTCCTTTAAATGCAAAAGACTCTCATAATTCAAAGACTGTTTAACTTAAATACAAACAACGTCATATTTCTCACTTAACTGAATGTGACACATGTAACGCAACATTAAGGACTCTGGAAATGTCAAAATCACGCCTTATGAGTTTCTTTTTAATTGTTAATCAAGAAAATGTTCCTTTTAGGAAGCTTTTGGCTGAATAGCTTAAAAAATATGAGTTACACCAAGTGCAGGAGGGTGTGCGCCAAACTGCAGCACACATGACATGGTAAATAATTCCCCTGACAAGGAGTGGAGTGGCACAAGCCACAGACAAAATGTCTGTGACTGGTTTGATGAGGCCAGTTAGATTTGCCAGACAAAAGCATGTTTCCTGCTCTACCCTGTCATGTGGAAAATAGAAAGTGAATTGAGGGAGGGAGGGGGGCAGTTAGGGGTAGCAGCTGAACACCAGAAACAGCCTTCATCCAATGGACATGACATTATACTTCATCTGTCAAGTGGATACCAAATGCCAGTATCAATACAATAAGAAATAAGACTCCCGTTGCATAGCAGTTTCACCCATTCCAGGTTTTACGACCAGCTTCATTAGCCAAAGCTCAGGTGTGTCTTACTAAACCAGGAATGGATCAAACTGCTATTCAATGGGTGTCTTATTTCATCCCTGCATTATATGTAGATTGTCAGTGCCTGACACAGTTTTGCTAATGGAGAGTTAGGGTGTGTCCCTTGCATGCCTATGGATTTTGACACCATTTGCTTGGCACTGTGAAGGCATGTCCAGGCCCAATATTTCAGTCCTGTCAAACACATTTTTTACTTGCTGAAGTATTCTTCTGGTTAACTTAGTGTTTGTCTTCTGTTGTTCCACTGTCTCACAACCCCAGCACAGATAAGCAGGTCTATGGGACTGTTTTCACCTTCGCCCTACCAGGCTCTCGCTGAATGGGTCTCTGAGGCACTGATTTATTATGAGGTGAGCAGATTCCTTCTTCAATACCGTCTGCCTGCCTGCCACCCCATGCCTGCAGGTAATAAATTAAAAAGGAAAATAAACCTAACTTCTGGACAGCTAATCAGCACAATGATTAATATGAATGAAGTTTGCAAGCGAAAAACCTCTGTACCGTAATATTGCTGTTTTCTGAATATGTTTAGCTAAAACAAGCTGTGCATCATCTTCTGTTGGGACAGTGCCTTCACCTCCCAACTTTGGTCTGTGGGCCCCCCCCCCAGAAATGAGGACGTCAGTGGGGCCCTGGTCCTTGTGTTTACCTCCTGGAGCCTCTGAGTCTTTCCAATGGGGAGGTGGGGAGGTAGGTTTGTGTTGTTAGTGAATGAAGGTCTGCACCATACAGATTGCTGATAGTAAGTGGAGGATGACATTACTGGACTGGGTTTGACTGGATTTGTAAACCTGTAAACATGAATGGTGCACCACGCCTCTCGTTCCCAGCGATGTCCTGCCCCCATGTATGAAGGATGGGGAATTGAACACCTCAGTTTTATGCTTTAAAATACAGTTTCTACCCAAGACCCCTTTTCATTCCCTGTGCTTCTGTTCATGAACCGTATAAAACCGATCTGCTGTGATTGACAACACTGCGGGCCAAATAACAGGGCTAATACATTCACCCATCCCATTGGCTTCCTTTCAAACCAGAGGCGGGCTTTCTTTTCTGTACTGTCATGCAGATGGCTGGCTGAGTGTATGGTGGGTTTTAGCTTTGGAGGTTGGTCGACCGCGCCCATGTCAGGTTGCCTGGCACGTCTGCCATTGGAAATGGAACAGTGCATCACGCGTGTTAACGGGGGAGGGGGGGGGGGGTCCATTATGCCTGCAAAGTGGTGGGGAATGATCAATGTGACAGGCAAGAGGCTGTTGTGCAGTAGAATATGATCCATTCCCAGTCCTTCCACGCATAGTGCACTGATGCATGTGATACTGCAGCTGGACATTTATTCGTTTTACGTATTATCTCAGCATGAAAATATCTGGTAAAAAAACAAGTTATTAAGATGCATTGAAATCCTTCACTATATCAGTGATTGCAGGGGCAGTTTTTGGATACATTTTTATAGCTATATTATTATTATTATTATTATTATTAACAACAATTTATTACATATTTTTTTATCATCCCAGCAATTGTTTGTGCAAAAGTGTGTATATATATATATATATATATATATATATATATATATATATATATATATATATATATATATATATATATATATATATATATATATATATATATATATATATATATATATATATATATATATTTATAATATAGATAGATAGATAGATAGATATGCAGGATGCCAACAAGAAATTGCATTCTATATTGAGTTCTATAACAAGACAATATGAAGATCGCTGGAAGGGTGGCATTAAACTTGTTTCAGAAAATGATGAAGAGTCTTGTGTGTAATTAACAGGGGGCTCTCCAGCTCCATTCTTGTGATTCCTCTCCCTGCTCAGCACTACTCCCACTTTGCTCTGACAACTGACTACCTAAATGAGAGCAAAAGTAGGTAGCTTGCTGGTCTCCATGACATGCTATACATAATCACCATAGAGATATATAATTACAGCTGTCAGCTTCATCCCCTGTAATTGATGTAATAGCTCACAACACCAGTGGCAGATTAAGCTTACTGCGCACACAGATGAGAAATGATGTCTCACTTGCAAAAATTCTGGCTGAACGTTTTCTTGGCGTCATAATCATGTTTTTTTTTTCTTCATAATGCCAGTATCTGCAGGTCTGACTGTGTCTCTTCAGAACCAAAGCAACTTAGTTTCAGCATGGAGGTGTAAGATACTGTATAATTATTTGGAGTTGAGCGTCTCCCTCCCTCCCTCCCTTCTCTCTCTCTCTCTCTCCCTCCCTCCCTTCTCTCTCTCTCTCACTCTCTCCTTGCTTTGGCTGGGCTGGTAAGGGTTAATAATGGTATGCAGAACTCTGCCAATAGCTGTAATTCTTGGTTGAATTGATCAGAGTGTAAAATAAGTGCCAGGTGAGGTTTAAAGGCTAAATAAGATTCAAATAAGAGGTTTACTTCATTTGTATTGTACCCCAAAAGACTTCGAGATGTACAGTAAAACCTCAACCCCGGCAGTATAAAGACCACTTCACAATTCAGCCCTGCTTTCATCCCTTTGAGTACTGCGTCCTGCCCACCTGTGCCTTCTGCCAGTTCTGTTGTCAATTCAACGCTTGTCTTCTTTCTATTCCTTAAGGATATTATCTTCAAGTGTTGCTCATCATTGTTAGACTATTTGGGTCTTCCAGTCCTGGGTTTGTCAATTACAGATGATGTTTCTCTGTACTTGTTGATTATGCTTCGGATACCACACCTTGAAAATCGAGTGATGTGAGCTATTTCACTCAATGTGCTTCCTTCTTTATGCGAGTCAAGGTTGTTATAATAGTAGAACACACTAGTGGAGGCTTTGAGTAAATTGTTGATGCTCATAATGCATCAGAGTAGAACAATGCAACATGTCTAAGACTTTTGCACAGCAGTGTACCAAGACAACTGAATTGCTGACCATGTTTCCCTTCAGTTTCCCCAAAGCAGTCTTCACAAATTTCTTTCTACCTTTTTAAAAGCGATGTTCAGTGTGCAAAATGAATATCACACCTAATGATCCTTGCAGTATTGAGTCTGGAGTGGAATGGTATTAAATCCATGTGCTCAGCAGTGCTGTTAACACCTTCCGCCTACAAGCCAATAGTGAGACACCTTATCAAATTACTGGTGCTGTACCGGAATTTTATTGTAGCAGCCTCCTTGAACTGTTATAGATCGCTTATGAAAAATCAACCACTAGCCTTTAATGATTTAATCCCACTACTTCCTGGCCTAGATTCTCAAAAGCTATTTACTCCAAATTCTCATTAGTTGCATTTTGTTTTTCTTTAAGGAAAAAAAAAACATAAATTACAAGTCTGTAATAAATTGAAAAAAAAAAAACGGTTAAGGCAGCTTGCAAGCTCAGCATTAAACATCTGAGTTGTGCTTTTCTTGCTTGTTTGCTTGCTTGACGATTTGAAGTAAATAGCTTTGAATAAATATCCCGTGCATAAAACGTTCTACATGGTTCTGAAGGTTTTTTTTTTTTGTTTGCTGTTAGTTCATGAGTACAATCTCTGCTTTTGTGATTTCTGATAAGTGAACACCTCGTGTGTACGGTATTGTAGTGATTGTGCACAGTGTGAGCAGGCTGAACACAACCTGTGCGAGGTGGCTTACAACAATAAGAAGTGCCCTGCTCATTTAACAGGGTGGAGGATGAGCGTGAACCCGCGACCCTGCACACTGCAGGCGAGCACCTTAACCACCATGCAAAAGAGTCGGGCTCGTCTGCATTCGTGGGTTTAGAGCATTTAACCTCATTTCACCGACAGAATCCGTAATGTCAGCACATCGCACCACACTGCCTGTTATACACGCAACATGTTAGCATAATGAGGCACGCTTTTGCAAGGGATTCTTGCAAATTAAAAAAAAACATTTAGTGAGAGAACCAGCCGTTTAGTGTTTGTTTAAAGGGTTGTTGCTTTAAATTGGTCCTTAAAGTACACACCTTCTGTTACTTGTCTTATCCCCAGACCCAACACCTAGCGGAAAAACAAAACCAGAAATCACTGTCGTAGTGCAAACCCAGTGAAATGCATGAGGGCTAATGAAAAAAACACACACACACACACACATGGGAAACAAGACTGCTTGATTGATTGCAAATTGAAAGTGTGATTGCTTTTAATCTATCCCGTCCCCATCGTTCCTTTATCCTCCATATGCTTACCGCCCCATAAATGAGCAGGAAGCTCTCATCAGACATTCAAATAGCTTTCAATTTGCATTCCTGATTGACACAGAGAGCGGGATGCCGAGGGAGGGCGGGAGGGAGCGTGCTTGTCTGTATACACTTGCGAATGCAGATTGCAGCACACATACCCAGAAAGCTGCAGGATGTCGAACGGCAATCAAACAGCTTGTTTTTTTTTTATGATAGGCATGGAAATTAAAAGGTCCTGAGGGTCATTAAGTGGTTAACAAGCATAGTTTGGGTCAGCATTACTTTAAACATTCAGAGAGAACCATCTGCCATCTGTGGCTCAGCTTCGATGTGAAACGTGAGCTGCCATTGTAGCCGGTGGAAAGGGGAGAAAGTGATGACCCTTCTGGTAAAAGCAGATTTCTGGGATTGATCCACGAGGATTGCTTGTGGGTCGCTGGCAAGGCCTCACAATCTCCACAAAAGAGCCTAGTTCAAATCTAAACTGGGGAATAAATTTATCTTGGCCAGAGTGAATGTGGAATAAGATTTTTCAGACTGTCTGTTCAGTTTTCAATCTACAATTTGGCATGAAATATAATTTTCCTCTCTTGATAACTTATAAAAAAAAAATGACCGAACATGAATTCCTATAGTATTGTATTGGCAATAACATCCAAATATATTTTCAATACCTTTTCTAATGTATTTCCAAGCATTACAGATCCCCAGATTCATAGGAATAACCGCTAGTCCATTAGAATTCATTTCAACTCGACTATACAGGAAATGAACCATAATCAGTGTACACTGCTACCTCAATTGCTTTTAGAGCTAAACAAATATATAACTACATTAAACAAACAACCCGAGTAGCATTCCCCCATTCTTCAACAGTGCAATCCTCACCCTGGTCTGGCACAAGCTGTGTATGTCCTGGGGATAGTGGACTTTCAGCCTAGCACCAAGGGATGGGACAACAAGAACTGAAGGTGTTAATGTTTAAACAAGCACAGAGATAATAATAGCACAATTAACAGTTACCAAAAGGGCCAATTAATTAATCTATAACTGACAGCCACCTGATGTGCATTAGGAAACGCCATACGCAAATACTGTTCATCTTTTAAGACTGAAAGGCTAATGGATGTCTATCCCTGGTTCCATGAAAGCCTCCACCTGTGTTATTTTTGATAACATTTTTTTGCTAAAAAATTATGAATCCTGTTTTAAAAAGTGCAAAAGCGTTTTAGTTTGATTGGCTCATAATAAGTACTGCAGAAGTTTAAATCCTCCCCCACACCCTCAAAAGACTATTGCAAGGGGACAGGTTTATTGTTACACCCTGGTGTACCAGCTGTACTTTGTGGATTCTGAGAGCTGTATTGAGACCATAAGAGTGCTTTAAACTTGTGAGCTTCAAAAAGCTACAGGCGATTGCTATAGATCTGGTCCACACCAATCCAGTACGTTGGGCTGCTTACAATACACAATGGTCCCTCTTCTACAAGTCTGCCCTGCAGAGGGTTAGTGGAAAAGGTGACAACTGAAAATCAATGAGGGTGTTCCGCGTAATGCACGACTGGTTCAGGCTGCTGAGCATGCCTGCAGGCTGTTTAGGGTAAGGTTTAGTATAATGTAATGATATTCATTAACTGAACCAGGAGTTAAACCCCCTTCAGTCTTTTAAGTGCAGAATGCATATCCAATACAATTTCTGTTTTTTATTTTATCTTCTCTAATTTTTTGCTAAAGACAAGAAACATCTGTGTATGATCAGGCTTTCTTAAATTCGGTCATTTAAGAATAGTTAATAGTGTAAAACAATAACATGCATTCAATTGGGGCTCTTAATTTGAAGTATTGTATTACATTTGTGTTGCATGGGTGTTTTCAGCTGTATTCAAAACTCAACTAACTTGTTAGTCAAAAACTCGAATTAATAGACTATTGAAAGAGAAACAAGTAAGTTACAACTTTTACAGTCAAAAATATTTGGTCTGGACTACATAACGTAAAGGATTATGCGTGGGAGACAGATCAGCAAAGGGTTAAATCAGCAAAGAACAGAAAACTTCACATATTTATTTATTTTTATTTGCCATTTTGCTCTATATGCAGTCTTTTTTTTATGTAAAAGACTTTTACAGAACGTGGAGACTATGTTTCCTTTCAATGGTACTGAATTAAATAGGGAGCCACTACAGAGAAAATGAATCCACTGTACATGAAAATTCTTGAATATTCCTTTCAATCTTGACATGAATACAATACAAAGTCTCACAAATCTAGTTTCTCTCTCAGCACCAACCAGTAGGCCTCACTGCCTCCCTCCCAGTCCCTCAGCTCCAACCAGTAGGCCACACTGCCTCCCTACCAGTCCCTCAGCCCTAACCAGTAGGCCACTCTGCCTCCCTCCTGGTCACTCAGCTCTAAGCTGTACTTCAGACTGCCTCAGTCCCAGTCCCTCAGCCCTAACCAGTAGGCCACTGTGCCTCCTCCCAGTCCCTCAGCTCTAAGCTGCACTTCACACTGCCTCCGCCCTGTCCCTCAGCTCCTGCACTAGTCTAACACGGGCTCCCAGTGCCTGTCCGGTAGCTGCAGTGCCTCTGTGGTGTCGGGGGAGCTGTGATCAAGGGAGAGTGTAATTCAGGAGTATGCCTCAGACCAGCAGGTGTGCCAGCTGTAGAGAAGCCTGCCGTTCAGCAGCCCGCCTTCCCCTGATAGGAGCGGCTGCCTCTCTGCTCCTCAAAGACGGGATTAAGAATATGAAAGGGGGAAGAAAAAAAAAAAACCTGAATCAAACCCCTTAGAGTTCAACAAATTTACTTCCATGGAAAACGTAGAAATTAAATGAAGACACATTTGTAAATGGAAGCCGTGTTACTGTGACCCTTGCTTCAATGACTTGCTCTACAACTTCGGTTTTAATTGTTGGAGGCCCTATTAAAAAACAAAGGCATGCCAGCTATAGTTGTGTCTACAAAATGTGCTGCTATCTGCTCTCTGCTATCTCTGCTTGCTCATATTTTTCTGGTTTAATTGCAATTAAATAATGGGGATTTGCAAGACAATTAAAAGGGCTCAATTCAGTCAGATGTGGTTAATTATTTTCTAAGATTCTGGACAATTTAAAAGCTTGTAATTAAAAGCTTTGATGATCTTGGTGGGCAAACAAATACCATATATATCTCCTTCAGTCACTGTGTGCACAATTTTACCATTTTAAGTTTCCTATCTGTGTATCTGTTTAATAATGCATGTATTTATTTTGTTTCAAAGGGGATATGTGTCCTCTTCATTTAAAAAAAATATTTTTCCTACATTGGGAAGTGTAAATATACCATTTTGTCCTTTATGAAGGTTTTTATTTATCTGGAGCTTAAAGATGAGTGCTAAACATGTCTGAATATCTGTGAAAAGACTCCCCTTAATCCTTTTAAGTTACTTTACTCCCTGCACCATTTGTCCGCAGACTCACACGTGCGACTCGCACTCCTTCAGTGAGTCACTCCCTTACACAAGCTCGCTGTGATCCAATGGCAAGGTGCAGACACTGATGACAATAAAAAGCCATCTGGCGCAGGGCAGCAGCACTGGGCAAACAATGACAGGCAGCAGTAAAAATCATTTCAGTGATTTTCACAAACATGTGAAGCACCATAAGCTGTGCGAGTTAGCAGCTTGCTCTCCAGCCTGGTAAACAAACCCTAAACATACCCCCACCGCTGTCGGGCTGTGCTCAGAAGAGAGATGGAAGAAACCCCAAAACACAAAACTAAAATCAAAACCGGCTACAAATGATTGAAAGAACACTCCCTCCCTCTCTCTTTCCATTCCCCTTCCCCCCCAAAAAAAACCGGGCTTCAAAACAACAAGAAATGTGTCCAGGCTTCATTTTTCACTCGTCCGCCACTGCGGTGTCAGGGAAGAGTCCATAGGAAGTCTTTATTTGTGCGAGGCTGGGCCTCTCTCCGTGTCTCATTCCCACTCAGCCCATTCTCATGCCTTTCCTCCCACCTGCTGGGGCCTTGATCCTGGACAGAGTAGCCGAGCAGCGGGGGACAATTACAGAGAGGCTCAGCCTTTGATCATCTGACCACATGCAAGCACAACAGCTGACCACATGTTTCAAGAGACGAACAGCTTCCAAACCAGTAAAAACTTGAATGCTCACAGCTTCAGCTGCAGCCTGAGGATTGTTTGAATTACTAATTAATATATATATATAAATTATGGAAATGTTGAATCTCTACTAGTAAGTGTTGCTTGTACTGGGGTCTCTTTGCAACTGCCACTGTCACTAAAATGATGAAATGATGCTGAGCCATCTGGTCTTTTTTAAATGTCCTTTTTGTACTCTCTGTTGAATTCCTCCCTTATGGATAGTAACAGTGCTATAGTGGAGTACAGTGGGGTGTTTTTGCAGAACTGTTGTGTAAATAGAATACAATACCATTTGCATTTATATTTTTATTTTTTAGAAGCTGGTTTCCTACTACAAATGTATTTCCCGTTTTAACAAACCTTCAGTTTTGGCATCAATTCCTCAAAACAGAAGCTGTGGCTGTTTTTGCAAGATGGATATTCACAACCAAGTAGCTCATTTTATCAGCATCAATAATGAAAGCAGCTTGATCCACAGCATGACCGTGCAGCCACTTCATTTCTCCTTCCTGTGGTGCCCAGGATTGTTCGGATATCTTTTGGTTTTATACACTCAAGTTTAATTAAAATAGCAGAACTCTTTCCAGATTGTTCATCCCTAGTCTCTCAGTATGATTTACTCAAATGAAATCAATGTTCTATACTGCGTTATCTGGAAACAGCCCAGGCAGTGATCCCACACTGGAGAGAGCTGCAGGAGAGGGGGGTTCTTTCATTATGTACCATGCTGTGTTGGTCAATGCAATGCTGTGACAAATTCACACCATCATTTTATTCAAATCAGAATTTACAAATGTTAAAATCTGGCACTGAATCGGTTGTGTCGGACTCCGATGAAAATAAAACATACGGTTATTGTTTAGAATTGTGCACTCCCCACTGTAATGATTTTTAAAATGAGCGATTTATCGGCTAAAAATGAAAACTGATTAACTTCAAGCATGTTTTATTTAAAAAGTAGAAAAATAAATAAAAAGGTGTCTTTAATCCTGCCCTTGATAGGGGTTCTATAATGAACCCTTGATGGTTCTATTTAGAACCCTTTGGGTTCAATCTAGAACCATATGGGGTTCTTTCAAAAGAACCCTCTAAAATGGTTCCATATAGACCCTTTTAGGGTTCCATATATGAAGCACGCCAAAGAACCTTAAAAGGTTCTATATAGAACTCTTTCTTCCTAGAGTGTACAGCGACTTTCTCCCTGCCTGTCTCCCGCACACTCCTTTTCTTTTCCTCTCTACCTGCTTTTCTCTTGTTGACATTTTAATAATAAAGCCAGACCACAGTAGAAGGGGGGCTGAACTCAAGTCATTTTCCAATGCCCAGTTTTAATTTGCATGGTTGTCATGTACGTTTTGCTTTTGCAGTTGCTGTTTGTTCAAGTGTACCTGCACTGCTTTGGAGTCACTGAATGTGTTACTCAGATGTGCTCCATCTCCTGTGTATATTTTAGTGCGCCCTGATATTGACGTGATACAACCATCTGAAATGTGTTGGAGAGTTTGTATTGGGTACAAAATGACATTAAAATTAGCTTTACTGTTAAATGTATTCTGCCTGAAATATATATTATATATGATATATATGAAAATATAGCAGAAGATGGTGTGCAGGGTGCAAGCTGACTTTCATCTGCGCCCCACAGCTGGTCTGAGCTACAGCGGAGTGGTTATCCATTTGTACTATACATCAACCTGTGTGATATTCTATATGTATATACACTCTGGAAATGCACCTATAAACAAAGGCATTCACAATTATCAGAGGTCTCACACATGCACATATTCCATATGTCAGTGTTTCAAATGTAATAATAAATAAATACACATTTCAATTCTGGAAGTTTGGAAGCATTGGCATAACATATGGTGAACCTCTAATAGTAATAATGTATAAATGCAGCAATGGCCAGACAACACATACAGGTAGATGGGATTCAGATCGTTCCCAGTACTCTATTTGTTTGGACTGTTTCCCGAGGATCGTCTCTTCAAGGGCTTCCCCCCTGGCTGTATCAGTTCCACATTTACATGCTCATGAAAGGAGCCTCTTCATCTGTGCGAGGGCCTTTGCTGCGATAGCTGGAATTGTTTTGACTGAGTGCCACCTTTATTCTGACCGCTCCACCGTTCTCCTCCAGCTCTGCTTCAAAAGCTCTGGCAGGCTGCAGAAGTGTGTGAGCAGAACACTGTAGAACACACGAGATTATACAGACAGTGATCCGGGACAGGGGTCTCAAGCAAGCAGAGTTTCACCCCGTTTATTCTGAATCCAAAAGAAAAATAACATGTGCAGGTCAGGACTGTTGAATTATTATTTTTTTTTATTTGACTTGTATAATTTTAAAATGATTTTGCTCCTTTCAGACAAAGCAGATTCAGAGCAGTAAGATGTTCAAAACTAAAATATAGACTGAATACAATCTGCATTTTCACTTCCAGTAAAAAAAAATAAAATAAAGCTAAATTAAATGAAAATATAAATTATCTAATTAACACGCGCATAACAAATAGAATGATCTAATTATGGTTTGTTAAAATAACTAGACTTCTTGTTTATTTCCTTTTAATGTGAAAAATCTTTGATATATATATATATATATATATATATATATACTGTATATATATGTATATATATATATATATATATATATATATATATATATATATATATATATATAATTAATGTTTAATTGAAACTATTTTAAAATGAAATAACTTTTTATAAAAAATAACACTTCTGAGTTTATAATTATTTTGAATGTAATCTAATGATTTTGACATTATAATTTATTAACTCTGTAACACATGCTAATTCTAAAAGAAATAACATCTATTATAGTTGCAAAATTAAAAAGGATGACACATTATGAGAAATTGAAATATAATTACATATATGTACTAATGTACTACATCTTATGGAATTTATATAGAGAATGATTAAACACATTAAAATCCAAACCTAACATTATATTATCCATAACCATAAACCCCATAATATGCAGTAATACTGAAAAAATATAAAATGCAATGACAAACATTACAACTAGATTACATTGAGAAAGCAATTATTTCGTTCAGCATTATACTACTTAATGGTCCCAAATAATCAATCTGTATGAAGTGTCACTGCAAGGAGTAAGTGATCAATACTATATATCACAAACTGTGGTTTATTTGATATGATTTCAATGGGAAATATGGTAGTTAATATGCAATTCAATTTGAATTGCTTGCAATAATACCCTAAAAATAAACTTCTACAAATGCCACACAATACATATTCATATCTACAATAATTTAACACAAGGTGGTTTTATTAATTCTAATTAATGACACTTAAATGAAAATGAAAGCTTATTTTCATCACCAAAGGTTTTGTTTGTGGTCTTTGAGTTTCTTTTTTTCTACATTCAGTTGAAGGGTTTTTGATAGCTGTGATTGTACTTGGGTCTACAATGCGTAACACACCAGAAAGTTGCATAATTGTATTTTTAAAAGACTAATAAATAAATGAATAAACAGGACAACTTTTTCCATTTCGGAAAATAAAAATATCTCTTTTTGGCATGCAGACTGTGCTGTCTGCGGTTGTGAGTCAGGCTTCATGGGGGAGCCGGTGGTGTGCTGGAGGGGCCCCTGTGCTGTCAGTTCTAAGGAAAGTGAGCTTTTTGCATGAGTGGTGAGACTTGGGTTTTCTTGGTATAAAGTTTGAACTGAACCCCAAACTCCTCTCCACTCTAGCTGTGCATACCAGAGAGAGAGAAAGAGAGAGAGACTGAAAAAGGAAGTCATTCCCTAATGTTAGTTTTTGTTCTTGTAACTGACCTTCAGTGTATCTTTTCTGGTTTATAATCATTTACCCTGCAGTAAAAAATTAACTGTCTTGTTTTGTGACAATTATAAGTCTTTGGTTATACAATCAAAGGAAATTATACAAGCATGGCCACATAATGGTGTCAAAATCCATTTTAAAGTGCTGTAATTCATGATTTTACAAGTCTCCATAAAAATGCAACGTGCTGCGTAATGAGAAGCATGAATGGAAACTTGGACAGCGAGAGAGAGACTGTTCAAGGACCTCAGAGAAACCAAATTCTACAACAAAAACACCACACAAATCCAACATGTTCAGCGAGTTGTTAACTTGAAGACATGTGGCAAAGCTTGATTGCTTTCTCTCTGTGCCAGTGTTCCACCACTGTTCACAGTACATGTTGTTTTTTTCCTTTTAAGAGCTAATAAGATGTCTGAACCCAACTGCAACGCACCCGTGCCATGTGTCTGAACTGGACTTACAAGATTACAAGCCATATTACAATTTTTCACATCTTAAAAAGATAATACAGCATAAACCATAGACTGTTTATTTCTTTCTTTGGTAAAAAAAAAAGTCCAACTGTGAGAACAAGTTACACAAATAAACACAGAAACAAGTCAAGGTAATACATAATTCAATTATAAAATTCAATTATCAAATCTGAGGCATCAATGCTTTCTACGATCTTAATTTGAGGCAGCTGATTCCACAGTAAGGTATTGAGTAATTGTTGAAATGCATAGGAAAATGGTTCCATACTGTAAAATGTTTTGGCTAAATCTGATTTGTCCAAATAAGAGAGCGCTGAAGCAATGATGAGTGAACTTTTACCTCCTCGTCAATAGCTCTCAGCACTATGCAGTAGTGATCAGTAATAAAGACATCAACGGTGATTGGGAGCCGTGATAGATCTACTGATTTCTGTTGTTATGCAAAAGTAAACACCTGCCAGTGCAGAGGTGCAGGGGGGTGTTTTAGTTGCAACATGTCTTGGGAGGCTACGGGGTTAGGATCATGCATGAAATAAAAATGAAATCAGAAGTGGACATTGACGGTCTGAGTCAGAGGTTCCATACTATAGAAAAATAAATCATGTGAACCTTCCGGGAGATGTCCGGGCTTTCTATCTGATCTGTAAAATTCTTCATTGAATTGACTGACTGCGTCACCAAGCAATCTATAAGTGTGTAATTCATGATTGTAATAAAACAAGCAAACAATCACAAGTTAGATTTGAGTCTATAAAGTTTGTAGTTTTAAATAAATGGCCATGGTACAGTTAAAGTAAAAGTAAAAGTAAAAAAAAAGAAAAACACACACACACACAAAAAGCACTATAAATCAAATAATCATATGAAATTTGTGACTGGAATGAACATTTCAAATTATTACTGGAGACCATAAACATCACTCTTAAAACAAATTCTGGCATTTGAATTGGGTTTGGGCCATTCTGTTCCAAAGCTGCCAAGCTCAAGCCTTTAAAAAACTTGAGCGAGGCCCGTGGAGCTGAATGGAGAGTGGACACATACAGCGCATGCACTGGTCCTGGCAGTCCAGTACTACCATATTACTGGGCAAGGACCCTGCTTACTGGTTTGATGATTTCCTCACCAGTACTCTGGCAGAAAGCACAAGCACTGGCTGTGTAGTTCACTTTCTCACAATTCTGTTCATTTGGCTGTTCCAAGGGTTCTAACACGTGCAGGAGAATCATCAACTCCCGGGGAGACGTGGAACTGTTTCCATCAGAGTATGAAGATGGAATCTGATCATCTCTCCTTCTCTGGTTTTAAACATGGTGTTTGGGAATTGCTTAGAAGCTCCTGCCAATGCTTCTCCTTCAGTCCACGTTAACAAATAGATACCTGCCTTATTGATACTAGTGTGAGATCTCTGTACGCTGCTGATTAACTTTGAACCTGTGTGCATGAATGTCTGTGTGTGTATGTGTAGGTCTATCTGTGCTTTTTAAACGTCACTCTGTATTGTATTTGTTTATGTGTTTGTGCCAGTACTGACCCTGCCAATGCTAATAAAGAACATTGTTACATTCTCTTTGGTGTTGTCAATCCATCACCACTCAAAAGCTCCAAATTAATTACTTAAAAATAATAATAATAATAGTAAAAAATTAAAAGCATTTCTAGAAAGCTTTTCACTTATTTGTCTCTGATGTATTTTTAATTGGGCACCATTTTCTGACAAAATAGTGTGAGTCTGGCTGGGAAAGTCTAGGATTTGACAGGTTTAATGGCTAAGTACATGGAAACAAACCAAGTTCTGCGATGAGGAAATATGAAAAGCCATCAGCATGACAGAAAGTGGCATAATGAGGGGCCCTGGCTTCATCTCCTGGTCTCTATAGTCCTGGGGTGGAGCTACACTATAGAGCTGTGGCAGACCGCTAGCAAACCAGCCGGCTCAAGCAGAAATACAGAAAAAAAAATGGAATCATTTCTGCTTCTCCCCTATAGGATTCAACTTTACAGTGTTTCCCTACGGTCAATGGAACTGTTCAATGTTAAATGCGTTACTGTAGTAAATGTGTGTTCATTTTGGAGTTTGCCATGCTTTTCCCTGTCTTGTAGGTTACTGTGCATTCCCGGTGCTCTACCATAGTTTTTACCAAGCTTTATTGTGCTAGCCTTTTGCCATTCTTTCACTTAGATCTGCTACATTTTTTTTTTTACCAAAGTACACCTTTGTAAGAGGGCCTCTTGGGCCAATTAAGCTGGGGCACTGAAGAAAGAATCACAATTCAGGCAGAATCCCAGGCTTCAGCCAGTGTTAGTGCTGCTTGTCTCTGGCTTTATTCCCAATGATGGGACATTTAGACATTGAAATCTAATACTAATATTTAGTACGAGGTGACTCTCCCTGTCACCCTGATCATGTGCTTGTGTATTTGATCGACCACCTGAATGTGCTGCCTTATCCAATTAAAACTAAATAAATTGATGAATTATTGACACACACAAGAACATGTTTGCCTGAAACAGCTTTTAATTCCTAGTTGCAGAACTTGCCAGAATATGGGCAGTGTTTTATTTTTAGCAACAAAAATTTGACAGCACTGGCAAAGAACGTTACTGAAAACTGAGCTTTTAAACCAGCTTTTAGCTAACTTGACCACCTTGTGCGGGCTGATATATCCTGAAACATGTTCAGGGATTCACACTTGTACTGTGTGCATCATTTTCCCTTGACCCTAAGCTGATACAGACCTTGGTGCATCAACTGTATGAAGGAACAGTATTGCCTCTTGCACAGAATTCTCTTCTGGTGTTGTCGTGTTAAATGTGTATGGGTGAAAGTATGCTTTTGATTTATTTTTCCATTAATAGAACCCAGCAAGTGGTAGTGTTTGCACACAAGACAAAAAGCATAACTGAACACTTGAAACCTGAGCCAAATTCTTGAAGACACGCTGTACTGACCAACCCTGTGTTTCTAGAGAACTAATGTGTAGGTGTGTGACTTAATAAACTCTCCAGTCTTAATAAAAAAAGAAAAGAAACATAAGGTAGAAAAACAAATTAGAAAAACTGTGGTCAGAAACAGAATCTGTGTTTATTTGTATTTCGTACCCAATTTGAATGACTGTGTTAGCATAGGATAAATGAACGCTGTGCTCGCCTCTTGATACTGCAGAAGAGGTGCCTGGACTAAAAGCATATAGTAATGAATTGTATGCTCTAACAGCTATTGCGTGAAATCCAGACATAATCTTTTAGACTTCATTTTATAGAAAAAATTGTTTTAAAAAAACCCCACGCATTTCAAAGAGGCTACCGTGTTGAAGACAAGTGACACGTTGTTGAGTTTTTGTGTTCGATCATTATAGTGGACAGCTCTGCTTGGGTTTTCAGACAGGTACACGCACCTTCTTATTAGACAGTTAGTTTAACTGACTATATCGATGTATCAAGGTACCGTGGTTTGACACAGTTAGGTAGCTATGTAGATCGAAAGGGAGATGCTGTTCATATTGAACATTGTTTGATTTTTAGAGCAAGTCATTTATAACAGTTTTTTTAAACACATTTGTATGGAAAACAACCCTAACCCTCACTAGCCCATTTCCTCAGTATTTAAGTGCTGTTAATTAGTGACTCACACATCCTCTAACCATTTTAAAGATTGATTGCAAAAAGCTTAATGTGCCTTATCTGGGTCAGGAATGGAAGAAAAATATGTTTTTTCCTTCTGGAAAATGTGTTACATTTCCCAGTTATACTAGACGAGGTTCAGAACGCACAGTATTTATCCAAGTGCCTGAATTGTATTACTTATTAATACCTACCCCCCCCCCAAAAAAAAAAAAAAAAAAAATAATAATAATAATAATAATAACAGGGTAAATATAGATAATAATGTTGTCATTCCATCTTTAAAAATAGCAATATCTTTCTAAGTATTATTTTCAAATCAGTCATAAGTTTTATGTTTATAGGAAGGAAATTAGCACTATTTTACTTTGGTTTTAAATGTTGCTATTCATTTTGATATCCGTGGTGTTGAAAAGGGGATTTTACCCAGATTTCCAGTCTTGGGTAGGTAGGGTTATTGATTTTAGCTTTAGTTGGATGCTAATTGCTAATACAGACACTCAGAGCTGTCAGGCTGTTGACCTGTAATGGACACAAACAAAACCTTTTATTTTTAACAAATAACTCTGATTCAGTATCTCAGGACAACCGGCAGGACTAGAGTGAATGCAGATGGGTTGTGCATGCAACATTGCAGCCGTGCCCCAGACCTGCCTGGCCTGGTTCAAACCTGGTTGGCTTCGAAGGCGGAGCTGGGGGAGGTCCATCGGGTGTATAGACAGCTGGGCTGAAGCTGTAGCTGGCGAGCTAATCAGGAGAGTGGCGTGCTGGGGGCTGTGCCCTGTTCCTCAAACTTCACTTTTCAGTCTTTATTAAACTGTTGTCCCCAGTGGAATGACAGGCACCCCTTTCCCAGCTTATATTTCAGCCCCATCTGTGTCCTCCTGCTTCGGAGGGTAGTATTCACAGGTTACATTCACTGAATGTGTTCTTGTGTTTATTGAGTCTTCCAGTGGGTTTGCAACCTCTTTTAAATATCCTATCCGGCGTCTATGAGCTGGATCAAACAGTAATTCACGTCGTTTTGAAATGACAACTGGAGCTGGTGCTAGAGTCCTAATTTGAAACACTACGGACAAATCTTTTAAGCTATTTGTGTGTCTCCTCCTGATCTGCTTTTATTGAGTATTAGTGATACACGCTGAAGGAACCATGTTTACTATACTGTCTAATATTTCATAACCTTAATATAAGACCCTAACCTGAATCTAAACCCTAATCATAGACCCGAGCCAATGCACTGACAGTTTCAAGATTTCTATATTACTATTGAGGTATAGTTCTAAATCAAACCTGTATTAAAGATTACCACCTGTTTTAATGGGATCATCTATTTGATGAAACACTGTAAATATATGTGTACAGTGCAGTATATTTCAAATCAGGCAGAATGTAAACTACACTTTTTTTAAAGGTCCCTTGAGTGGCGATTTGACTGTAAAGAGACTGTTTTTTGAAAAGGCAATCAATCTAGATGGGTGTTGTGACCATGAGCGGCCGCGATTCTAGCACTGCAGGTTAAAGATGGCATCTCGGAGCTATTGAAGCACGTTGTTTCTTAAATAGATGCGTCTATGGAAGGAGGCGATACAGCAGCATGGTTTCAGAAATTGTAAGCCTGATTATTATAGCAATCCAATATGCAGTAGATTTTTAATTTCACCATGGAACAAGCAATGCATTCCGAAATAAACCAACATTTGTTTGGATGCAATATAGTACCTTTGTGCTTCTGATAAACAACATCCAGTCAACTCAGAAGCATGTAATGTTCTGAGGGTAAATAATAACACTGAAATGGAATTGTTTCCAACTATGGGTTTTAATTGTTCAATCTGCCACTCTCTGATGCACTAGGAATTGTATTGATGGCTGGTGAATCTGTTCGGTAATGTACGTTATTAGTGTTTTTTGGTTTCTTTTCTTTGAAAAGCAGCCAGGTCATCTGCTGAAGACTGTATTACCTGGAATCCATTGTGTAGATGCCTGGCACTCAGATAAGAGAAGACAAATAATGAAAATAGAGTAAATCATTACAGCCTTAATCTATACGTTTTTTTCTTCTTAATTTAGCCATTATAAAAATGTTCTCTGAATGTTGCATGAACATTAGCCCCCTTCTGAGCTATTATCCCGGCTGTCTGGTGTTACAATTTCACACTTGACTGAGTCAGACAACCAGTCTACTTGAATCTGCTTGCCCTGGATTTCACCTTATTTAGGTAATACACCAAAAAAAACTATTCCCTGGATGGGGGGAAAACTGTAAACCCACAGAATATTGGTGGAGATGATCAAATAAGATGGGTTTAAATTATTGTTACTTTAAACTCATAACCTATGTGAATGGCGCTGGAGGTCTAAACAAACAAACAAACGAAAAAACACTGTTCTATATAGGCCTACATGGTGAGTGCATTTTAACCTTGCTTGGTGGCTGTTGAGTTGGATAGACACCTAACAATTGCTGCATCACTTACTGTCTTGCGAGGTGTGAAGGTAAGTCGTCAGCCGCGGTTTTGTTCAAGGGGTGACACGCACAGCCTCATCCTGATAAAATCACACAATAGACAGCAGCGTCTCCTTTTTTGTCTTTAGTTCAATTTAACATTTTCTAATGCATGAACGGTGGCATGTTAAATTTAACAGCCAGACAGAGCCGCGTATTTATTATTTATACCCAATAAGAAGAAAAACAAACAGCCCGTGTCCAGTATTTTGCATGGTCTTTTTTTATTTTTTTTTAAAGGGAGCTTTGCGATCAATTGCATGTGCACCCCCAAAACACACAATGCAATCGTCACCATCGCCGTGCAGTATGTCTGGCTTGTGTATTTCTGAATGGAGTGACTGGAACACCAGTTGTGTGGCAGGTTGTGCGTCTGTAACAACAACACAACTATGAGATATACAGCACACACACACACACACACACACACACACACACACACACACACACACACACACACACACACACACACACCTTAGTGAATGATTAAGGTTTCCTTGACATTCATTTTGAATGAACTGATCAAGGGCATGCCAAGTGAATTGTTACTAACGTGCTGTTTTGTCTACAGATTTCTTGCTGGCGGTGTATGGATTGCTTTGTGTGAGTTATCACATCTACAGAGATACAGAATGTTAGTGAATGAAAAGCGCCAGCAAAATAGATCTCATCATGTATAGGCCTATATATGTATACAGTATATCAATTCCGCGTCTTTTGTGCAGCTGCTTATTTGGGTATGGTGTAGAGTAACCCGCTGTCTCCTTCACGGCGATTGCTTCAACGATGCCAAATAAATATTCAGTTTGATCACGATTTCACGCAAACACCCGAATGAATAAATAATACAGTACTTTGCACGCCAAAAATATTTAATAGTCCATATAAAAAATAAAAAATAAAAAAATGGCAGCAAAATCGACATATGCGTATTCAGATATAAAATCAGCAAAATCCGTGATCAGACAATATATACCCAAAACATTTTTTTTTTTGTAATTCTATTTTATTTGGAATTATTATTATTATTATTATTATTATTATTATTATTATTATTATTATTATTATTATTATTATTATTTTAACTTTTTGCTGATTCATTAACCTTGGTAGTTAGTTATTAATAGTAAAAAAAATGTATTCCGTTTTTCAAACTATTTTTTTGTTGTATTTTAAAGAACTGTTATCAAATACAATAAGTTAAACAGCTAAACAAAAGAGAAAAAAAACACAAAAAATAACATACAGTTAACAGTATTGAAAGCAAGACGAGTAAAATAAGCGGAAAGTTATCAAATGAAGCGTCTGACCAGCCCAATCCAGAAGAGGGACTTCACTCGAAAGAAATGATGTCATAGGTCACCAGACAGGGGGCCTGGATCGGATTTCGTAAAGAAACACACTTGAACGTATAGAAACAGATCCGCATTTAATCAAAGTAGCCTACCCGTTAGGTATGCATTTCATTCACAAGGTTGTCCCACGCAGAGGCTACACATGCAATACCTACCCGCTGATACACAACTCACCATATATAGATAGATATATATATATATATATATATATATATATATATATATATATATATATATATATAGATATAGATATAGATATAGATAGATAGATAGATAGACAGATAGATACACACACAACTGAACAGAACAAAGCCATGTATTTTTGTATTGATTATTTTTTCAGGAGAATTATAATTATATGTTTTTTTTAAAAGTGATACTTGTGTGTATACAATTACTACACCTACAATTCAAAATAGAATACACAGCAATGGCCAAATTATTAATTTGAAAAACAAATTCAATAAATAATACAAGGGGTTGCATTATTATTATTATTATTATTATTATTATTATTATTATTATTATTATTATTATTATTATGTTTTTAAAAACATTTTTTCTGCAGTTTATATTTCCAGATTATTCCCAAATTCCTCATTGTTTTTTAATTTTTAAAAAATTTTTTTTTTACCATTTAGTTTCAAGTTCCATTTCTATTTTTTTTTTTTAAGTTTAATTCTATTTAATTTCATTGATTTTAATCATTGCTATGTAAATCACACATTTTCAAAACGGGTTTCTCCAGTCTTTAATTAACTCCTAATTGCATATTTAACATGAAAAAAATAAAAATAAAAACCCAAGTCAAGCAATATAGTTTTTCAAGACCTCACTCTGCTCTGTAGTTATTTTGTAGCATTAACCTGGTTTCTTATTTCACAAACTAGGAGTTCATTTAACACAATGCTGGTCTCTGCTTGCTTGCAGTTCAGAGAGCCCTGTGCAGCCATGTACACTATGGGGTCTGTCTGTGGCTTTTCCTGCACAAACCAGTTTAACATTAGCTCCCAGCTTGGGGTTCTCCTCTAACCCAACAAATGTGACGAATCCATCTGGAGATGTGAAGAGCGGGGATCCTATAGAGTGCTAGTAACACGATTTGTTTAGTCTGGCAACTGGCTTTGCATCTTTATCTCAAAATCTAGATAAGGGAATATAAACAGGCAGTGCAACTCAATTGAGTTACAGTGTCGATAGATGGCCATGTCTGCAATTCATTACAGAAATCCATATTAATATCTGTTAACCTTCAAGGGTTCATGCAATTACATTTCCCTTGAACCAGTGTATAACATTGTGGCGCTCAGGGAAAATGTATTTATTTTTTCATTTTCTTTTTTTTCTTTTATTAAATTAACTAGAACCAATTATTATTTAGAATAGAACGTGTCGCTTTTCTTCTTCTTTAATGAAATAAATGAGAAATACCAAAGGAAAGCAAGTCATTTAAAATGCTTCCTGTGTGCTGAATGGCTGTCAGCAGGAGCATTTCCACAAACCTGGGCACACCTACAAGCCCGCCATTCTCCTGGCATGGATTTACTAAGCCTCACAAAGAAACATGCAATTTACAATTCCATGTGGGTGAATGGCAAAGGCGAGCTGACAGCCAGTACCCACCTTTCCTACTTCCAGCCCACCGGTCCTTTCTGAACCAGTTTTACACTCCTCACTTCACATATTGTTTTAAAACAAAAAAAATAAAGGCAACAATAGTTTTCTTTATATATATATAAAAAAAAAAATAACACAAAGAAGACGGGTCACCCTTTACCAGCGTGATATTAACAGTGTGATTCCTTTTTTAATTTTATTTTTGGCATTAAAATCGACCACTAGAATTAAAAAAAAAAAAAAAAACTATTGTTTTAATGCACACATTTCCAAATAAAGCACTAAAAAAAACATCATCAACAACCACTATTAATAATTTCAATACAGAGAGTAAAGTAGATTCAAAGAAATATAATAAATAAATCAGGTAAGACAAATGAATACACTCAATCAATGAATAAAGTGCCTCAGTTTTCATACTCTTGTTATAGGTCACATATTGTGCATACCGGCATATTTCAATCTGATTTCATTTTATTGTTCTGTCAGTTGCACTCAAAGACTCTAATCATATTAAACTATGACCTTGAGTGGCGTGGAAATCAGCTGGTGCAGCAGCCTACACTGTATATACTGTGTCATAATAAATTGTTAAATAAGAATATTTAAACAGCATCGCTTAATGTCACGTTACTTCCATGTGGTGCAAGACATCGGATGCAAAGTACATTTCAGACGGTTGCATCACTGTATCGCATTAGTACCAGGGTCTACTGTACCAGTATATCATCAGGCAGGTCTATGACCACATGGCAGTCATTGTGTGCAGAGCATCAAGATCAAGTACGCATCCTTTCTGAATGACTAGAGAATGTTCTGTGACCTTCAGGTTGACTGCTGGCCAACTGCTTTTATGCCGTGCCGTACCTTTTAGCCAGTTCTTGACCCAAGGTGGCTCAGCGGACATGCATTATTTTTTTTCTGTTTGGGACAGAGTGGGTAAAGGGGTCTTTCTTCAGTACAGTTTTATAGCCCTGGTAGGACAGTGTGGTGTGCTGTACAAGTGAGCTGCTCAAGGGCATTCAGACTTTTTTTGCTCCAGTGCAATCTTTGCACAACTTTTCTAAAAATAACAAACAACAGCCTGCGCTTGTGCAGGAGTGTCCAGAAGCTCTTTATTTCTATATCAGCATCAGCATTTTTCATGTGAAAAGAACGCAGGAGGTGCAAACTTTAAACACTGAGTCTGTGTCTGATCTGAGATTCTTCTGGCTCTTCAATAAGAGATCCCAATGTGAAAGACTCTGTGGAAGAGCAGTGTGTTTGTTAAAGCACAGGGTCCACATACAGTAGCCCAGGGTGTTTTATGACACCCATGTGGTTCAGGGGAGAAACAAGCACATCATTACTCTCCCATTACACCAGCCTCGTTGACCTACTCGTCTCCCGACCCTAGAGGGGATTAGCGCTCAGTGTCCAGCACCTCATTGAGCCTCCCTATGATCTCATGCTTGACCTCTTGTGTTCTCACCATTTCAAAGCTCTTTCTTTAACTGGCTGGTGCTTTGAGGATTAGATGAACCAAGCTAGTTACCCCTTCTCCCAGTCCCTGAATCCTTCCCTTACTGCTCTCAATGCTAACTGTTTACCCCCTCTCCCAGTCCCTGAATCCTTCCCTTACTGATCTCAGTGCCCCCTCATCAGTTACCTCTCATCCCAGCCTTACTTTCTATGAAGGGCATTACTACAACAAATTGCAAGCAGGTTACAAAAACATATATTCAGTTGTTTTCTAGTTAAAATTGACATAAGCTTTGCTTTTGTACATAAAGTAGTGTGCAAGTGTATTGGAACACCTCAAGATTTGTCACATATATATATATATATATATATATATATATATATATATCCTTTATATACCTACCGGCATGAATACTCTGGTGAGAACATTTTAATTTTCGGTTAGTAATCAGTGATATAGAAACAATAGGCACTCGTGTGAAAATGTTAGACCACTCTGTGCTTTAATTAGGCATTTTAAACAACTTCTAAAAAGTCTCCTGCATTGTAACATTTGTGGCTATGTGTTCCCTTCCTCTTACTATTTTAAATTAATTGCAAGCGTGGTCTATTAAAGTCGTCAATTAAATTAGATTACTAATTTGCCTATTTTGACCATTTTCCAAGATTTTCAGTTCCAGTGGTTTGATTTCATAAGCACAGCAAATCAAAACAGAAGCAATGGGGTTCTAATAAATGTGCACACTGCTGTATATATGTGGAGCATATCAACAGAGCTATGACTAGGGAGTTATTTAAACAGTTTGGAATTTCAGGGCTTCTTATGTAGGGGAGTTAGTGATTGAAGGTAATCTTTATGTCAGCCTGAGACATTCTCGTAAGCTTGCTTGATTTGTAGAGTAATGTGCTTGAATAGCCCAGGCATTGCTCAACACTGCTTTTACCATGGACCTAAAACAAGCCCATAGGCAAGGTTAACCAGGCACCAGTGCAAAGCTACAGTGTCAAATCACAAATCTGTTAGAGAGTGATTTTATTGAAGAGGTTTTTTTTCTTTTTTCTTATATGAAACTGAGACACTGTTTAAATAAAGTCTGATTGGACTCAGTGAGTGTATCAAGGTCATCACTCCAAAATGTAATTTGTGCTGTTTTACTGTGAAAGGGAAATTTAAAAAGAAAAGTATTAGAAGAAACCTAATTACTGAGGCTTGAATTAACCTAGCATGCAAAAAAAAGAGATTCAAGGAAATAAATGCAAGCAATAAAGGGATCGCATGTGGCTCGGTGTGTTACAGCAATTCATCATCAACAATGTGCTAATCAAATCAAAAACGGTTCTGCATTTGCTTTGCTCCAAAGTGCTTTTTAGCAGGTAAAAGTGAATTGAATTGGTCTGTCCGCTCTGAGCCAGTGTTGATGGCCATGCTGAACAAGAACGGCCCTGGGATAGTTTGGGGAGGTGTTGGGTAGGGATGTGTTTCTGCATAGAGAGCAGAGCAACCAAAGGGGGATGCTGCAGCTCTTAGTGGTCTTCCATTATGCTCATTCAGGTTTGAATTTGAATCAGTTCTTTATTATCTCAGCAGGTGAATAAGAACCAATTAGGATGTGCATCTCAAGGGTGGGCTGGAAGACAAAGCATGCATTAGCATTAATTTACAAGTATATATACACAGTATATTTTCTCTCTTTCTCTCTTGCTCTCTCTCTCATATATATATATATATATATATATATATATATATATATATATATATATATATATATATATATATAATCACAATCATTGACTTGCAAACCTTTAAAAAACACTTTCGATGGTGCTTTGAAATGTCATTTGAAGCATTTAATTTGAAGGTGGCTTTGGCAATTTTCCAGTTTTTTTCCTTTCTCCCCTTTCGTCATTTGCTAACATTCACTTGCAAGAAAACTGTGGAAATGCAGAAATGCAAAGAATTTCTATAAGGTTACACATCACTTATTCTAAAAATGTTAGGAGCATCTTAACCTACCTCTGAAGAGGACACATGCACAGAATGTGTCACAGGGCCCTGTTCATGTAGAGTTATTTAAAGAATGACTTTTTTAAAATGGTGTGTTGATGAATTAAATGCAATTTTGTATGGAACTTTTCTATAAGGTTTATTAAGGAACAAACAAAAGGTGAGGGCCTGAATTTAATGAAGGGTTGTGGCTCCACCCATAAAAGTTATACTTTGAGGGCCATGGCTTTTACATTGTGATTTAATCCAGGCCATTCAACAAAAAAAAGCAAGCCTGAACCAGAATGCGACCAGCAGTCCTGCACAGTACAGTAGCTTTAGACTCGCCAGGGCCTGGTATTCACTTTACCTACTCTGGTGGCAGTATATGCTGGGAGTGTGGGTGTCTCCTATCTCTTGGAAGACCTTCACTCTTAGCAAAGAGGGAGTCTGACCGCTCTATAAAAACATATTGCCACTTCAGACTTTCCCTGTAGTGTTATATTATTGCTGAAAGACAGAGGGTTGTATGCTAAAGTTTTCCAAAGAGAACTAATCCAATAGAACCACAATGATGAATTCCAAATTCTATACATCATAATCCCTTAATAAGGGGTTCCAAAAACAAAGCATATTTTGGAACCTCCACCCCTCTTTAATTCTATCCAGGGTTCCAGAGAAGGGCAGGTGACTACATGGAAGCATTGTATTCTATCCAGAACGCCCAGCAATCCTCTTTTCTTTGGGGTGGAGGGAGTTATTTATGACATCCACACAGGCACAAGGATTAAAACCCCTGGGACGCAATCTGATTAATTAACAGTCAAACTATTGAATCCTAAAATACACTTAGATTTAAAAATGCTCATGCAGTCATTATGTTGCAATTAAAGGTTAAAGCTTTGTCTAGACCCATGCTGCATATATAAATCAGATGTGCCATTTCACAGATTAGGCTTTTATTTAGCAATCCTGTTGTTTTAAGAATGTCTCTTACATGCAGATGAATGGAAATCCACATAATAACAAAACTGTTTTAATAGCTCACAGAACATGCATTTTGGGTAAACGAGTGACCCCAAGTTTATACACCAGAAACATGACCAGTTAAATCATGTCAAACATCCAGGGCAACACAAGAGGACCATTGCGGCAATGCACCAACATTGTGGGTTTCTTTGTTTAGTCCCTACTGAGTAACAGAATGTGCCCTCATAGTCAACTACAGTAAGTTCATACATACATACATGCATACATACATACATTTCCAGGTGTTTCATTGCATATTCGTAACGGCCCAATTACCGTTGTCTGTTGAGTGTTGTCAAGTATGTATCTGAATAAACAACGTTAGTAATTGACATTGATTTAAAACTCTTGAAGTTTATCCAGGATCTCTAACACAGACTGATATACCGATGACGGTACTAATCAAAAACATATCTTCCTGTTTATTTAATTTTTTTGACAATATATTTTAGACATACAGAAATTTCAACAACTGTTGGTTGTTGGTATATGCGATATTCAAGTGACCGCTTTTTTTAACAGTAAAGGTTAATGCAATAGTTTTTATTCATCTGCTTTCATCGTGTCTTAGAGCCAACTAAAACCCCGATTTTAAGCAAATTAAAACAAAGCTAGCCTTTGCCATAGTTGACATCTTGCAGGTAAAGACTGCCTTGAGTCAGTAATTAATAAACTCATCTCAAAGCTTCTCGCCCTTTACGCTCACTTAATGCGTTACAAATGCAACCTTGCTGTTCAAATGCCTTCAGATATTCATTGACTGTTTGAATATTCAGTCCTAACCACCAATTATTAAAGAAGACACGTTGGTGTCGGGTATTGATCGAGCTCTTGTTTGCTCGTCCCTCGAGGCAATCCATTGCGCCCAGTGGGGCTTCTTTCGACCCAAACAACACTGTGTGAAGCAGCCTTTTCAGTTGCAAACTTTGTTGCATCTACTTCGACACTATAAGAATGCGAATCTAACTAGCCGTTAAATGTTCTGAACCCCCATTAAGTAAGTAGAGAATGGGGCTCACAATGCCCATGTTAAACTGGAATGAGTTAAGAAAATGGGGCAGAGAAAACCTAGAGGAAATTACTCTGGAGGAAAGATGACAGAAGCTATACTATGTCTTATTTCCCTTTCAATGAAAGGCGCGTTATAAAGCAATTATAGCACAGGTGCGTGCACCGTGCCATTCAGTTTGACGCTGCAAAAGCATTGTTTGCAACAAGAACGGTAAAATAAATAGGCAGCCATGGTTGTCATAAAAAAGCAAAACTAAAGTTAAAACATTGCTTAGCTTTGTAGTTTGATTCGTTTAAATCAAAGTTCAATTCATTTTGCAAGATGTATGTTTATTTCTTAAGTGTTTGGTTTATGGTAAGTCCAGCCAGTGCATGTGATGTGAACTAATCTCATAGTTAAACAATGGTTTAAAGAACATAACTTCAATGGTTTATGAATGTTGTATTCAAGTTGATATGGCATGCTATTTGAGTTATGTACCAAGCTATAGTTTCTACCGTGACGTGTTCTATTGAGTATTTAAAATTAATCAAAAGGCTGTTTAAAATCAACACAGTTTTGTAATTTATAGATAGGATTGTAATGTATATATTGCGTTAACCTCATTAGTTTGTGATAAGATCTTCTACTCTCTGAATGAACACAACCTATAGCTTTTAGATAGTGTCCATCAATTAGCCTAACCAGGTGTTTGGTTTGACTTTCTCCCGTAGGAAAAACAAACACACAAGCGTTTTCCCTTCCAGTCCCCTCACAGAATTCACTTTGAGAGGGGTTTTGACATTCAGGCGAGATGCGAAAGATAAGGCGGACAGGAGAGGTGTGAAAGGAGTCGACTGCTCATTAATAAGCCTTTCAAGAGTGCTGGAGACGAGATCATGAAATTACACAACACCATTGTAGGATCGGCGTGCATTACCCTTGCAGAACATCTGCTTTCTTGAATACAGTGCACCGCTTCAATTTACACAATCGGGATCCATTAAGTTCCATCCGCATGCCTGTCTTCTGGATACATTTATCACGTTTTTTTGACACCTTCCCATATGCTAGAAATGAAAAGTGGCTCCAGTTGGGCATAAAATGTATTATCTCTTAGGATTCTCCATCGTTCGGTGGAGAAAACGTTATTTCTTGGTGGTAATTGAGAGCTCTTTCATTAGACAATTAACGATTTGTTTAGCCCATAATGTGATATCTTGCCCCTGCGGATTTAACTTAAAACATCTTAATTTAAATGAAACCATCAAATCAAATCCCGCTTCAGTGTAAATGCCATTCTGTAATATTAATCATTTTTTTATTGAATTAGTTTATTCCACAGTCCCTGACAACGTGGAGGTTACACGCAATATGATTTACAAATTAACTCCTATGCGATGATATCAGTTTATAATAATCTAATTTTCAGTGTGCTCGATGGAATGTATATATATTTTTTGGACATCACTTTGGAAGTTGTGGAATCCTTTAGAATTAAAATTACATTTCTAGTTACTAAATAAATGCTGCGCAGCAACTCTCCAATATATAGCCTACATGTCACATGAATACCAGCACGTGAAAACGATATTGTTTATCGGGCAAAGAATGTACCAGAAGCATACTCTGAAGAAAACGTCATTCCTTATTTTTTTCCATTTTTTTTTCTTGGTGTGAAGAGAGGAGAAGCGTCAATACAGTGGTTTGTTATGAAACAGAGAGCACTCTTCACACAACTTTAAGTGATTTAAGTAATGCTAAGTTAAAGACTGTTTTCCCTAAGAGCGTGCTTATAGCCCTCTTTAAAAAACAAAACAAAACAGTCCTTAAAACAGACTTTAAAGCTTTGTGAATAAGGACCATAAACTGTATAGGAAATACAGCAGCTGTTTGAGTACTGCACCTATAAAATACACATACTTATGTTATATTCATAGTTGATATGGATTCAATTGTACCTTTATTTTTCAGGTTACATATGGAGGGAAACTAGTTCAGCCTTTCCTATTATTTTAAGAAAGCTATTCTGAAATCACCGTGGTGTATTTATCCCTTGACCATATTCATCTTTTCAAGAATGTGTTTGCACGGATTTCGGTGTGTGTGAATATTTCAATTTAAAATCAACGTCACTTACTCAGAGATTTCTTTTCTTTTCTTTCTTCTTTTTTTTTGTTATGGCCAAGAACAGTTCGACCAACATGAGTTTATTTGAATGTCTTTTCAGAATACAAGGGTTGAACGATCAGCCTTAAATTAAATGGTTATGTTAATATTCCAGCCCACCTGTAATCAGTTAACCCCGTTATTGACCAATAATACAATGGCTTTTTATCCCCCCTCTATTGGTTAGCATGACAAAGCTTTGCAACAGGTCACCAGAAACGAGGTTTAAAGGGGATAGATATCCTGTCTTAGTGGCCTCATTAACGTTGTTTTTACTTTCTTGGGTTTGAGAAGACCACTGCCACAAGCAATGGGCGCTTTACCACAGCCCTGAGGATTGTGTTAGGCCACATGCTCGTCAAATTCATTTTTCTCTCTGCAACCGAAAATGTATTTTGCAAATGATCTGCCCCCAGCACTGCCTTTTACAGAGTTATTAGTCATTTTAATACCACAGCTTGCGATTGAACACGATAAAATAGCGTTTTACAGAATGGATTTTCTTGAAGTAGCACATACAGCCACCCTGCCACATTTTCACAAACCAAACAGAAAAAAAAAAATGTTTAAAGAAATAAATAGAAATAGTATGCAAAAGATTTGACATGCATTATATATATTTCGAAACATTTGGTTTATAGTGCAGTGCATGGGTATCGAATCACATTGATATTTACTGTGTAACAATGCTTATATTGTATCAAAACGCGCTGTTCTTTCTAAATTGTGTCCACTATTACAGACTCCAAGCTAAACAGACATGATCTTCAAATCATTTCACTGGGTTCTGATGCATTTTCTGGTCATGTTTGATGCATTTGTTGTGTGAACTGATTTAAGCGAGTCAAAAATAGTTGCCCTCCTTAATGTTGAAAAAAAGTTGATGGCGAATGCACAAGTTTATTCTACCAAGGGGAAAAAAACTGCCTCCGTTAAATCATTCACAAGACTTTAAACAACTAAGTTTGTGTTGATAATCGTGTGTTGTTTGAACCGCTTTGGCTGGCCAGCAGAGGGAGTTATATGAGTGAAGGTCATAACAGTTAACAGATAGATTTTATAATGCATATAAGTTTTTCTTTTTATGGCAGGGCAACTTTTGCAACTCCACAGAGTTCACACAAACATCTGAAAAATGAATTTATTTAACAAGAATATATTTATACGGAATGAAATAAGAAAACATATTTTTAATAATTTAAACCTGTTATGTTGATTTGTGTGCATTGCAATGAACACCTCCTTCCAACTCCCCAGTAATGTTGTTGAAGCTGACACCCTGGGATCCTTCAAGAAGCTGCTTGATGAGATTCTGGGATCAATAAGCTACTAACAACCAAACGAGCAAGATGGGCCGAATGGCCTCCTCTCGTTTGTAAACTTTCTTATGTTCTAAATGTATGCCTGTTTCTCGAGAGTGTACAATGTTCTATTTGAACCGCTCCACGTTTTCTTCCTGTTTCTATGGTATAAAATGCTGAACAGCGGTTTCATGCTTCATCGAAACCCAACTTTACTGGTGTTTGTTTTAGGAATCGGGGTTATGCTGTAAATTATGTATTTCATTGATTAAGTTTCATCAGACAGAAGCGACTTGACTGCATAATAAAAATCTGAAACAGCAGGAATGAGGGTTTTAAAGAGATAGTTTGCGGAACTGTTTACGTTGTACTGTTAGTATAAAAAGGATGAATGGAATTAGACAGGTTATAGAATACCATTGTATCATATTAAACAATCATTAGAATGATCGTGATAATACTCGGTATTGATCGATTCGTTATTATAGCCTACATTCAGAAATACCGAGCTGTTTATTCTATACCTTATATGCGTTAAACCCGATAACATGTAAGTTTCTCCAGCTAAGGATATAATAGCATTGGGTATACCCGTGCTACCATTATAACATTAGGGCTTAAATTCAGCCGGCGCTGAGCTCCAGTAAATCTTTCTGCACCTTGACTTCAGCCTGAGGCTGTTCTGTAGTGAAAACAATACAACATACAGCTTTAAAATTCTGATTTTTTTTCATGAGGACTGCAGCAATTTATTTTCATGGCAATCCATAAGAAGTGAAAATATTTAGGTACAGTATATGGAGCGCCACTTCTGTTGTGTGCGTGCCTGTTTGTGTGTGAGAGAGAGACAGTGTGTTTGTGTGTGGTGTGTGTGTGTGTGGGGTGTGTGTGTGTGTGTGTGTGTGTGTGTGTGTGTGTGTGTGTGTGTGTGTGTGTGTGTGTGTGTGTGTATCATGTATCATAAACGAGTTAACTGCGGTGTAAACTTGAGACAATGTATTTCCTTTGTTTACTTGATTGAAATAAGTCGCTACTATCGGCAAACCTGAAACCAGATATCGGGCTGGTTGCCTGAGAATGTACGAACTTCACTAGTCTGAAACATTATAACGAACTGAAGTACCTGACAATGGCCTGAGAAACGATTTAGATCACTGTCAGCGCTAGTTTATGAAAACCTTTTTATTCTCTTTATAGTAATACAAAATATAGTGATTTGTGAATCTCAGAAATGCTTATAAAACAAATTGCTTTGGTTTAAAATGAAATAAATGTAATTGCTTTAAATTATTATTATTATTATTATTTTTAAAGATGTGCTTGGGGGATATTACGTAGCAGTGTGTGACTCGTGTGGTAAATGTATGTGTGTGTGTGTGTGTGTGTGTGTGTGTGTGTGTGTGTGTGTGTGTGTGTGTGTGTGTGTGTGTGTGTGTGTGTGTGTGTGTGTGTGTGTGTGTGTGTGTGTGTGTGTGTGTGTGTGTGTGTGTGAGTGAGTGTGTGTGTGTGTGTGTGTGTGTGTGTGTGTGTGTGTGTGTGTGTGTGAGTGTGTGTGTGTGTGTGTGTGTGTGTGTGTGTGTGTATACGCACACACGCACACACACAACGATCTCCTAGTATTCATAAACATGTAACCATTAGAGCAGCATATTGAATAACGACGTGCTCTTTCCATAGTTATGATGCAACCTCGCGTTGTCCTGCAAATGCATAGTGAATATTACACGGGAAATGAATTACATGTGTTAGTGCGCATATTTCATAACAGTTCAACACAGTTAATCAGAAACACTTTTCCAGTAACATCACTTCATGTGCCAAGAGCGATAAAAGAGCCAGTAAAGTACAGTTCACTTGTGATTATGGTTCCTTTGGGCTCTGTGGAACGCTCATTTCTAAACACTGAGGGTTCCAAACAATGACCCTCTGGGGGTTCCAAATTCGAAGTGCTACTGACTTCATTTTTAGGGGTTCCAAATATCACGCATAGAATTTGGAACCCCTGATCAATCTGATCAAATCGTTCAACCTTTTAACCATATTTTAAGTACAAGAAATATTCTCAATCTGCAAAGCGTGCCTTAACTAATCGGCTACCTGACGCTACACATTCGCGTTAGAGCTAACCGTGCACGAGATAATGTAGCAACTGACTTTATTAGGGTGACGTAAACTGGGTTGCGTGACAAAGGGCGTTCGGAACCTGCTTAGATCGGTCTATCCTCTTAGAGCGTGCTTCCCCGCTTAGCTACCAAATGCTATGTGATGGGGAGGGGGTGAGTGGGGGGTTGTCTTAACTGCTTTCCGCACGAAACGTGTGCGAAACATGCATGCACCACGGGCAGTACACGCATGCGTGTTCCTGTGTGTAAGATTAGACCGCAGTGCTCTTTAAAGCTGCAGTCAACAGCACTGCCAACATGCGATACAGACACACACACCACGTGACTGGCAGGGCTGTCTAATCCCTCTGAGAACGCACTGAAAAGCTGCCTTCACAAAACAACTGTGTTTCCGAGAAATGCTGCGGCGCTGTGCGCTACAGACAGCCTTAATGCGTGCAAATCGCATACACATTACTCTCAAGTACTTAGTTTACGAATACGCAACTGAAAGAAACCTTAAGCTTCCCATTTCAACCCAGCGGGGCACCCAGCGCCATGTTGTGACGTCATGAAGTTCGTCAACACAAACTTGAACTAGGGAAGGGGAGGGGGGCTGGGGTAATACTCCTGTAACGCCTGCGCAACTTGAGGAAGCCGGGCTTTTAATCAATACAATTTGTATTTAGAGATAGGGAGTGGGGGTGGGGTCTGAGAAGAGGCTGCGATACACGGCAGTATATTCTAACACTATATACAGTGTTGCTCTGTCCACCTCCAATAGCAATACCGATTTTGCACTTCTCTCCACTTCACTGCTCTCACACAAATCTAAATAAAACAGCCTATTGTGGTAACCTTGCAAAGGTGCCCTATAATTCCATATGTAGAATGCATGACGTAGCCTGCATTCGGTCTGACTTGCCATGGTTGTACAAAGATGGAGCATATCGGATACTTGTATTTAGAAGTGGGGTGGGGGAAATCTGCGCTCATTGACTGTTAAACGTCGATTATATTACAGTGTATTATTACTGTAGAGTGTTGAACTTATTCGAGCGTTCTTTCAAAAGGTGACCCATGCAAACGACTTGCTGTGATACACACATACCTTAGCAGATCTTTGTATCTTATCAAACCACAAGACATCAAGGTGTCTTTCTAAAAAAAACCAAAAAAACACCCCACTTGTTTATAATAATTTAGACTTATGGTATTGCAAAACAATTGGGATCTGCCCCAATTAGTGTCGTGTTGATTTTAACAGAAGAGAAAGACCGGAAAACGCGCATACAAATGTTAAGGAGCTTTACCTGAAGTCTTCAAGTTTACGTCTTTCACTATTTATGACTTCTGATACTCCTGAAAGCCACTCTTAAGAGGACGTAGTGTAGTCTAAATGACACAATATTTACCCAAACAATATGACCTTCCGCTAAACCTTATGTTTTTCACACTGGGGTTTATGTGCCCATGTTGAGTGAATAAATGTAACATTAAACACACACACACACACACACACACACACACACACACACAGACACACACAGACACACACACACACACACACACACACACACAGACACACACACAGACACACACACACACACACAGACACACACACATACAGACACACACACACATTTAGATTCTCATTATTTAAAAATCCAGAACTGTAGTATTATTTTTGTTTGTTTGTTTTTGTGTTTGCTTGTATTTAGCCGGATAGGCTTATTGCGCAATCCATAACTGGGTTACACTGAACGAAAAAAAAACAAATGTGTGTTAGTGTGTTTGAGGACACGCTGTCACTTTCTATGAGTGTTAAGGCTGCTGTGCCTGAGATTCTGGAGAGGATATCTGCAAGCATGAGGGATAAACCAGTTTAAGCAACTGCAACTTTTCTCTCTGTCGAGATCAGATGCTAAAATGGCGCCTTTCCACTGTCAAGTTCAAGTTGCTAATAACTCTCCCCGCGGCTGCAGTGAGACAGGCTCCGAACACAAGCCTATACGGTACAACCAATGAGCTTCAAAGAAAAAGACAAACAAACGTTTAATTGTAACCCAAATAGATAACTTCTAAATTAAGCAAAACCCCGTATACAGAAACCGCCTAATGAATTCATGTACAAGGAGCACATCATGCAGAAAGGAGGACCATTGCAAATGCGGCGGCTATTACTTTCCAAAAGTGAAACGCTTCGTTGTTGTTTGTAAAAAGTGTCTTGGTATTTTTTAAATGTACTTATTTTACTAAATATACTATATTGTACCTATTAAATATATTGCCTATCCAGTGCGCATTTTATGCTATCTTTTTTTCCCCCAGTCCATTGTGAGCATGATATGCAATCTACTGCCAGGGACAATTAACACAATTCTCTGGAAGAACACGTTTGATGATGTGCAATATTAAAATGTGATGTGCAGTATTAAAATGTGATGTGCAGTATTAAAATGTGATGTGCAGGCATACATAGAGACCTACCTAAGTTTACAATTTTCTTTCACATTACTTCAGGAATCGAAAATGTATTTCATTATTTAAAAAAAAAAAACAAAAAAAAAAAACACATACCACAGTTAATATCGATGCTTACAACTTGGAATGCCAATGTGTGTTTAAAAATAAAAAAATAAAAAAAAACAGTATAATTCAAAATCACTTTAAGTGATTGTTAACCGTTGATGTAAAAACTAAAATATAATTTTAAAAATGAGAAAAACATAGAATATATGATTCAAATCTCTAATGGACATGTGTTATTGCAAATGGTTAACATTTAGTTTCATAGACAGTAAGCAAAATAATAATAATAATAATAATAATAATAATAATAATAATAATAATAATAATAATAATAATAATAATAATAATAATAATAATAATAATAATGGAGACATAAAATATGCAAATATGTATATGCAAACATACCATTCGACTAATAATCAAATATTATTTATATCATTGAAAAAAATTTGACCAACAAAATATAATGCAAGGTTATTTTGTAGCTATTGTCTTCACACACACACACACACACACACACACACACACACACACACACACACACACACACACACACACACACACACACACACACACAGTACAGACTATAGTTATCTTATACAACCCCCACTTTCATTCCTGTTTACACACAGACGCACACACAACACAAATAGCACTCAGACAGATACTATACGCTTCATTGGTACTATAAATTATTAATGCGCAATACCTTGGCAGCGTTTGTGTGCTGAGCTGAAGTGTCCGGAACAGGTCACTGTCTCACAGTCTATGATTTGCAGCATATTTGCAGTATGATTTGTAGCATATTTGCTTGCACGACTTCCAAGTGAAGGCTTGCAGACTTTTTGAGAACTTCACTGAGTGAAACGCGTTAATTTACAGAGATGCGATTATGATCGTCCCCAGCAAGTCTCCTTTATGCGCGTTAAGTGCAATATTATTCATCCACGTTTATAATCGCCCCGCTTGAAGACAATATAATTGAGATGTCAAATTCACCAACCGGGAACACCACTGCCCTGGTAATGTTGATTATAATGAACACGTCAGCAACTAAATGTGACACCTGGCCCTTTAGTATAATTATGTGATATCCAGGTTCTGTGTGTCATATTAATGTTAACATATTTATACAAGCTTCTGTATACAATTAAAACATGAAGAAAGTATATACAGTATACGCTATACACGTTGCGTTACTTGAATTTGTATTGGACAACAGAACAGTTATTTTTTTGGTATTATTATTGTTATTTGTATTGCTATGATTATCATTATTCTTATTTGCTTGTGTTGATTGGCAGATGCCTCAATAAAACACACTTATTTCAAAGACACAATTGCAATGCGTGATGTTTAAAATTGAGAATTTTTAATGTTAAGCTGGTTATAACCAAAAACTGTACATCGTTTTGTTAGAAAACATTTTCCATAAATATCATTTTCAGTCTCGGAGCTTAATGCCGATAATTTAAATTACAAATTGATAAATACGGCATCATGGATAGGTATTTACAAAGTTATTACAAAAGGCAACGGCATAAAGGTCACAATCGTATTCTACTAATACCACATTTCCATCCTGAAAAGGTACACTAAACAACAGATTCGACCCCATCCAACAAGGAATACATTCACGACTATATATTTATTTATTATTTATTTTTTGTTCAAGTTCAAGACAAAAAAAAAAGACTTTGGCACGTTTTGTTTTTTAAGACTGTGTGACGTTTTAACAATAAGGCGACTTGATAATCGCCCTCATTGAACATACCGTGAACGACTCATCCTTTTACAATTCCTTTTCGAGCCAAAAAGAAATAAAAATGAAAAAAAAGATAAACTCTCAAACCTAAAAAGGAAACCCATCTTTACTCCGAATGAAAGTGGATTTCTAATCCTGAGAAATGTAAAAAGGCCTGTCCAGAACTCCTGTCCTGCGCACCGAAACTCTATGTTCAACTTCTGAAATCTGCGGCTCCTTTATCCATTCCCCCTGTGTGCCCCATGGTGCGCGTGTGGTTTTGAGGTTCCTTCCTGCTGGTCCCGTGCGCTCTGTTTCAAACGTACCATTCATTAAAGTTGGGTGGAAGTCCGTCGTTGTGCGCGGTTGTGTTTTGTACTGCGGACGGTGGTGTTTTTGAGGGGTCTTCTGTGCTCGCAGACAGAAGAGCTGGAGGTGTAGACGACTCGTACCCCGAACTTGCCGCTGGAGACGATTCTGAGGCTTGAGACTCGTGAACCTAAAAATGAAACATAAAAACAAACACACACACAAACAAACAAAAGAAAAAACAGTTCAATTATGAGTAAATCCAGTAATATTACACTGAAGATATTCGTAATTCGTGTGGTTAGACAAGCAACTCAGCCTGAATATATATATATATATATATATATATATATATATATATATATATATATATATATATATATATATATATATATATATATATATATATATATATATATATATATATATATATATATATATATATATATATATATATATATATATATATATATATATATATATATATATATATATATATATATATATATATATATATATATATATATATATATATATATAAACATTTAGGGTGGTGAGATAAAGTGAGTGGCTTATTGTTAAAGAAATGATTGTCTATGTGCTGAGCTTGCATGTTGGTTTTGCTTGTCAAACTGCTTTAGTTTAGTACATTGTATAGAAAGTGATTGATGCACATGGAAGATGCTATTAAGAAAACAGGAAAACACGTAGATGGCCCTATAGATACTGAAAAAAATGAGATTCTAAAAAAAATGGAAATTGCAAAAGTTGTAGAAATATTTTTTGTTTGGAAGCTCATCCAATATATTTAGGACTTTTTAAGGCTATTAAAAAAAAAAAAAACCTAATAAACAATATTTATATATATATATATATATATATATATATATATATATATATATATATATATATATATATATATATATATATATATATATATATATATATAAAGTTGTATCCCAGTTAAAATATTATTGCAATACAATTAAGAAATGATCATACAAATAAATACATACAGAAATACATACTACTACTACTACTACTACTACTAATAATAATAATAAAGGGCCCACGATGTACTGTATTACAGTTCAATATCTGTGTATAATTAGCTGGCTGGCTCTGTTTTTCCTTGCCAGACACACCGGGAGTTGCTCTGTTTCCACGCAGTAAATAAATAGTTAATTACCTTCATGTGTTTCCTGAGCGAGCTTGGGTGCGTGTAAGACTTGTCGCACACTTTGCAGATGTAAGGTTTGTCCGAAGTGTGCACGTGCATGTGCTTCTTTCTGTCGCTGCTGTTTGCGAAGCGTCTATCACAGCCTTCGAACTCGCATTTAAATGGTTTTTCACCTGCAAGTGAGAGAAACAGAAATATACACAATTACAAGAACAAAACCAACACACCAAAACGGACTCCAAACAACGGAATCTGTCTGCATGCGTCGGCTATTTTGTTTGAACAACGCGCATTATGGCATACGTATTAAACTTTTCAACAAATAAAAAATACAAGTGTTTGTTTTTTTTCTCTTCATTCTTGTACATATTTGAAGTTCAAAGCAACCGCTAATAGTAAGTTTTCTTTTGAAATTTTTTTACCCTCTTTAATTGCTTGAGATTCTGCCGAATTTCTCTAAGATATATATAGGCAAATAATAGGACGGGAAATGACCAATAAATACCAGCAATAGCTCCAAAAGGAAATTCATTCTCAAATAAAGAGAAAATACTTAAACAAAAAGTTTGACTGATTTAATTAGGAGGTGTGTCATTCAGCTTGAAAAAGGAACGGACGTACCGCGCGTTAGGTTTCATTAGCATTTATACTGTTTCCCTAGTGTGAGAAAAGAACCGCATCTTGCATTTCACACGCACTGTCCAGAGCTCTTCTCAGCCCGTCTCACGCGCTTGTGCTAATACACAAATACACTTCGAGAAAGTGCATTTACCAGCACCGTGCTTAAGAACACACAATGCCAAGAATACCATTCCAGTCCAGCACAGAAACAGGCTATATTACCAGAAATACGAAACATTACCCCTTGTATAATTATCCACATGTTTTAGTTTCCGAGTTCACACAATATATCGTATGGTGCCTACTCCATTTTGCTAACTCAAATAATAGCTAAAAGAAGGATCTTTTTTTATTTTTTATTTTTTTAATGCAAAAGGAATTATAAAACGTTTCTATTTACCTGTATGAGTTCTTTTGTGAATTTTCAGATTTTCAGACCTGGCAAATATTTTTCCACAGCCGGGGAAGGGACAGGGAAAGGGTTTCTCTCCAGTGTGGACTCTGACGTGATTCACCAGTTTGTACTTGGCTTTAAAAGACTTCCCTTCTCTCGGACAGTCCTCCCAGAAGCAGATGTGGTTACTTTGCTCGGGTCCGCCGACGTGCTCCATGGAGATGTGCGTCACCAGCTCGTGCATGCTGCTGAAAGTTCTGCCACAGCTCTTTTTGGGTCGGTTCATCTGGGTCTCCTCGATCCATTTGCAGGACATCTCTTGCTTAACAGGCGGCCTCATGTACCTAAAGAATGCCCCCGGTCCGTGGTGCGGCGGTACGTTCATCCCCATGTTCATATTAATCGGGTGGTTGTAGTTGTGTAACTGGGCAGTGCCATAGGGGTCTGTCCGTGGGCTCACAACGGGTCTGTAAGGGTCTGGTCTTCCAAATATGTCCCCGCGCAAACCCAGATGCATTTGGCTGTTCACTGCGTGTCCGTTCGGCGAAGTGTGGCTGGCGGGCTGGTCGTGAAGCCCTGGAAATAAAAGGTGCCCCGGGTTGTCGGCGATTCCAGGTCCGTGCAGACTCCCCGCTGAAGGGGCGAAGATCCCATGCTGGGCGCTCGTAGCTGCAGATTCGCCGATTCCAGCACCGCGGTTTCTAAACAAGAAGTCTCTGGAGTTGAATGCCCCGCCGCTGTACGAACCCATCTGCCCAGAGTGGTGGTGACCAAGGGCAGTCGCATACCCAGATGCCTGCGGGGTGAACGCAGAGTTCTGGCTGGAGGAGATTTCGTGAGCCAAGGGGCTGAGTTTGAAAGCCGCAGCATGGGAAGAATCTCCAAAGGGATTGAGTGCCAGACCAACATCTCTGCCGCCCATCTCATGATGCCGCGGTGTGCCAAACCCCCCAACTCCAAGCGCAGAGAACTGCGGACCGCTGTCAAGTAACATCGTCATCGGGAACTCGACGAGAAGAAACCAAAAAAAATCAAAAACCCGGATTGCGTTCTGCAAAAAGCACTCCGCGACTGTAACTCTCTTTTCGTTTGTGATCGCAATAGGGTGAAAAAAAACCTCAACAACTTGCAAATGCAAAAATCACCTTTTCAGAAACCGGGGGAGAAAAAAAAAACTCCCGTAACTGTGATCCTTGAGAAAGAGGATCAAACTTTCCCCCCCTCTCCAAGTGAGTGATGTCCTTGTTCTGATAAAGTCAATCACTCACTCCTTCACATAAATGAACTCAGGAGGCAGCCCTACGATGACCAATAAGGAGCGCGCTGCCTCCGCGGCACGTGATCACAATTCCGGGCGCCAATTGGTTAGCTGTCTTTTGATTGGCACAGTTTGGCATTGAAAATGGCAGTTTGGCTGGGTTCTTCAATCTGATTGGTCAATCCAAGCATTATTTGCAGGTAAGGGCTACATACCATCTCGGTTGAATACTTAAACCTGGTTTATTTTCAGAGCTTTTAAACACAGCAGCTGTTTTGTAATTTCTCGTACTTGGTATTATTTATTTATTTATTTATTTATTTTTGCAAACATTATTAAACAAACCTTTTTACATGTTTTTATTTGTCAATAAAACAACACCATGTTTACGCATGTAACGCATGCACCGCAGAGACGCGTTTGGAGAAATAACATTTGTCTCTTTCCTGTTGAATTATTTTATGCTTATCTTTTCAAAGACAAATAACCCAATTAATACAATAATAAGACAACGCTTTAATCTGTTATAAGCCTACTTATGACTGTGATTATTATTATTATTATTATTATTATTATTATTATTATTATTATTATTATTATTATTATTATTATTATTGTTATTATTATTATTATTATTGCTACTACTTATTTTTTAATTAGCTTTGCCCATCTGTTTAGCTCAATTGTTCCCCTGGGTACGGGCCGTAAAACCTCCCCGTCCTTTGAAATAGTGGCACGTCGAGGATAATAAAATGTGAAACTTTCAAACCCTGACAGGGTCAGTCGTCTTGTTTCAGCTTCTTTTTTTAACAGATCATCGCCTTCTTGTTTTGCTGATAATAATCAGTCTGCTGACGCGCAGATCCTCCCGTTTCATATACACGATATAAACGGCGATTCAGATAGAAGCACCGATCTTATTGCAGATTTATTTGGAACGCAGTCTGTTCTGTTAAACAACTAGGTCTAGTCTATTTTTATAAAGTATAATTTCATATAAAATATTATTTTATAAGAATATCTTAGATCCCCCTTAACGGGTATGTATTACAAGATTAGAATCGGTGTAACGATTTGAGTTGTTAGTAATAATATAAGACGTTACCCTTTTTAAATTTTGTAGCCCAGTCGTTGAGATGAGAACTGCGTTTCGATTAATTTTCAGTGACCATTTAAACCTATCAGACTCCGATTCCTTGCTTTTGAGTGGGTTGGTAGGGGGTATTTTCTTCCAAAGAACTCTTCTGAGCAGCAAGATCAAATAAAGGACAGAAAGAACGATGGCAGTAATTGGAATATCCTGAGATTTTGCCTACCCCCCCCCAAAAAAAACCCCAGCCATTGAGACAGTTTCACAGGGCTGCCGCCGACTCGCTGCAGGAAACATAAAATCTGATCAAGTTCAGAGACGCGCTGGGAGAGTAACCTCAAGCGCCTCTTTATAACTGCACCGCTTTCAATCCATTTCCCCAGTCAATCTCTGCAAACACTTCACATTCTTTATTTTAGAGTTTAAAAAAAAATCTTCAAATCCGAGTCCTCCGTTTTCACATTCACATTCAATCTATACCGCTTTCATTCTCACATCACCGCATTCTTCAAGAATAGTTTAACAGTGAAGGTGAGTTTATCATTCTGGTTTTTCTGTTGAAGGGCCTGCAGATAACACATGGAAGAGTTCACTTTTGTAGGTAAGCTTACTGCAATGGGTGGGGGTGGCGGGTTTTTATAATGTGGGCGATAAAATACTGCGTTTAAAATTTAGAGATGACTCCTTTACTGCCCCCCCAATGCTCGCCTCCAAGGAAAGGAAATACTGGCCGCTTCTAGTTGTGTTTCGGATTTATTGGGCTGTGTGGCAGTTAGCCGGGTATGGTAAATATGTTGATGGAACATGTCATCAACTTCTAAGGTTTTGGTCAGTTGCACGGCCCAAAGCAAACGCAGCTACACACACACACACACACACGCACACACACACACACACACACACACACACACACACACACACACACACACACGCACACACACAGCCGCGTTCTCATACACACTCAAAACTCTAACAGTAAATATGCTGATAAGTATTAAAGCTAAGATTCATGGCGACCTCTGCGCACTTCCACACAAGTGACAGGCAGTAAAGTTTGCTTAACTTTTCCTTTTCAATATTTTATTGGCTCGTTGCAGTGAAAGGACTCGATAGTAGTATTATAGATGGCCCCATATACACTGCCGGGGTGTTGCTGTGAGATAATTCACAACGAGAAGCACGTGCGCTGTTGTCTCTATAACAAAAACACATAATTCAATTAGCCCATCTACCGACTATTCCGCTGTATACGGTCTCTGAAGTTGCCGACATAGGGCAATGCAGGGCGAGTGACCTTTGGCTTGAAAAAGACCTCATGTGTAGCGGTATGTTACTGTCTTTAAAAATAATCAAAAGCAACTGTTGACAGCGCAGCAGAGATCATGGCATATCATAAAACAGTCTGTGCTGCAAATGATCTTGAATTTCAGAAGAATAAATTCATCCACATGTCTAGAATGTTTAGGAATAGGTGTTTTTTTTCACCCTCGTTTCCCCCCCCCCCCCCCCTTTATTCAGGAGGGGTAAGTTGAATGCGTCCCTTTTTTTTCAAACTCATGAACTTTCCGATAAACCTTTCAACAGGCTGTTTTTTTTTAATATGTGACATTTTGTTCCAACTGTGGATGTGCAGCACGTGGTGTCCCCCGGTGAACGCAGAACCTTAATGAGGTGTGTTTTCCGGAGTTGTGTGATTCATTTGTGTATGTGTATGTGTGTGTGTGTGTGTGTGTGTGTGTGTGTGTGTGTGTGTGTGTGTGTGTGTGTGTGTGTGTGTGTGTGCGCGCGCGGGCGGGCGCAAAACAGTCTACATTTATGTGTGCATTATTTAAATAATTATATTCTTGCATGTCTACTTTTACCCTTGGAAGTGATATATATGTATAACCGAAAAAAGGTAACTATTACTGATTCATATTTCATATTTTTATGAATAACAGCTACACACCAGTTGGAGCTCAGAATTTATTTGAAAGCTTATATCCTTTAACTTGCAACTCTCTGGAAATATATTTCTTGTACTAAAAAAAAAAAGAAGCAAATCACATTTCTATGTACATCAACGCAAACAAAAAGACGAAAAAGAAAACAATTTTTTAAAAAAATGTAACCACATGCAAAGTAGTTAATTTAAAAAAAATAAATAAATACATTATAGTTTTAATTAAATACTCGTCTTATAATACTGTTGGTTTTATTTTGTTAATTTTAGATAGAACAAATCGTCGAAAACGCGAATTATTAATGTATACCGGGAACCTGCATAACATTTTACACAAATAGAACACATTCACTTTCACGCAAACATATTGTGTTCTCTGTGTGGATAGCGTGTTAGCAGTGGAGTTTGTCTGTGCTCTCCTTATCGTGTATGTCATTTTGTGACTCATCTCAATGTTTATCTTAAGGTCAGCGGGTTTTTTTAAATGCTTGCACATTTATCTCCCTCCTTTTTATAAGTGTAGCTGTAAGGAAAATAATCCCCAGTTTTACCTATTAATAAATAAATATACAAAATGTCATCGTTGGCAGCTCTAGAATTGCGTTTTTTTTTAAATTTTATTTTATTTGGTAAATACCGGTAAATGTATGATTTTAATATGTTTTGCATAGTTTAATTTTGTTTGTGATTTTGTGATGTTTCTCCTATAATTTTAACAATTGTTGCTTTTTCTAAACGTTACCTTATACATGTATATTTTGTGGGTAATTTAAAGTTAGTGTGTGTAAGAGAGTGTAGTTCACTGTAAGCACTGATAGCAGTATTGTTGTTCAGTATTGCGCTATTTTAATGCTGAGTGTTGTACACACACACACACACACACACACACACACACACACACACACACACACACACACACACACACACACACACACACACACACACACACACACACACACACATTATCACTTGTACAAATGCACAGAATCGAAATGGCTAGATGGTTTCTCTGTGTATCTCGAGACAGGCAGGTGGAGAGCGGCATGCCGGGTTCCTCTTGCAGCAGCCGAACCATTACGGGGCAGTAGAAACAGAGAATACGGTCTTGTGCGTAGCCCTATCCTCACAAACAGTCTGTGTGCAACACGTGTATCTGAAACTTCAAAGATTTGTTGTAAATGAGTGTTGGCTTAAACATGCATACACTGATCAATTGATTGGAGATTAATAACAAAATAATTGTACATGAATTTCATATCCTGGATTTGGACTGAGAGAGTAAAACACACACACACACACACACACACACACACACACACACACACACACACACACACACACACACACACACACACACACACATAAACATATAGATAGATAGATAGATAGATAGATAGATAGATAGATAGATAGATAGATAGATAGATAGATAGATAGATATAACACACACGCATACACACACATACATTTTCGACAAGCCTGTGTAAATGTGTATTTGTGGACACTGAAGGTCAGGTGCACTATGAAATGTCAAAAGCAGAGAAATGATCCCTCCATTCTTGCACAAAGCACTTTGCCCGCATGTTGGTTTATAAAATAAATGTCAAACAACAGACCCGTTTAAAAACAGAGCTAGAAGTCAAACTCAAGAATAAGGGGTTTCGGTAGAATGATCCTGTTTCATTTCTGTTGATGTAACTATACTTATTTTAATTCCACGTAAAAAAGTGAAATATCAAAATTGTGATTGAAAATTGTCTTTCACAATATAGATAGGCCTACATCGTCTTCCCATTATGTTGAAACTGTTTTAAAATAAAATAAAACAAACAGTTAACATGTCGTTTTAATTGTGTTTACCGATTGCAATCAATCGCTTAGTAAGGTATACACAACATTATGCGGTCTTCTTTGTGTCCAGGCCCTGCTGGCAAGCTGCAACGCTTTGTTTTTGGAGTGGAGGACAGCGCTGGGGTAGAATCATCAAGGGCGTTATCACAACGATCTCCTGACGACAGCGAAAATAAAGTATGTCTGTGTTTAGTAATGACAGATCATTTTATTGTGCATTTATTAACGTTATTAATGTCGCATGTTAATGGCTATACAGCGAATTTTATACAAGTGTATTTTATTAAGTCTCCCTCACCACGGGATCCCCATTTTTTAAAGAGGCAGACAGATATTTTCTGAAATTTGACTCCCAGGCCAACATTCTTCAAAAGACCACAATGCCTGCAGAAAGGATAGTTTCGAAAACAGAACAGTTAGTGAAATCCCCAGACTCCCCATCCGCAAACAAAATAAAATAATACAATTAAAGAAATATAAATCACTGTCCATTATCCGAGCAATGATTTAGGCTTTTAAAGCCTACAAGAATACACACATTGCGTTAATTCCCCCTCCTGTTTTAAAAGGCCAGCAGATTTTCAATGCTGCAGCATGAATTAACAGGATTCACTATCTTTCACATGGCTTATGTTTGTGTTTAAGGAATGCATTCTCCAAAGGGCGCGTTTGGATTTAGAAATACGAAATTGTATATTGAATAACAACTGTCTATATCTTGCTCTTTGTAATTGATCCAATGGGACTGTACCACGTTTTTTTTTTAAATAATAAAACAAGAGCCAGATTTTCAAAAATTAACTTTTCTTTTTGGTCATTTTTTAAATCATGATTAATATATACATTTGAGTACATTTAAACTAGTAAAGAAGTGTTAAATCATGTGCTAAATCAAGTTTCATAACTAGTGTACCCCAATGAAATATATAAAAAAAAAAAACATGTGTATTGGTCATACACATGTCACCAACCGCTGAACAGTTGTTCTTTATATAATAATTACATTTTAATATAATCCGTGCAGTTTAATGAACTATTGCTTCCTGTGCCACCCCTCCCATCGCTGTGATAGGAGTAGTGGTTAGTGCTCTGGACTCTTGACCGGAGGGTCGTGGGTTCAATCCCAGGTGGGGGACACTGCTGCTGTAACCTTGAGCAAGGTACTTTACCTAGATTGCTCCAGTAAAAACCCAACTGTATAAATGGGTAATTGTATGTAAAAATGCATAGTTCACACACCCTAGTCTCTGTAAGTCGCCTTGGATAAAGGCGTCTGCTAAATAAACAAATAATAAATAATAATAATACAAAATCATGTGTAAAAAAATTATGTAATTTTATGTAAAAAATAATGTGATATCTTGTAACAATTGTAAGTCGCCCTGGATAAGGGCGTCTATAATAAATAAATATTAATAATAATGACGGCGTTAGCATTCACTTTGGGACCGATTTGAAAATTCACAATGCAAAGTTCACACTTTAGTATTGTCCATTAATTTCACAGATTAAAAAAAAAGTCTAATTGCCACCCTAAGTGTTTTCAAAGCTATGTACCACACATATCAATGATCTCCAAACCTTTAATTCAATCCTTGTCAAAACAAGGCGCGATGCTTTTTCACACTTCTGATTGGGTGTGCGCGTTCCCAAAGTGTTTGGTTGCTTTCTGCATTATCACAACTCCCGATTCATCCCATTCAGGGACTTTTATTTATTTGTGTTTCCTGTATAGTATCCAGGAATCAAAACGTGTCAGGGAAGCCCGTTTGATCACTGAAACGCAGGTTAACTCTTGAGACCGAAACCCCCAGAAAAAAAGTTGCCTATGTCTCAATCAGTGACTAGATGAGCTGTGACCTGTGGGCTGTTTCATTGTCTTTCCTCCTTTTGTCGGGGCACACATTTTATTGACCCATTCTGCCTGACTGCGCCCAGAGTGGCAACCGAAGCCACAAACTACTGGCAGGCATCTCGCCTCAGTCTCCTATCCGTCTACCTCTGCAGCAAAGGAGCGAGCCGAAACACCGCAGACTGGCGGGGTTAATTACTGTGCAGCACCCCGTCTTTCACGACTGATGGTCAGCTAAATCAATGAAACTGTGCCTGTGTCGGCGATGTTGGTTTTAAAAGTGTAGCGTATCATTATATTGGAATGTTTGGTGTTTGAGTTTCACCAAGTTAATGCCGTTATTTACACCCACTCGCCAAACTCCACACAGACAAACAAAATAATATACCAAGTACATCAAAAATATACATACAACTATACCAAATACATACAAAATATACACATATACCAAATACATTGATAGCAAAACGAATATATATATATATATATATATATATATATATATATATATATATATATATATATATATATATATATATATATATATATATATATATATATATATATATATATAGTTATTTGCACTTAATGGGGAAATATTAACGTCATTAATGTGATGTGTCATTAACCCAGTTTTACAGACTCGTGGCAATAGAGATTGTAACTAATCCCTGACTGCAGTCACTAATTAAACAGACAGACAATACTGTTCAACATCAGCAGTTGTGGCTAAGTCTCAGTCGCCTGGACTGACATGTGTTTGGTTGGCGGAACAGCCATGTTTTCGTGGCCTATTACTAGTATTTTACAGCTATCTTCAATCTAAACAAATATCTAAAGAACCCGTTTATGTATATATTTATTTATTGAGCTTAATTCTATTGGACGCCACCCATGGTAACTGCACAAGCAAAATCTCACACATGGTTTTCAAATTGTTAAAAACTGCAATGTTACTAAGGTGTAAGTTGTTATGCATGGCATGTTCACGTATATATATATTAGAATAGCTTTACTGTCCTGTATAGTAAACTAGTCTGTAGAAAACAGCAGAGCCATAGCTGGTTATGCTGACGCAGAGGTAACCCTTAATACGACGCAGGCATTTTATTTAAAAATAATATGCAAAAAGGGGAATTGATGGAATATGTATATATTTGGTTTCGCGTGTTTTCTAGTGCAGTGTGTTATTAAAAATACATAAACGCAGCCCCAAATTCTAGCTGCAACAAAAAACAAAACATGTCATACACACGCGCTTTGCGTTTGCTGTATTGTAGTATTTGCGAAATGGTATTGTCAAATGAAGATGTAATGCTGGTGGATGACGATGAAGTTGTGTTGTTTGTGTCTGATTGCTTTACACAGGTTGTTATTCAACGGCAGTATCTGCACGCTTATTATTAGCCATACACACATGCAAGGACTCTCTTCCAAAAAACACCTCTCTTATATTCCTGTAGTGAACATTGGTAGACTCTATAAAAATAACTTGCTTTTTTATTCTTCCTTTTTTTAAATAAAGAATCTTGTTTCATGAAGCAGATGATATATTTGGCTATACACTGTGATGTTTATTTTGGTAACACTTTTTTTAAACTGCTTTGTTCTGCTTCTAAAGTATAATTTAAAACATTTGAAATGAACACGAAACCTTTTGATATAAAGTGTTAGATAAGGTTCATGTTTAGTTCTTCAGCAGTGGGTTTCAAACGTGTATCTGGATGATATATAGTTACCACTTACGAGGCATCCGTCCTTCTGCTCAGCAAATGGATAGTGGACTACAGCCTCGCTATTGCGTTGTTAATAAAAAAAAACAAGAATACATTCCTGCCATGCCTTCCATTCTCCTGGTCAACTGAAGTGGACATACCTGGAGTGAAGCAGCCACACGGTGGGGCTGGATTCAATTATAGCAAATTACAAAACAAAACCCTAACTTTACTTTCAGCTTCGATAGTTACTATTCTGTTTCTATCGGTTTGGGGTGTTTGGAATTGAATTGCTGCTATCAAGATGAAGATGTTTAGGTTTTTGTGTAATATATCATTACCATCGTCTACTGTGTGTATGCCCGAGCAAAGGAAGCAAGGGTGGTGATCATTGGGCAGAACTTTATGAAGACACCATGACGTCACACGCACACAAATCACGTTATCTGAAACGGAATTTCTGGTTATGAAATTAAAAATAAAGAAAATGCATTTACCAGATAGCATAATTGTATCACATTAAGTTTATATGTATATATTTTATAATGCATAGGCCTACATGTTTTTATTTTTATTTTTTATTTTTTAAGTTATTTCTCGAGCCCCATAGAGTTCTAAAAATGTAAATAAAAAATGGTGACCGAAGGGATGTGACACCACGTGTTTTCTCTTTTGGTGGCACAAATGCCACACTGAAGCACACGCTTGAGTTCATAGGCACGGTGGTATTTAAATGAGGCAAGAGCAGGTTCGCAGGTTAAAAACAACAAAACATCCAGTGTATAAAAATGCGTAGAACACACATTGGACGTGATGCAATATGACGTTTGTTTGCGAACGGCGCACAGGAAATGCCACTCGTTTCTTCTCTTAACGCGTATAGTTTTATAGTTCAGGAGTATCGTTTATGTCACGATTGCTGTGGCGTTTAAAACAAGGCATTGGAAGGTTTTTATTTATTCTCACTACACTGTGCCGCTTCAGCATTTAATACACTTTAAAGCCAACACATGGAAAAATAACAAGGATGCATTTTGAATAGGCCCTGTTTACATTAGCATCAATGTGTCTTACCTGGGTACAACAGGATATTTTAGCAACATTTTAGAACATGTTACATCGTATGTAGTTCTTCCACAAAGCTTAGCAGATACAAAAACAATTAATGAAGCAAACTTCCCATATTAGCAAACAGCCAGGACACCTATTTCCCCCGTGCAATTAAAAAAATATATATATATGTTGACTGGTGTGTGAGAAAACAAACAAAAAAACAAAACAAAAAAACCCATTAATAATAGAAATGAATTTCGTTTGTTTTTCTATATTAGTAATCTCGGATGCACTGGGGTAGCAGGTACAGAGGCGGCAACAGCCTTGTAAAGTATCAGGGAGCACGATGTTTAATGTCATGTACACAGGAAATTCGTTTGTTCTTACTAGTCTCGATTTTTAGTAGCATTTTCTAACAGGATCTCACTTTTATTGTCTGTGATTTTGGAGTGTGTACAAAACTTATAGAACGGTTCAAGGGTTAGGGCCTATTATTCCACATTGGAAAACCAAATCTTTGAAAATGAAACTTCAATCTTATAGAACAGATTATATATATGCATACGAGTTAATGCATACGAGTTATGTTTATGATTTACTGTACATACAAATACAATGAATAATCTTTTAAAAGAACGAAATCTATGTTAATTATGCATATAAGAACTATAGGCGCGTTTTAATTAGTAGTTGGTTTGCAATATATTTTTTAAAGCGGGTTTAGTTCACGTTAAGCATTAATTCCAAAAGGGGAAAGTTTTAAAAAAGGAGAAACAGTCGGCATCAATATTTGACCATGTTGATTGCGTTATGTGGTCGCGAATAGTGTGTTTCATCATTTCAATCGTTTTGCACAATTTTCATTTATTGTTGAGAAACAAATCCAAGAAAAAAGGAACTAAGAAACAAGAAATACACTATTTGTTAATACTAAAAAGCACATGCATTTAATGTGTAACGTTGTTTTTTTTTTTGTAGATTTAAAATTGCTCATGCACTTTCAGAAAATTATCCAACAGATTAAAACAAATGTTATTGTTTATATATTTTTTAAGACGTACATAAACGCAACCAAATGTTCCAGTGTAGTCTTTCTGCGGCCGTTCTAGAACCTCTGGGCTTTCTCTGAATCCATTGGTTCTGTAAATAACCATTCCTGTATGCTGACGCACAGAGGTTACCGCTTGAATAATTAGGGCTCAATAGGTGAATGCTCCATGAGCATTTGGAACCCTTCAATATGGTTCCAATGGTTCGAGCGCTCACAGGAACGCTCTTTTTCTCAGGGTCTTTTTGAAGCCATACTGAAACGTCACTGACATCTGTCAGAGAGTGAAGCGGTGCCATTTTTTATATTTGTGTGCGTTGATTAACCACTATTGTTTGAACTGGAAATTCAATTTCAAAGAAAAGTTGGTTAATTTAACGAGCAGGAATGTATAAACTCACTGTACAGAAGTAAATTTATTGCCCAATATAATTTAAAAGGAAACCCACAAAACACATAAAGATAATTTCCTGGCAGGACTATATCTTTGTTATATGTATATTTAAAGTGTGTATTAGTTTTGCCAAGCCCTTGACCGAGGTTTAAACGCAGTGTGGTTGACGCGCAGTAGACAGCTCGGTTTAGTTTAGATTGCTGTTGTTTTAGCGGTATTCTCAGCTGTATTATTAAAGCACGGTCAATATACCCCAGCTGTCCTTTTCATACAAATATTAGGAAAACCAACACGAGAAAAAAAATACGAATAGAGTAGACACTCATTACATCAGCATAACGAAACAAAACAAAACCCTGTTGTACGGGTTTGATTTATTACTGCGCGTCACCTTTTGTACACAAACGTGTGTGGGCGTGTTTGTTACTTTCTGGAACGGCGACGATTGGGTTAAATTCTGTCCCGTTTGATCCTTGTGTGAACATGCTGTTTAAATCAAGGCATTTGCTACAACAGGGGAGAATCCCAGTATGTAAAAAAAAATTGTGTGCAAGAAGCGAATGTATTACTGTGACATACCGTTTATCTTTACAATACATTATACGGTTCTTTCGCCTTTTTGTCCAATTCACATCGCTGACCTTACACTGTGCCCTCTCAGAGGCTGGGTTAAACAGAGACAGAAACAGATTGCTTTGAGTTATTGCACTCGCATTAAACACATAGACGCTTGAAAATTACATTGAGCGGTGCAGGCTTTTTTTCTAAGCAAAGAAAGTTCGCTGTACGATAGCAGCGAAAGTTAGCAGACTTTGAAAAGCAACTGAAGTTAACGTTTATAATGTTAGATTTACCAGTTTGCAAAAGATGCCAAGCCTCATAGCCAGAGAGTGGCCAATATTTAGCACTGTGCGGAGCATTTCAAAGCATTTTTTGTGCAATATTTTATAAAGGAGTCATGCAGGGAACGCATGCGTGTCACTTTTAAAACAAACCAAGCTGCCGTCAATCCTCGCAAATTCCAACCAATCCCAAAGCACTTTTTTTTAAAAAGCAGATCTTCCTGCTGTGCTTTTATATTACAGCGTGGCCGGTTTCGAGTCATTTTACTGCTATGATTATTGCTACAAATCAAGAGGGCAAAGTATGGGATTCACACCGACTCGAACTAACTCGAGCGCTACATCTGCTGCTGTTGCTGCTCCACTCGGTGCTCGGAATTCTCCATGCAGCTGATACACTGCCGGAATAATAATGGAAAACACGATTTATAGGCAGACCCCAAGTATAACATTGCTTGATTTTGCAGCTTCACAGCCACACTCCCAACAAAATATGACAAGCCTTTCCAGGTTTACTGGCTGCCCTTTTTCATACGTCTACCCTGGAGAGAGCAACACTGAACCCAGCGTGGTGCTGCCACCTTTGGCCGGGGAACACATGGGACACCCCACTGGCAGTTCCTTAAAACTCGGCCCCTCGCACAGTTTACGAGACTATCCCGAGGCGAGGTCCACTACTTATGTTGGTTACTCTGTCCCCCAAACTACAGATTTTGGATACACCAGCAGCCAACGCTTAGCACACCATAGCGCTAGGGATCTTACCAGTGGAGATCAGCCTGGATCAAACATGCCACCAGTTACTGATCAACTGGCGACCAGAGCTTCCCAACATGGTATTATGGGAAGGTACCGTGACCGTTCCAACTTTAGAGAAAGCAGAAACGCCGCTTTCTTCACCGCCTTCCACGAGCAGGCCCACAGCTCAGCTGGCGCTTCTCGGGACCTCAATGGCCAGGTGATGCTGGGTTTGCCAGGGGAGTTAATTCCCAGGTCCGACTCTTACAGCCAGTCAGTTGGGAGCCCCAGGGCCAGCAGGCAATTTGTCACTCAGTTTCTGAGCAGCTACAAACCGATGAACATGACTATCCAGAGGGGAGCGGCCGCGGCGTTCTTCAGGTGCTCCGTACAGAACATGAAACGGGAGCTGACCTGCAAGTGGACTGACATCAAGGAGACGTCTGGTGGGAGGCGACCCTGCTCGAGGGCATTCGGCAGCATGTACGAGCTGGTGACCCACGTCGCGATGGAACACGTCGGAGGATCTGAGCAGGCAGAGCACGTCTGCTACTGGGAGAGCTGTGCCAGGGAGAGGAAGCCCTTCAAAGCGAAATACAAACTGGTGAACCACGTCAGAGTACACACAGGGGAAAAGCCGTTCCCGTGTCCCTTTCACGGTTGTGAAAAAGTTTTTGCCAGGTCAGAAAATCTCAAGATCCATAAGAGAACTCATACAGGTTAGTGACGTTTAAGATTGTTACTAATGTATTATTATTATTATTATTATTATTATTATTATTATTATTATTATTATTATTATTATTATTATTATTTGTAGTAGTAGTAGTAGTAGTAGTAGTAGTAGTAATGTTATTAGTATTATTTGTGTTGTTGTTGTTGGTATAATTATTGTTATTATGGTTATTGTTATCATGATTATTGTTATTGTTGTGGTTTTGTAATTATAATTGTGCATTATTAGGCTAGTGATAATAATAATAAAAATAATAGTGCACATCATGGTATGATTTATTAACAACAAATATGGCAATTCTATATGTTAAATAGCTTGGCCTATTTAGTTGGTCAACTTGTCAGAACGCTAACAGAGATTAAAAATAAATAAATAAATAAATAAATGAGACATGCCACAGACAGCATTGAGAAAATATGTGGACGCTTTGCGCACGTAAGGGTTAGGGTATGTTGTACAGCTGTTTAATTAACACGTTATAGTACAAAGGAACCTTTTCCAGACACATAGGGTTCTACCATTCACTTAAAGGAACGCGTCCAGCAGCCCACATCTCATTTAAAAATCCTGCCTGAGAAAAACGAGCCCACGTTTCTGTTTTCAATAACCGAATGGAAGGAAACTAAGTAGCGCCATTCCTCTTTATTGATGCTTTAATTAATTGACAAGTAATTGAATTAGGTTGCAGTCGGAGCTAATCAGTGTATATTAATGTACTTAATTTCATTATTGGCGTCTGAGCCATGCGTTTAAATAAAGGCCAATGAATAGAGCAATATAAAAATGAGAAAAACAAGTATGAACTCGTTATATAAATTCAATAATTACCATAAACACAGATGGCATAATAGAAAAGAAAGTAGCTTACAAATTGAATTTAAAATAAAATAAAAAAGTGCCATAAGTTTCAATGAACTTGTGTTTTAACTTTTTAGTACAATACCCCGCTTCGCCTTGTCAGAGCTCTCGATTTAAAGCGGCAGTGTCCCCTTTTCTTGCTCTTTCTAAACATTCGGATAAAGTGTACGCGCTTGCAATAATATATCATGTAAGGAAATCGATACATTGATTAACTTATTATCTATGCAGTGTCATGTTTTGTTCTTGTTGGTTTTCGTATTTAAATGCAAACACTGCTAACCCTTTTGATTAGATTAATTACAAAGAAAGCACAGTCATTTACCCTGTCACGTTTTTAGTCTAGGTTTAATTTGAACAAAGTGCTTCGTGTTTATCTGAAGCCTCCCCAAAGAAACGCGATTTTTTTTTGTTTGTTCAATGACGTCTCATTGTTCATTCGGTATTTCTTTTATTACAACGTAGAATCACTGCACATAATTAACATAATGTTTGAAAATCGACTTATATATTGATGTGAAGTGCTTTAGTACATTTAATCAAAACAATACGTTTTAAAATTTAAAGCAGCGTAAATTTTTGTTTTATATTTCAAAGATAAGGGGCGTGTTTATTGTTTTCTAAGAACTAGCACAAAAATATATATATATAAAATAGGACACAGGGGAGCAACTGACGTAGATCACACGTCTGACAGTTCTGTCGTTCTAGAACATCCACTGAGAATGCTTCGAGTGTGTTACAGTACGTGTTCTGCACAATCCTACTTTGGTTATGGATGAAAAAGATGTATTTATAGGCTGTTTGAAAATACTGTTAGGCGTTATAAAACCATTCCTTCTAAAGTCCTCTTTATTGATATAGGCTGTAAAAAAGAATACGCGAACAGTCCTGAAATGTGAAATCATCTTCTTTTTTTTGTATCATTCAATTTTGTCAAAATCTCAGGAAGGATGCACTATTTCAAAATGAACAATTTATTTGTATAAGTGCAGTCGCATTTATTGCAAATAATAATAGTCTTGAAATTGAGTGTGTTCTGCATAACTCGGCCGGTTCAAACCACCATAATTGTTTCTTGCGAGTTTTGTTACATTAGCAGCTTGCTTTTCGTTTGACTACAAATCATTTGTAATTATTTGTTTATTTTATTTTAATCTAACACTAAGTTTTTATTTATTTATTTATTTTTTTAATTTTCTTTCGAACTATTACTAGGGTTGAGTTTTAATTATGCCACCGCTGTCCTTAGCGGCTAAAAATGTTCCAAATGATAAAAATTAAAAGTGATTAAAATATATTCATAGCTGTGGGCATTTTATACAGTGTTCGCATTGCCCAATTGCAATTTACAATTTAATCAGGTTTTGTTGTTTGGCACTAAGAAGCTGTTGCAAGGAGGGCCTACATCGGCAGAATCCTAACAATGTATTTATCGCGTTATCCAGTTTATATTAAATATGTAAATAAGGACAACGCATTCTCAGACAGAGACGGTGCACACGACAACCATACGTGCTGGCTTCAGTTTTTAGAGAGTTAAAGAATTTGCAATGACTTTGAAGCACAGGTGGTATAAATATCAACGACCTCAATATTTAGTTTCCTGACACACACACAGTTAGTAAAACCACAGCTGATCTTGGAAATGGTTTATATAAGGCGATATTATTGTCACAGAAATATGCGCAACCGCAACACTACACTTGTGTGTGTGTATTGTGGAGATATACAGTTTTCAAGATGCTGTACGACATACAAAGTGCAAAGAATAATACATATATAGCAGTGATTTGTATGATACTCAAGCAGGATTTGAATGGTTGTACAGACATGCAATTACACCGTATGTGTGTGTGTGTATCATACATTGATTTATATCATTTTTAAATTATTATATAATCCTTCTTTTTCACATGCCAGGTATACAAAAACTGTGTGCAAATATTGAAATGTAATAGTAGGCCTATGCATATATTTTCCTCTTGGGCCATTGAGACCGCTTGAAATTATGCAAGATAATTATGTATTTTGTCACTACCAGACTTTAAATCATACATATGCTAAGAATGACTTTCCACCTAATGCAAATCCTGGAGGTAATGCTGGGTCATTTTTTTCCCCGCCCTTTTAGGTGAAAAACCTTTTAAATGTGAATTCGAGGGCTGCAATCGTAGGTTTGCTAACAGCAGTGACCGGAAGAAGCACTCTCACGTCCACTCCAGTGATAAACCCTATATGTGTAAGGTCAGGGGGTGTGAAAAGTGTTACACACACCCCAGTTCTCTTCGCAAGCACGTGAAACTTCACTGCAAGGTGGACATGACTAAAACAAGCGGGGGAAAGGAGCGCTGTGCAGCGGGCAGATCCCCTTTGTCTTTGAACCGAGAAAGCGCGTCAAACGCGCAGCGTGCAACGGCCTGTCCCGCACCAACACGAGACTCTCACGCCACACAAATTCCAAGCGGTTCTTCTGTCGGGCCTCGTTTCCATTACGAGCTCGATAACGGTTTGGACTTTTCATCGACTTCGGACCCAGTGCTCTCACAAAGAGGACATTTTAGAACGGAGCCGTCATTGCCCACTAACACTTTGATCCAAACCCCACAGGCTAGGAACTTCCCGTCGCAAGGCGCGTCATCTTTTGACAAGGGTATAACCAATGGGTGGTATACCTGTCACAGTGCCGTGGAGACCTGTGCCTCGAAACATTTCAACAGCGACATCTCTTCCGCAGAATGAAACTGCGCAGCATACAAAACGCATTCAGCTTAACAGCATTGGTAAATATATTGTGTTTTGGTGTTAAAAAAAACCCCAGCCCATTGTTTGTAACGTGTTATTAATCAGTTTTAAATTGAATATGTAATGTACCGTATATGAATTTGAATGTAAGAAAATGGGGATGTGATATTTCTTAGTGGTCGTCGTCAACCAACCCCCCCCTCCCCAACCACCACCCTCAAAAAAAAAAAGAAAAGAAAAGAAAAGAAACCTCTCGCATTTTGTATTATCTGACAGAGTTGATCTACATTTGGGATGACGTGTATATCCCTTTCAAATGAATAGGAAGATAACAAAGGCACGGTATGTGTAGTAATGTATGTTTGATGCATCCCGCACCGCGGGAACTTGACGTTTCAGATCTTGCAGTGAGGGATGCAGCACATGTTCACCATAAAACACATTTTATAAAACTGATTATCATTTGAAGAGGGAACTTGAGCTTTTTAAAAAGGGATTATATTATAAACAATATCGTCTTCTCTCTAAAATGTATTATTGGTCAGATCTGAGATTATATATTTCAATTACTTACACATTATCTAATGTCTAAATATTCCTAAGTGCTCAACAATAAACCCATTTGTGAGAAATGTGTTTTGTGCTGTGTGTTTTGTGCTCCAAATCCTGTGGAAAACACTCCAAATCCTTCTGGGGTCTCCGGTCTTTTTTGTTTTCTAACCTTGCTGTTTAATGTAGAGATAAAACTCCTAGTATTATTCAGCTTTGCTGTAATTTACAATTTCCCCTTTTTTTTTTTTACTCCGCTTCATGGTTGTTTGAACTGGTTTAGTTTCATCTTTCGTGTTTACCAATAACAATTTGAATTCACAAAATAAAGAGTGCGGTAAAAATAGTAACAATATGTCACAGATACACATAGCTATCCATTACATGACAGGATGCACAAAATGCAAACACGCTGAAAACGATGTCGAATACCAGAAGGGTACAGAATATGCTGCAGGGGGAAGGGAGAGTGGATTCTACGCAGGCAGTATGTGTCCCTGTTTATTTATTACCTGTGCCTCATTATGAGATTCTGTATGTGAGGACACAGATTTTAAAGTTATCTGAAGTCGATAGAGAATACAAGACACCGTCTCTGATAAGCATTAATACATTTAATTAACAATGCTATTGTATGTACAGTATAATTAATTATGCATACACTCGTTCATTAAAGTGTGTCTATTCCCTTTGATCAGCCGATATGTGCTAAAACGAAGCCCAATATATATTTGAAACACAGTATAGTTACAGCACCAGCAGTGTGTTTACTTCGGTTTTAGATTTTAGTGGATTAAACTCAGGATGCCTTGAATTACATTTGCGCGTTTAATCAAATTCAATGCACTAACTATAGGAAAAAGGTGCATTTGCAAATAAAAGAAACTCAATCTAGTAATGCATTTGATTTCAGTCGTTTATTAGAACCCTGACGGAATATGATAACGATGCATTCATTCAGGGAGCAGGCCTGTGTAGTTTGTGCTGTAGTCTTCCCGGTAATGGGTACTTTTCGGGGGGGAACTTTTAAGATGGATACAATTATGTTCAATGTGGCTGTTTTAATATTGGATTGTTCCTGTGGTTTATATGGCTCGTGTAATGACTGTACACAAGACAATGAGACAATAGCGTGCGAGTCTTTTCAAATAATTGCAGCTCCACGTTATTGATTGTTCAGGAGGTTCACTGAAAGGGAACGCCATGTAGGTTCCAAACCCACTAGACTTCTTTCATCATGTTGGAAATGAGGCTGTAGATCATACTGAGACTGAGGCCCAGTACCCACAAGTCACCATTCCATTATAGCTGTATATCTGGGCTAAGTCAATAAGGGGGATATATTTACTTGAATGCAGAATCAAACGACCGCCTGCCTTACAACTGGTATTGATTAACACGCAGAATGCAACTTGAGGAGATTCGTCTTTTAAAATTTCAGTAAAACACACACACGCACACACACGCACGCACGCACGCACGCACGCACACACACAGTAAATGTATATTCATGAAAGGATTTATATATCGATAGGAGTGTGTAGGGGGAGACCGGGGACAGTTGTAACACCTTGAATCTCTCCAATCAGAAGCAAGCTAGAGTGCCATCACTCACCCCGCACATGCGCAGTTCAGGTCTGCCTGTGGAAAAGGAGCTGTCTGTGTCAAAGCCCTGAGATTTTATCTACAAAAATCCATTTTTGATCTAGTTCAGTACATTTCTTCCCCAGTTTTCTTTTTGTGATACATCCCTGTGTTACCCAGTTAATGGATCCAGGCTTTTCACATTCTCATCCCTGATCTCTGGACGTATAGTTGACACAATTGATTGCTCTTAGTTTTGTTGTTTCTTGCTGGAACATGAGGTTTAGTAATGGCTCCCTGGGTTGGGGCCAGTTGTAATGTTACAATTGACCCCATACACCATTAGCTGAACTATATTTGGGCACATGAATCTTGCACTGAAGGAAACAAAGTGTTCATATATCACAATTGTGACTCAGAGTGACATAGTCTTGCTTGATAAGGCCTATTATTTTCGGGATGTTAAAAAGTTTTAGAAGTAGGACAACAACAAACAAAATTGCCTTATGTGAACATTTTTATTTTTTCAATAAAGATATTCAGTTTTTGGGGTTAAATAAAAACAAACATATTTGCTTCATGTGTAAATTGACCTTATTCAATAAAACATTCAATTCTTGAGTTAAATGAAGTGTGTTGTTATTTATTTAATTATTCTTCACAGAATGTTACATCTGACCCCACCTCCCGTCACAGCTGACCCTGGCCATGGGGCCAATTATAACATCGAGCACCTTACATTTCAAGCCCTCTTGCCATCAGCGCTTAAAACAGGATAACTATGAGAATTGGTAGAGGACAGATGTAAGTTGTTTGTATCAAAGTCTTGTTAAAATAGCTCAAATCGTCTGTGTGTAATGGAGAGAAAGGTAAAAGAAAATGTAACAACTGTCCCCGGTCTCCTCTAGTATATAAATACTGCTTTGTAAATACTCAGATAACGCCTCCTCTGTTTATAACATTGACACGTTAAAGTAAAGACTTTAAAATAAACAGACTTGTCCATTAAGTTAATGGGACTGACCTACGTCAAAATCAACTGGTCTCAAAATGAGATAGGCGCTTGCCACAATAGGCGCTCACAAGTGATTATGCTAATAGCTGTCTATTTAGAATGCGATTATTTTGGTAACTGTTGAATGTGACATGTCAGTAAAATTTATAATAAAGCTATCTCGTTTTCTGGAGGATCTCTATACTGCATGGACAGTGGTGTGTATATAGGATATATACTGTATGTTTAGGTTAACGAGCATTAATATATATATATATATATATATATATATATATATATATATATATATATATATATATATATATATATATATATATATATATATATATATATATATATATACCCTAATATAACAAACCACACTTCAAAATATATCCCCGATACATTGGAAGGAGTTTACGGTATGAGTTTTAGATCCTTTATATATATAAGAAGAAAGGCCAATATATATATATATATATATATATATATATATATATATATATATATATATATATATATATATATATATATATATATATATATATATATATATAACATTTATTAATGGATCATTTTAGATCATTTCTGTAAAGAAATGCACGGTGTTTTTATTAAGGCACATTTTAAACACGCATTTTGTCATACAGTAATACAGTTTGATAAATGCCTGATATCCTATTGCTGTACACTTGTATGGATTCCGAAGCTTACAGATTCGACCCTCTTGACACCAGTAAAGGATCGTTTCATTGGCACATGTCCTTGCTATTACACCGTCGGATGGTTTTCACGGCGTAACTCGTCCAAATTGATTTCACCGCCTGGTTTAAACCCATGCCTACCTATACCTGCCGTGCAGTTATGGCTCACATAATATTCTGCAAATGTAAATAATTCCCTCATGCAATATTGTGTAAATCCTAAAGGCGCATGACGTGTCTTTTTTTTTAGCAACACTGGTGGTTTCGTGTGCGTCTGAAGTATGTTTTCAAGCATGACATTAAAATAACTCTTATGTCCTAATGCAGCGCTTAGTAGTTTATCAATATACTATACTAAGGTCCACCAAGGTTATTTGCTGATACTGTATACAGCCCTAAAATGTGTTTAAAATCGAATACGATTAATAAAGTATTCATTTTGTACATTTCATGCATGCTAGTTTTTCCTATTCTCCCTATTGCAATAATAATAATAATAATAATAATAATAATAATAATAATAATAATAATAATAATAATAATAATAATAATAATAATAATACATTAGAAGCTACAAGGAAAGCTCGTTTACAGACAGAATGGAGATTTTTAGTAGATGAAAAATAAACAGTTACTCATTTAAAACAATGGTCTGTTTTTTTCCTTCTGTTTATTGAGCGCATATGAATTATCCACATCAGTGCTGTCCTATTTAAATGAATTACCATCCCTTCTGTTGAGTCTGTTAAAATAATTAAAATACTTAACATTTTATAGTGTGGGCCTATTTTGGAAAAAAAAGACCCTATAGCAACACATAATCTACATCCATCAGTCCACGTTTAGAATTCAGACAAACATCAGCATCCTACTAAATGCACATTTGAACTCATTTTAACCGCATCTAAATAATACGCATTCTGTACAGAATAATGTATTTTAAACATAAAGATGTCAATTGATTTTTTTTGTATTTCTATCCATAGGCTACCTTCCCTGGAAAACAGTCACAAGCAGCGAAAGTCCTTGGTGAAATATTGGCAATTGCGCCTGTATATATTGTGTAGTATACGACTGCAAGGACTGATTGATTTTACGCGAATGAAGGAAAAAAAACATATAAAAGTGTACCACAGTATTTGTTTTATGATCATTTTGCAATTCCCCTTTGCTTTCCCCTTCGTTTCACTGCACATTCTCCATGGTTTGCAATGTAATGTTTAAATATTCTTCATCATCCCTCTCTGGGCTTTACAGCGTTTACCTCTGGTTTACCATGCTTTAACTATTGTCTTTATTACACTTTGCTTTTATCAGGGCAGTGCTGTGGGTGCCCCACAGTCATGTTCAGTTTGACACTTCAGAGAGTCCAGTTAGTTCAATGGTGTGTTCTGTGTCTATGTATTATATATGATAATGCTGTTACTGTACATGGTCAGGAGAGTCCCCTTAATGTCTAGAATATGAGCAGTGCTTTAAACAAGGACATGGGTCCTCAACTTTTTAAACTGTCACAGAGCCAAATAGGGTCCTGACACTACTTGCAGCAATAGGAGGTTATAAGTGACATCTTAAAGCTCTGTGAAAACTCAGGAAACAAAATATGTTTGAACATGGTTAACAACCTTTTCAAATGTAAAAAACATTGTTAAAAAACAGCTTTTAATGTAGCAGAACACATGTTAAAAATATGCTACTAAAGCATAAGCCATATATTAGACTTTAATATGATATTCCAACAGTTGTCCAAAGACCATTATGGATAACATTGTTTAACATCTGTTAGAAAGCTTAATCCATAAATACTGGATTTAATAATAATAATAATAATAATAATAATAATAATAATAATAATAATAATAATAATAATAATAATAATATATTTATTTATTTTTATATAGCGCCTTTCATAGTTGACCACCATCACAAAGCGCTTTACAGAGGTAGGCTGTAAACTGTGAATTATATGCAGAGTCACTTTCAATAGGACATTGATTTAACATCTCATCTGCAGGATGGAGCACAAGGAGGTTAAGTGACTTGCTCAGGGTCACACAGTGAGTCAGTCAGTGGCAGACGTGGGATTTGAAGCGGTCACTTCTGATATGCAGGTTACAGATCTGTTCATGCACTTGCAATCTATGTGACAGGGTTTGTCCTAAACATGTGATTTCTATTTAAACAAAGTTAAGTGATGCTGTTCCATGTGCTTTGTGGGCAATCATCCTTGCTGAAAAGGTGTTCACTGAAAAAAATGTTCACTGTGTTAAAAACAACCCCATTGCAATTGTGATAGCTTCTAAAATTTCAGAAAGTTAGTATAGGCTACCTGTTAAATAATGATTGGAAAAACACTTATACTGTAATAGGATATTAAACAGGCAAACAGATCCTTATTAAGAAAACGTAGCTGGTATAAAGTCTCTGGGCAAAAGTCTACAAAGTAAACTTGAAGCAAGTTGGTATTCTGTCTGAAGGTTGGAGAATCTTATTTGGTTAGAGGGGAGAAACACCCCATGGAGACCAAAGGAAGATGTTGAGTCCCACAGCTGCCCTGCTGTCCAGGATCTGAGCATTGTCTGCAGCCTGAGGACATCAGCACGTAATGCAGTGAGAGACCAGCAGTGATACATAGGGGATGAGAAGGCGATAAGGTAAAGTGCTTCTCACTGTAGAAATCAAACAAGTGATCTGCCAGGGTTTGGGGAGTGTCCAGTGGTAGGAAGGTCCTGGAACGAGGCTGCGTCTGTTCTGTCCACCCTTACAGGAGCAGCGGTGCCAGCGTCCCCTGGGGGATCCTTTTGTTTCCTTCACACAGCTGCCTGTTTTCTTTAATGAAGCTGCTGCTGTCTGTCCTGACTGCTTCAGAGTACACAGTGTGCTCTACCTGGAATGTTTCTGACCCTCAGGGAGTCCTGCAGAGACATTGTCTTGCTAGAAACATCCACAGCATGGTGGACTAAGGGTCACTGTGACTGCCTGTTGCTTCTGTTAAGCTGGGAAGGCTTATTACTAATTAACTGGTTTGAGCCCTTACCTTATAAATGTTTACCACAGTATTTTTGCACTTTGCCATGTTCTTTTTAAATATACTTTACCATACCTCTCTGTGTTTTACAATGCCTACCTACTATGCTATACCATTATTTCACTGTGCTTTTGTGACTAATTGGTTACAAAGAAACAAAATGAAGGCCTTCAGGTTTCTTTGTGACTTTATGTGAAAGCTACAATTATTTTATAAAAGTATAACATAATTACAATATACAGCACCCGGGTGATGTCTTAATCACTGCGGAAAACAATACCAAATTAAAGGGAAATTGATTTTTACCACCAGACTTTAACACGGGCTATAGCCAAGGTTTTGAAATCTATTTTATTTCCTCTTATTTGCACTAGCAAGTTTGTCACTGTTACCCCCTCTTTTTTGGTTGAATATCTTTTGGGTAGTTGCTTGTATTTTATACTTCAATTTGGAACGTACAGGTATTTCAAAGGCGACACTGTGTTGATTTCTGGTACCGCATCACTTCTGGAGTTCTAGTTCAGACTCATTCCAATGCAATGCAATTGGTCCAGGTGACCTACATCAAAAGAACTTACATCAGTATATTTAGAAATATCTGCATATTCTTTCGAAAAACCAAAACATTATCAGCATAATGAAAGAGGAACCCGTAATAATGCTAAAAGGTAATAGGAGGTTTAAACACTGGTTATCACTCCCAACCACCATGTAAAACGACCCCTGTGTAACAATAAATGTGTGTTGACTGCATAGCCCATGAAGCTACTCCACTGCTCTCCAGGTTGTTTGGCTGGTCTTTAGTTCCTTGTCACCATGAGGCCACCCCCGGTCCCAGAGTCAAACTGCGACGGAACACGACAAGCCACCAAATAGCTTTGTGACCACATGCTGCCCGGCCGTCTGCACCACCGTACCCCTACTGCTTCAAATGAGCTGCAGCTGGAGGGAGAGGATTACAAACAGAGGGCCAGTGAAATTGGTTTCTTAGATTTCCATCTTCCACCGGTCAGACCAGTAGAGACATCACTCCAGGACTCCGTCCCATTTCATCCGATTCCTTTCACTCCCCCCAGCTCTTTCCCTCTATTAGTTCTCAATGTTCTCCCTTAATCCCTGTTCCAATTACTTCCTCCTACCTATTCTTTGCAGTCTGGTGCCAGTGTGGACTCGCGCCACATTCGTCTACCAAGTCCAGCATGCAAACACCCTCTTCTCCTTCATTTGAATTTTACATCAAGGCTATTTTAATCACAGCTGACAAAGCATTTGCTGTCTCCCTCCAGCCTCTGTTATTGTGTTTATCGTTGCCAGATTTGTAACCCAGCGATTTTATTTGATGGAGTATCTTCCATCTGCACCATTTATTTACATGAACCTCATATAGTGCCAGCAACATTCAATTCTGGCGCCAGTAGACATGTGACATTTTTATTGCTTAGCAACCATAGATGATGATAGTTTCTCATTGGGTTTGGACAACTCAGATGACCCACCCACACTCATCCGCATGCACAGGAGAGAAGGTTTGTGTCGTGTGGGAAGTTGTGAGCAGGGCTTGATTAGGGCAGGGTTTGATATTTTAGCACCAATAGGCTCTCTGGTGCTAAACTTTCCAAACAGTTTAGCACCAATTTTCACACCAATATGCACCCTTGTTTCACTAACTGCTTAATAAAGTCTTGAGAGAAGATTCCATCTTCAAGATAACATTACAGATACATGAACAGATACACACCCAACTCCCAAGCGGAAGGCATCCTTCAAACAGGTCTGGAATATTTTTTCCACAGGAGCAATTCAAAGCAGCACATTACTGATAATAAGGGCTGCATGAGCCGGCACCTGTACTGTAACCACTGTGATCCATTACACTTTGATACTCGCCTTGGAACCTCTCACTGGCTTTGTAACTATCCTGCATTCAGAGTATAATTTATGCAAAACCTCTTTGTGATGAAGAGTTCTTTTTTTATATACAGGAAATGACCTGACTACACAGAATATGATTTTTAACATTGTGATTTACTTTTTTTGTGTTTATTTATTTATTTATTTTTTTAATATGCATGTGCATGTATTTTAACCCTTTTTCATCATGGTAATAGCAGTGGGCATTTTGCCTAGGTGTAGTTCAGACTACAAGTTTTATCAATGTGGAAAACTGCTATGCAATAGGAGTTTTATTTCCATCCATACGTATATGCTTAGTTTACTGCAGGAATTGCTTTCCTCCTTAGAAAAAACACTGGTAGAGAAGCAGTGCCTAGGACAAGTCTTTTCGCTCTGCTTCAGTGATTCTTCTTTTACTGGTTTAGCTGTCTCAGAAGCCAACGTCTTTGATTGGACTGAGCCACAAAGATGAAGACAGACAGTTTTGCCTCTAGTTTTTTGGGGGGCTTCCAGATCTTTGCAGTCTATTACTTGTTACACATTTTGTGGTTGCTGTTATTGTTTCTGTGATATAACCTCCTGTGCGAGATCACTGGGAATAACTCATTTTTCCAAGTCAAGAGTACTGGCACAGAAGGGGGAGAGACGTGCTTTTATGATGGTCCAATTGAAGAATCAACCAGAGGGTGTTTCTTAACAAGTGCAAACAGGACATTCTATAATGACAGAAGTCTTACAACTAGAATTGCAGTAGCATTGGCGTGAATGTAACCGATCCATCTTCTCAAATCATTTTCATCAGCTTTCACTTGTGCTTTCTGTTTAATGCTTTAGTTTTTAAATACAATAAAATAAACTCTGTTGGGACGGATGGATATTGATATTTTTCCAGATATGTAGCACAGGCCAAGGTAGAATAATTGTCAGTGCTCTACCTGGATCAGTTATAAAAATGCCTCATTAGCTGCAGGCTGTAGATGTGAGAGAATGGTAAGGGTTAGAAGATGTGTTCCAGGCTTCCTCTCAGCATCCCGAAGAAATTCTCAGCAAACCAGCTCCTGCTTAAGCAATTGCCACAGAGCAGTAACAAATAGAAATATCCAGCAAACTTAGTTTTGTTTAAAAATGTAATTACAAAGATAAAACAGACAGCACATTTTAATAAAAATAGTGACGGTGATGGTAATTAAATACACAATGTTGTTTAACCCTTTAAATTAATAATGTTGATCATGTATTAAATACATCTGACGGGTGAAGCTCTTTTTTATGTCTAGAGTTATGGTTGAAAACCCCAATAAGTAAGAATTATGCAGCTGTTAACCTTGTTGCAGGCTCACAATACCGTGTCATGCCCAGGGGTGTTAGATGATGGATGTGGACTCTGCTGCCAGTGAATCCCTGTGGGAGTCCCCACTAGAGCTGGGGTTATGGTTATAACAAGCGTTCGGTTTAGAGTCAAGACAGTTATGAGGTTAGATTAGTGTAAGAGGCCAGATCTGTCTTTGTTTGACCAGGGCCTTCACCGTGTTTGAAGCACACTCCAAATTAACTGAAGGGCAGATTCGTATCAGGATTAACACAAGTGCAGACGCTTCCACAGAGGGCTGGGAAGGATGGCTAAGCTTTTTTGTTAACTGGGGCACAGGAATCTGAAAGCATCCCTCCACCACTACAGGTCAAACAGGGCCGCAGGGCAAAGTGTTGCCCAATCTTGTGAAAAGAAAAACAAACTGGGTGTCACTCTAACTTTCTGAGTGCCTGCCGATAAGTGTTCTGCTACGGCTATGCATATTGATAAACCTTTGAACTTTATCTTGTCATGTTAGACAAACCAAAATCTACTTTAATCTGTGTCTGGTTACTGAAGTGAAAAACAGACATTTTCAAAGGCATGTATTAAAAAAAATGATATCATATAACATTTATATCCTTCAAGGCAGATACGCACGCTGCTGGTGTTTTTTTGGTTTTGTGTATTTCCAGGAATGGATCCCCATTCCTAGTTTCGGTTAATGCATAGTCAATCCTGGATACTTCCGGAGCGGAGAATTCCTGTAGAACGGCGTCGTCAAAGGAGGACAGGATATGAGGAAGCGAGTTAGAAAGAATCACCACATCCAGAACCATGGGGAGGAACAAAATAACCTCTAGTTATCTCCTGTTTCTTAATGAGCATGCTTTCCAACTCTGAATACATTAGAAAGGATCAATTCTACAGTCACAATGGAGCTTATTCTCCTACTGCAGCTTTAGTGGATTTTCAGGGAGTTTTCACAGCTTATACAGCAGCTGAAAAGCCAGGTGGAAGTCATGCGTGTTGGCTTTGCTTGCATTGTGTTAGGTTTAGTACCTTGTCTTTTACTAGGTGTTGATTGTTCAGTGAAGACTGAGATGAATACATTCTGGGCTTAGTACAAAATCTCTGTGCGTTAGGTGTCATAAATCTCTATTAATGAGTTCAGGAATCATTTTTCCATATGTACATGGTGTACATTGCCAGACAAGTTGCTGCTGTGGAATCGGTGTCCCGAGGTTAAGCACATATCCTCATGCTCAGCCTGTAGACAGGAGGAGCGCTTGTTCTATTGAGTGTTCTACTCGGTATACGTGTTCGTATACGTATTCCATCGTGTGGCCATTTTAATATTACGCCAGGAAGAGTCAATACACGATAGTCATTATTTAGCAACAGATAGTTGACTCAAAGAAAACTGCTCAGAAAATGAAGCCCATTTGTATTTTTTTTTCTTTAAGAATGTGTGCTTTAAGTCAAGATACAGATAATTCAGCCCGTTGATGGGTTTAACGATCTGATACAGCAAAAGTTTCAAGTCTGATTTTCTGTAAGCTGCAGACTGTCTATTTTGACATGGAAGACCATAACAAAATAATCGTTTTATCTACCCTGCTTTCAAGCAGTCTGTTATTATATACAGGTACATTGTAACTCACTGACGTTTTGAAACAAATAGCCTATTGTCAAAACAAAGGCAAGGATTTGAAATAATTGCATTGCACGAATTGTTTCCTATCTGCAAAACTGGCAGTGTTAATTGGTCAGATAATTTTGTTATAACAGCTGTTTCCTCAGATCTGTTCTCAGTTATGCGTTTGCATTGCTTTATTGTTTTGGTATTTCTTGTTGACCCATATATTGTATCATACATTTGATGTACTAATATAAGATCTCTCCCGCATAAGCACTTGGATGGGTCAAGGGTGACATGACAGAAATCATTCTTCTGTCAGTTTGCTTGATTTTCTGTTTCTTTTATTCAATTAATAACGAGCAGTAGATCTGCAGTGTCTACAACAAATATATCAAGGATCATGGAAAAGTGCCATCTCGTCTTGATGTGCATGCGCCATTTTTTTAAATTTTTTAATTTATCATTTGATGGTCCAGGTTACTTTGTGATGGCATTAAATGTAATCCTCGAAGAATCCCTGAAAAATCTAGCGTTCCACGTCCCCACGTGTTGCTACAACTGTTTAAACAACGCCCCTGTCACTTCTGTTTTTATTGTTAACATCCGGACAACTTTTATACTAAGAACTTTAAAGTGGCCGCTCTTTGTACAACCTTAACAAATCGAATTGACCATTCTAATACATGTTGTACCCGTATGACTCTAGATTCTGCCAAGGCAAAGAACTAGGCATAGTCCAGGAGAGGGCATGTGCACGGACGCTTTATTGGGTTGGTGGTTGTTTAATTTAGCGGTTTCTTTTAACGTATTGTCCGTTTACCTTGAGTCCTAGACTTTTGAGTCGTAAATCCAGCACGCCATTTTCTGTTACAATGTATCATTCTTATTACCTAACCTCTTGACATGTTTATAATCTACAGCCCCCGTCTATTTATTTAATACAATTGTACCCTGAATGGAGAAAAAATAAACAGACGGACTAAACACAGGCTCCGATTCTTCTTTTTCTGCAGTGAAAACCCCACCGGGACACAAAGAGTTTTTCACCGCTGAAAATAAATTATTTTGAAGTGGAACCAATCATCTGAGGGATACTTCTCGTTGTCCTAACAACGCAGCTGAATCGAGAAGAGACTCCCTTTTTGTTGAAGATATGTTTTCTTTCTTTCATTCAAAACTGATGATGATGCTACTTTCACGCCCTGTCCCCCCCTATTGTAAAGCGAAACTTTTTTTGTGTGTGTGTTGTCTAAAAGTCCTTACTTTTGAGACGCCGAACACACGGCGGGTGACTCCTGCGCCATGACTTCAGCAGTCTCCCTTCTGTATAGCAGGAGCTTTTAAATGGCTTTTTACTCCCGTTAGCGCTGAAGGGAGAAGAATCCGAAAATTTAAAATCCTGTGTGAGTACAGTGTGAGTGTGTAGTGTGTACAAGTTCAAGCGTGTATAGGCTATTCTGCAGACCCCCATGTTAGCAATGTGAACCTCGCATATGTGTACCGGCAGTTAATCCATCAAAGCCCGCATTTTTATTCACAACAGCAATGTTGAAAACAACTGATTTATCGGCCAATACAGTTCAGTTTCTGTTGAGTATAAAACCAGTCCTTTAGTATATTTTCACTCTTGGAAAGTCCTAGGTTCTATCGTTTAGATTCTAGAACAGTTCTACATACAGGTCCATAAACACCCAAAGGGTTTCCAACAGAACCATCAGGGGATCCAGATTTCAGCGTTTCATACTTGAACCCTAACTGCAAATAGCAAACACCTAACTGTCACTTACTGCAAAACTGTTCGTCACTTTGGGCGTCTGCTAGAGGATTAAATAAATAAATACATTTCGGGAGCCTCCAATGGTTCATTTAAAAATGAAACTGACCCATTTTAAAACAGATTATATAATAATTGATATTTTTCAAGGTTTGATGAAAGTAGGCTGCCCCGCCCCTTAATTTCCTGTGTTACAGTTTACTGAACGACATCGATTCTCAATTTAATAACACGAAGCAGGAGTATTTGCATGGCGCAGGAGATGACAAGCCCTGTAACGCACCTATATGACATCGTCAGGGAAAGAATTCTGGAGCTTTCTGTGTTCCACTAGGAACCCCAGGCCCGGGTCAGGATTCTAAAGGGCGTGTCATTCCTACTTTGCCTATCCATATGAATGACCTTTTATTATAGGTTTCATCAAATATATAGCTTAGGAGCATGCAGCACAGCATACCGTGATGAAACAGTACTATAAACGACGTATTTACATGTCTGCTACAATTGCTGCTTCCCAGTAACATCTGTGCTTTTCATACATACATGCCAGCCAGCCTCCACGGTTGAAGCCGCTTGTTCCACAATGGGAACCATATATGCAGCCTCTCAGGGGGGGCTTTTTACTTGACCAATTTTAGGAGTTAGGTATAAAATCCATTAAACCAATTACTTGGCCAGCACATTACAATTTATTTGCAATTAGTATAGAATGCTTCACTTTCGCTAATAAAGAACGGCAGATGCTACCACAGAAGGAGACCAGGTTTTTCGTGTAATGTGCCTCTTCTGTCATATTAAATATCTGTCTGGAAATTGGGGAAAAGCGATCCCGTTGACCATGTATATATTTTTTTGTAAAGTCTTAGGCAACATATGCAGGTGTTAAAGCATATTGCATTTTAATGAGCTGTTAAGGAAATGGTTCTCTGTGAAGCACCTGCTAAAACAAACTGTAACATGCGTCGTGCTAAATTAATTCAAAACAGCTGTGTAAAACACTCCTGTCGATCAGCTGCACATGCGGTCTTATCATTGTACTGCAAAGTACATTGTTATCAGCACAACGCCATACCTGCCATGTGCAAGGAAACGAAGGCTGTTCCTCCATCACCATGCAGATAGATTTAGAAGCACATATTGAAATGCAAAGCGGTCGTGTAAGTACAGTGCTTTACAAAAGCGTTGATGCTATGTAGCCACAGTTGCAGTTGTTGACAGCATTTGTATGACTCGTAATTAAGGCGTTATCCCTTCAAGGACGAAAGGAGAGGAGCCCGTAGATTGCTAAAGCTGTAAAAACAACAAGGTTCAGGTAACGCATCGGCTGTGGAGACGGGGCTCCTTCTGCGAGACCCGTGTGAACAGCAGAGTGGCGCAGGTTTGAGTCTGACTTCCGGGTGATGTCGTCAGGGGGGGTGTCCCACGAGGGCCCATATGAAAAGCAAATTATTTTATTCAATTGAGAAACAGCCGGTAAGAGCGAAATAATACTTGAACTATAATAGAAATATGGTGGAGTCAGTTGCTTAATGGTTGAAAATCCACACACACACACACACACACACACACCACACACCACACACACACACACACACACACACACACACACACACCACACACACACACACACACACACACACACACACACACACCACACACACGCAGCCAGTGCTGTAGCAGTAGTAGTATTATTTGTTATTGTAGATCGTTTATTTTAGTAGTGTCAGCCCATACAATCATACAACAGAATGAAATCAAGCAACATCGACTAAAATAATACCTTCCTCTAAAAACGAAAGAACAGATGATTATTATTATTATTATTATTATTATTATTATTATTATTATTATATAAACTACACAGGTAAAGTGTAAAACCTATAAGCCCAGCCTGTCCTCTGTTGTCATTTTGTGACATGCTTTGTGATCATTTCTACCGGTATTGTGCTTGAAGGAGCAGGCTTGGTTTAATCAGAACAGTGCAGTGCTTTGGCCGGCAGTCCTGTGCACAACATGCGGTAGCTGGTCGACACCGCGGCAGAAGGAGGACTGAGATTCTGAACTTCAGCGCTGCCAGTTGGTTTGAGATTTTGAAAACACGGGGCAGATGCTACATGATTGTAATCTTAATCGCCCCAGACGTGAAGGTCATTCTGCGTGGTTTTCTCGGGTACTTAATATAGCACTGAGCTAATTTCAGTAACAAGACAAGGTATATTAAGCCGTTTACTTCACGTGTACAATAAATGACTCGGAGAAAAATGTACCTGGGAAATTATAGGACAAAAAAAAGTGTTTTTATTTGAAAAAAGTCCGAGATGGGGAGGATGATATTGACCTTGATGAGCAAAAATACAGATTAATACTCCAAATCAAGTTATTATTAAATAAGCAGTTTACCAAAACATATTGAATGTCTTATTGTCTTAGAATTCAATATTTATGTTACAATTACAAAAAAAAAAAAAAACATTTTTGTGATTTTATGCAAGCAGTTGAGGTTCTAGGTGCAATGTGAATTGCCCTTTGATGTCTCTATCTAACAAGCACAACCCTTTCCTTTGATTCGTTTGATTTTTTTTTTTCTTCTTCGGGATCAAATTGCTGAAAGTATTTCCAAGGGCATGCTTCTGTTTTACTTATTAAAATAACCAAACTTAGGGCTTAGATGGCAAGCCGACCTTTTTGATGTGTTTAAGATGTAAGCAGCAGTAGGCCTCGCTGTTGTTTGAAAGTCCGAATTATGAATTTGAATATAAATTATGAATTTGAATATCAATTATGAATCTGAATATACATATTTGCACGTAATCTGTTTCCCTTCTTGGACACAGCAGTCAGACACACCCCTGTAGTGTTTTACAGATAAACAGCCGCCTCGAGATATCGAGTACCATTCAAGGAGCTGGAATAAAGCCGCGTGCTGTTAGAACATTTGAATAGGCTACGTAATGACTCACATGTATGTCGGAAACGTTTAGAAAAGCACACATAAATGGACTGCTTTTTTCAGCCGTGTTCCGTGTTATGAATGTGTGAAACGGTGTGGCTACTTGTGGGACCTTTTGCTCGTGCTGTTGGATGGGTTTGGAAAAAACACAAAAATAAATAAAATCCACATAAAGTATGCTAGCCGACGTAGGGAGCTATCTAAATTAATGCTTAACTAGAGCTCCTTATTATAACTTGTTTTAGGTAAGAACGAAAAAACTAGGAACTCAGAAAAAAATATATGGAAATGTTTTTGATGAGGAATAGCAAGCACTTTTCCTGCTGTTTGCAGGTCTCCTAGCGACCGCAAACAAAGGCAGGACAGATTTGGAGTTTCCCGCGGAGCGGCGGCCATGGCGGCTCTTTGATCTATGACTGGAAAATAGCTGAGCGTGCACTATTGCCATTTCTTCTTTATTTTATCTGAGGTGGTTTTTTTTCGAAACAGCCAAATCGTCATCTTTTTTTGTGGAATCGGTCTTCACAAATCAGCCATGGCGACGCGGTTTATTGAAGTCGTTACAGTTTTGATTTGCATTCTACATGGTTTATTTGGTACAGGAGATTGGAACAAAACATCATGAATCAATGATCTGTGCCGTCTGTGTTTTTAGTATCGGAAAGAATAATTACTTTCAGGAGATGGCTTGACAGTCGCCTGAATCTACCCAGGGGTGCGCGGGCGCGCGCGCACACAATGAGCCTTGCATTTTCGCTTTGTATCTACCTCTGTGGAGAAGTTGCGAGAAAAAATAAATTGCATGCATAATCGTCAGTTTGCAATGTTTTTTTTTTTGACAAACTCTGCTTTTTTTGTGACTTTTGGCAGAATTGAAGAATATTCGCTCCTATGCAGTTTTTGAGACAGATCTAGTGCAGTGCATATAATGTGACCATTCAGCATCTGTTATGGTTTGCAAAATAGAACGGCATTAATTATTATTATTATTATTATTATTATTATTATTATTATTATTATTATTATTATTATTATTATTATTATTAACATACTGTTAATGTATGTTTTATATACGCTAAGTTATTTATTTGATTTGTTTTAATTCTGGGAAGTGCTTTGTGAATATGGTCCAAGGTATACGATGTCTTTAGGAACAATATACTGTCAGGTCATTCCCTAAGCTGTGACAGATCTAGATAACGTTGTCCTGTTTAGATCATTAAAATCGATAGACCCATATAGTTTAAGGATGAATACATTGCAAGTTTAATGTGTTTATGTTTCCCTTACCTATTCTGAGATTGGCGATCATTCTGAGTGGTTCGGAGTTCTTTGGGAGTTGCTGGCAATGAACCCCTCGGTTAAAATGTACGATGAAGATATTTTTCCCTTAAAGGAGTCAGAACCAAACCCGCTCCTTACGTCACAGTATGCCCACAAGCCTGTTATTGCTCTCCATTGACTCTGAAAGCAGTTTTTTTCAACCCACCACTAGTTTCAGAGACTGAGTGCAGTCATCACACATCCTTAAAGGGGCGCACTTCTGGGTGATTCCCGCATTAATAACTGACGCGTATTATGTTGTGTCATTGACGAACTGGCAGTGGCTGCAGAAAAAGAAAACGAGACAATATGGGTCAAAGGTGGCTGAATAAGTTTTTCATCTGAATGATAATATAACATGGAGCACTTGGGGTACAACTTCTCAAAAACATCAAAGCTACCAAGGTTAAAGATCACTGTCTTTATTACCCCCTTTGCATGGCATGTGATTGAAACGATGCTTGTGCATAATATCTCTAATGAGCTGTGAAATTATTGTATGGTTATGGATTTTCTTTTTTTCAGTGTTGGGATTGCAATTGAATCCTATACTTAAATAACATGTACCTTAATTAACTGGATGTGGGTTTATGCCTATACTTTGCTATGCAGGTGTTGGGGGAGAGGGGGAGTGACCTGGAAAGTATAGGTATAATAGGATTGCCTCTATGTAAGGCATGCATACAGATAGATAGCACTAAATCATTGCCTTAACATGCGTTTCTTTCAGTACTGCACATCATGAGAGATCTGCACAGCGAATGGAGGTCCACGCCAGCTATGATTTAATGGTTCATTATTTAATTGGCTGGAACCCTTTTAACTCCTAATAGGTGTTTTTCTGATTCAAAAATATGAGTTGGTTTATGGCCCTCTGTTTTCTCCATACAGTATAAGCTGGACTGCTGGTAATATACAGCATTCCAATTCCATTCCAATTGGTCAGGAAGTGCATAGCTGTGCATGTGACTAACATCACTGTCTCAATAGGTTAAATCATGATTCAGTATCCGAGAATTAGAACAGTACAGCATCTTCATGCTTGGGGGCTCGTTTTCAATGAGTCTATTGGAAAAGTGGTTCTGTATAGGTGTAAAAGCCCCCTTGTGTGGTCTGATTCCTTGGTCTTCATTGAGAATTCCTGCAGTGCTGGCCAAGTTCATCCGGGAAGAATGTCTCACAACATGAATGTTTATCTGTCAATACTGCAGCAAACAATACCTGGAGCTATAGCTGGCATCTACAGTTTTACAAATGTTTTATCTGAAATAAAATCAATGCTTTATCGCCGGTCTATCTTTCAGTTTGTGGTTGCAGCTCAAGCTCCGCAGGCCTCCAGCTCTTTGCAGAGTTGTCACTTTCTCTCTCGTTCAGACACAAAGTAGAAACCTGTTAACCCCTTGAGTTCTGGCTGTTCATTTCGACTGATTCAGATGCTGACGTGGGGCTTGTTAGTCCAGAAGTCCAGTTTCATTTCTCTAACTAACGCAGAGATCTGTCTCTTGCTCAGATTAGTTTGGAATAGACAATACAAATATACAATCTCACCTGGATTCTTTTTTATTGTTGACCATTTTACATGACTCTTAGATAGGCAAAGAAAGATAGCTACTGTTCATGACAAGGGTCTATCTCAACTCACCCCATCTTCAAACAGCTCCAGTCTTCAGTGTGTTGTTTAGCATGACGAGATGTGAGAAGTATTAAAATATGATATTGTTTAAAGATCACGCCTACATTATAAAATGGAAGCAATGTGGGGACGATTACCTTCAGTTGAGCACAATTTCACAACTGGGCCTACATATGATTCACTACACATCAAAAAATAAGAATGTTGCAGTAGACAAGTTCATTTCTGCAAATGTACCCTGTGGTAGTTACCATTAAAGGTGAAACAGCTTCCATCGGAAATATATCTTGATTGTCAGTCACTTGTTGCACATTCCTTGTCCTTTTGCAAATGTAAGTATGTGCTGAGGTGACTGCATGCACTGAGCATCCTGTGTGGAATCTTCCTGTTCAGAGGTGATGGAGGCACTGGAGTGTCTCAAGGGTTACTGCACTCAGTGATGCACACTCTTTCTTCTATTCGCTGGTTCACCCAATCAATTACTATATAGATATTAGGTGAGTTTTTTTTAAAATTCCGTCTTTGCAACACAGATTTCTTAAAAAAAAAATCTTTGCAAAGGACAAACTGGAAAAATAAAGTAAGCAAAACTGATGGTTTGGTGTCTACAGCTTTTGGATTGTTCACTTGATGTAAAAAAAAACGTTCTTGCTTACACTCTAACAAAAATAAAGATTAAGCTGTCGAGAGCAGACAATTCATTTTCAATGGGAATCTAATGAGTTTCATGTCTAAGAACAAATAGCTTGACTGTTCCAGATTGAGCTCATTTCTTGACCAATTTAATAGTTATCCTTTGGATGGATAAGATGCTCAGGGGTATACCACTCACAATTTGAGGAATGAGCTTTGCCTTGATTACTGTAGTCAAACTGAAAAAAAGGAACACGTTTTTCTTAAGTGTAAAATCACTTTGCATAAACACTGAGTGAAAAAGCAAAAAGCCCAACAGAATCCTTTTACATCTGAACCAGGAAACATGAGTAGATTTTTGTATCTGTTTGATACACCAAATCCAATCTTCATCCTTTAGAAAAATAACAGTGCACTCTCCATACAAAGCTGATCCACCAGATTCCTGTAGGGCTGCAGCCACATTTCTTGGCACATAATCAATAGGTTTGCAATGGGCCTCCTCGTGGTGTTTTTGACCAGCCATCCATTAAAGGTGATGATTACTTTTTGAGAAGCCATCTATCCAAATGAGGCGGCCGAGGTTTAATCAGGTTAAGGTCAGGAGAGGCCAATGAGAAAGGCAACCCCTGTTGGTTTCAGGCTCATCGAACCACTCTGGCTCAATGGATAGACATTATCATCTTAGAACTGATCACACACCATCCACACCATACACCATCTGCAGTTGATCTGTAGTATGTGCAGTACTTTGTTTTCAAGTAGAATCAAGGACCACGAAGCATTGTGCGTCCAATACAAAGCGGCCCAGATCTAGCTTGTTATCCCTGGTTCAGTCTGGAAACTCCATAGAATATTTATTAAAGCTTAGACGAGGTAACACTACTACATAATACATATCTTACTCCACGTGATTTGGCCTTTGACCTCGCCTTTCGAGGTACCCCTGCCATAAATTAGCTTGCAGATAAATGGACAGGCTGACCATAGGGAAACCACGAGCAACAGGGCAGCATAGACGAAGCCAAAAAGCAGGTGGAGGTTGAGGAGGAGGAGGCAAACTTTGGCACACAGTAAGGGCATCATGGATTGAGGTAAGATATATTTTAATATTCACATTTATATAGCACCTTACATCACATGTACCCCAAGGTACTTTACACAAAGTTGAAAAACTTAAATAGAAGATTTGGTAACAGAAAGATGGACCTTCTTTGCCAGTCATTGGACCAATTGTTTATCGAAGGACAAATAAGATACTAGCTGTTCGACTGATCATTTGTTCTGGTATTGGAAGCACCTAGCATTGTCTAAACCAATACCGTGCTATCAGCACCTTGGACAGCTAGCAGGGCAGACTCTAGGCGCAGTGCTTTCTAGATTGGGCTCCAATAATTCCATGCATTTGACAGTGTTGGGATAGAGGGAATTGACCTAGGAAGTTTGAGGTCAACAGAACTTCCTGAAAGTAAACAAAGAGCTTTGGTAACCCAGAAAGTTACCAGATCATTAAAAATGAAAATGCAAGTTTGTTATTTTATATATAAAAAAGAAGAAATATGTGTGTGTGTGTGTTTATTTCAGAAGTGTACACGTTACACCTTACTTCGCTATAAATCCTTTACACACAGGAGGCTGATGTCACATCCTTTTCAAGTCTTTGATGATCTTTGTGCCGTTGGAGTGGAGCTTTTCTGTTTCAATGTATAGAAAGGAGACTGGAACAATAGCTCATGGAAATCCATTAACAGCTGCAATCAGTGCCTGCATTATTGTGCATATTGATTAATGCCTTTCAGGCGCAGACCTCTGCAGCCCTTGTCTTCCAGAAAGGTACTTCAACCTGTACACAGACTGATCCGTAATTGTTCTCTGAGAACCTTAAGGGTCCCCTGATGAACTACAGATGCTGGGACGAGTCAGGCACCATATATATATATATATATATATATATATATATATATATATATATATATATATATATATATATATATATATATATATATATATATATATATATATCCAATGATATATTATGCTGTATTACGTAAACATATGGACGCGTTAGTGGCTTTTTGAATGGGAAAACAAGCCAATGTACAGCTCTGTTTTATAGATGTTCCACTGCAACAGCACAGACAAAACGAGAACATTGTCTGCATGGATATACGAGTGTGATCGTTGCCTTTTGCTTGAGTCAGGTTGTTTTTCAGCCACAGGGGTCTCACCCCTGGAAATCAGGCGCTCTCTGATTGAAAACAGCGCTTGTAATTAGACAGTGCTCTATTTGTAACCCACTTGGCTTACATTAGTATGCAAAGCTGCCAGTCAGCTAATCTCGGCAAACCGTTTGTTTCCTTAATTGCCCTCTTAGGACAAAAGTGAAGGGGGGAAGTAAGAATAAAGTAAGACACTAGGTGATCGGGGAGGAAGGGGCTGCTCACATGAAGGGGACCCTTTTCCCTTTTAGCAGAGAGGTTAAGTCCAACTAATAGCCCTAAATAAAAACAACAAATAGATAGTTCATTGATAGAACTGCTGTCATCGATTAATAAGGAACTGCAGGTACATTTATGAGAACTGAAATGACTTTAGTACACATTATTCAGTACAGACATAGACAGGAACCTCAAACCACAGAGCAATTAGACTTTCCCATTTCTAAAGCCTGCATTGCTCATATAGACGAACTGAGGCAATTACAATCGAATTGTTTTCTATACGGTATAGTCATAAATAAGATATGATAAAACACGTAAGCATACTATCATTCATGTTTTTCCGATTGTGAAACAATGGACAATGAAAACGTGTTGCTATGTTCTCCTGCCTCCCTACCTGTTTTAGATCTTGTCTCAGTGATCAAACCCTCTGTTTCATGCATTCAAAGTCCAGGCTTGACTGAAGCTTAAGGCGAGGATTAAATCCCCAAAGGATATATATTTCTAGTCTTAGAGGTATGATCGATTATCTTTAATTTCCAAAAGAATATGCCATCATTTATTCATGTTGTTTTAATTATGTATAATCAAACACAGCTACTTCCTGAGATAATAATCCAATGATAATTGTCTTTTTTTTTTAACACACGCGTTATATCACGTGTCTTTCTCCTTCTGCTGCTGGCAGGGGACTGCATTTAATTACGAGTCCTAATGATGTTCAGACTAATAAAGCCGTTATATTACATGCGCCCTAAATGATTTCATCACGACCACAATCAATAGCAGCGCTACTGTGTGTGTTATCACTGTAAAACGCATTCCTTAATTATCGTGTGCTTCTGTACTAAAGTCAATTACACGATTCGTTCAATACATGCTATTTATTTGTAACATTACAAAGTATTGGAATTAATATGCCGATTGTGTTCTTGGGCGTTCCAGAACCTACTTGCAATGCTTCTGTACAGTGACCTTTGGGATTTCTGTATGGACTCTTGCGTTATATAAAGAACTATTATTATAAGAGAGTTCTGCATACTGGATTAAAAGTAGAAACGTTCTGTTTCAATAAATACGTGCTTCATTGCAGGAACCCGGGTCGAATATTGTTCAACAGTTCTAAATACAACGCCACTCCAACACTCGTTTCATGTGAGATCAAATCGTTCTGTTTAGAACCATTTCAAAAGAACGCCGGTTGTTCAGTATAATGGTTCTAGAACCTGCTCACAAGGGTTCCATGCAGAGAAAGCATTTGATGGAAGGAAATGGGAATCGTAGGTTATTGTGAATTAAAGATAAGATATTGATTTTCCATATTTAGCCTGTACATGCTGCAGTAAAATCACATTACCTACACAAGATGGACGGGAAAATGGTGAGATTTCCCCCTTTCCATAACCGAGAAGGGATAACAGGAACAGTGTTAATACCAGCAGACAGACAGACAGACAGACAGACAGACAGACAGAGGAGCGCTACTTATATAGGGCCTGTGAAGTACATAGGAAGACCTATAGGTTTGTCAAAATGTGTGCGAAGACCCCAGGTCCGACTCCTAACCTTCATTTGAAATGGATTGCCAGTGAAGTGGTGTAATCCCATCAAGTCGAGCGCTTTGAGTAAGGACGAAGGCTATTCTTTATATATGAATTCATATTTCCTACTTCTTAATGTGGGGTTTGCAATACCGATATATGACATGTAGCAATGCGATGACAAATACAATGGCTACTCTAAAACTGAATAGCTGTTCATCGTTTTAAGTCGTTGACAGCCTTTTGAGGCTTGCAAGGTGTTTGTTTCTGTGTTAGAGATTGTCCTGTATTGCGCGGTACTTTTACAGTTCAAATACTTTTAAACGGTCTTGCTTGATGTTTAAAGGGTCGCGTGTTTTTTTAAGAATAAGGTAAGCAAGCTGTTCTCTTCAGAAGTACCGTTTTGCTGTCACTCTGTCATATATGAAGCGTAATGAATTCATCTATCTGGCGAGGCTTGTCATGTCAAAGCTGACTGCGGTGCCATCGTTTTAAAGACCTGTCAGGCACTAGCACACCTGTTTGAACATCCAAGCTCTGCAGCAATCGAAAGCGGTGTGCTTGTATTCGCACATTTAAATGAATTACACGTACCCGCAAAACCACACAAAATATAAAGAATAGCGCTAGTTGTTCGTTTAATTGTGTTAGATTTTACATTCTGTTACAAAACTGCGCACCACAAACACACATTTCTGGTAATGCGTTTCAGAACTGTGATTATAATGCGTTCTCGTTTGGCCACAGGTCAGGAAGCCTGTATTGAAATCAATATACACAGCATTTTGAATTTGCTTTACCATCAGTTTTTAACAAGCGTGGTCTCTTTGGGAGGAAACAGTTACTTTTCCGTTCGAATGGCGCACATTCGAAACACAGGTCATTTGTTTTGCGAAACTTTAGTTTTGTTTTTACTTAAATCATTCGTTTATGACCAATCAAACCTATCATCAGCATCATCATAATTACTTAGTCGTAATGGTCGTAATCGTAATAGTATTAGCCTATTTAAAACTGTCCATTTGACTCCGGGTTGTTACACTATAAATGAAAAAAACAACATTCCAATGAATCTAGAACGTGTAGGAATACGTGTGCGTGTGCGTGTGCGAGTGCGGGTGCGTGTGTGTGAATTCAGCAAATCGTGTTAAATGTAACAAGACAATGACTGGAAGTTGTCATTAAAATAAATTAATAACTTTCTAATGATTAACAACTTCATTTTTTGGGGGGAAATATAGACATTTAAAATGGGCGAGGGAGGTACGCACAGTGTGACTGTGGCTATTCAGCACGTTCAGTCTCTTATATGATGCCTTTAAACTATTAGCCTTATACCTAACATTTCGATATGAATGAGATATGAATTAAATTTGAATCGGCGCACTTTAATGACAATCAAATGACCTTTCTGAATAAAAGAAAACTGAAAGCCCTAATGTTGAATAATTTAACATCATCTTACGCAGCAGATTTGAAAAACGTTTGGCTATTTTGTTTAAATGCTTTGAGAATAGATGGGCATACAAATCAAAATGAACATTAGATTACAGCGCGTATGAATACTAATATATGTTTAAAAACAGTTGCACACGATTTATGTAATTTAATAAACATTTTATATTACAATTAATTAAAGTCCTTTATGATAAAAAAATCTTTAACTTTGTATTAACGAAATTAAACTCTCTTCACTTCAGAGGGTACATTATTATTATTATTATTATTATTATTATTATTATTATTATTATTATTATTATTATTATTATTATTATTATTATTAGTAGTAGTAGTAGTAGTATTAGTATTATTATTATTGTGCTGTTGATGTTGTTATACCTAAACTTAATAATAAGAAATATGCATTTAGACGAGAAATCTTGGACCCAATTTGTAGTTTTTGAAGAAATAAAATGAGATAATGTAGAATACAGAAGAATAAAGGAAAATAAATTGATAAATAGACTCAATACCACGATGCCCGAATTAACTATGTAGTAAATGACATCACAAACACGCGAATCGATTAATGGGTGTATTTACTATGGCATCGAAAGCCTGTAAGTACCTTCGCTGTTTGTTTTCAAACACACTTTCCCTTGACAAAGGCATGTGAACACACCGAAACGTTGGGAAGTTGGGTCTTTTGAGCAGAAACTTTTTTGAGTCTATCTATCTATCTATCTATCTATCTATCTATCTATCTATCTATCTGTCTATCTATCTATCTATCTATCTATCTATCTATCTATCTATCGGCAATAGTTTTTAGGATTGAGATAGATAAAAAGAAAAAAAAAACATAATTTAGATTTTTCATTTAACATCATGTAATCAAAGAGACTACAAAATTATATTGCAAAAGTCTACCGGAAGCATAATGGTAGTATTACATGTTTGATTTCGAAATGTCACATGTTTAGCGTCAGTTTTTCGTTAAGTATATGGATCACTATAGCGGTGTGTACTTCAATATGTTAATGTAACGTTATTCAGCAGGTTTCATTCGACTGTATAAGGAGAATTAATTCATTCTATATATAGGGTGATGCAAAACCTTTGGCCATAGCTGTATATCTATCTATATAGCAAAGGGTTGGCTACCGATTATTTAAAACAAATTAAAAATAAAATAAGATCTTATTTCCAAGATTACAAGGCTTAAACAGCCATTTGAAAACAACATTTAAACAACATTGTGTGACACCGAGTCTCCAGTGTCCTAGTGACAAAGGGAACCTAATCCCAGTGATTTATACAATGCTTATGACCTTGTTTACACGGACTTGTATAAAGAGCGCACGCCTACGTTCCAAGCGATGTCCGGAACCTCGCAAAAAGGTATTTCAGAACATTTAGAAGAAAACTATCAGGTTGACACGTTAAAAACGTGGATCATTTTCCAAAGTAGAAATTGATGTGTTTAAAAACAAATTATATTTAGTCAGTTAGTTAGTTTTAGCATATAAATCTTATAATCAAGTGGCTTATTTGAATGTATCGATATGCGCTATGTGTGTGTGTGTGTGTGTATATATATATATATATATATATATATATATATATATATATATATATATATATATATATATAACATACACACACATGTAGATGTAGCATATACATGATGAAGAAAGGAAGCATTAATGGTTATAAATATGTATTTATGATTTTTCGACAACACAGCTAAGAGATATAACACAGGAATTATTAAAACATAATTAGATGTAATTAAATTTTATTAAATGTGTAACGCCATGCAAATTGCGCTATTAGGCAGTCATTTCTGTTCGTTTTGTGTTTTGGATTCATCATATACACCGAAAGACAGAGGGATCATGATCATGTGTTGAAATGTTTCAGAAGATTTGTGTTTAAACATTTGGTTGACAGTGTGCAGGGAAACAGGGAAATACCGGCCCTTGGAGTTATTTATATAAATGCTGGGTTACATTTGATGTGTTTGGGTCGCTTTCATTTGAAATCGTTAAACTTGTTAAAGCAGCATATGTTTTAATACGTTGTAACAAATACACATAGAAAAAAAACCCATTATTATTAATCATAAACGGTATTTTTTTTTCATAGGGGTGCAGAAAATTATTTTTTTAAATATAAGTCTTCTGTCAAAGCAGTAACCTATAATATTCCAAGTCGTTAAATTAAATTAATCAATATACAAACGTATCTTCATATTTATGATTATTTATAATTCTTTTCAATGATGTCTTTCATAATGCAATAGGGTCCCTTTCTCATAGCCATAGATTAAGTGCGGTTTATTTATGTCAGTCATTTAAACAGCGAGCTGTATATTAATCACATAAGATTAGACTACAACTCACGAATGGAAATGTATGTAGACTAATTAATAGCAATTTCCTACGTGTCATTTGCATAACCGCTGCAATTCGATTTTCTGAAGCGCTCCATAAAGGTTCAGCCCGGATCCGCGCGATGTTGCGGTATGTGTTCCTGTTTGTTTTGCCAGGGTGTATTCATGTCGTTTATTTGGTTGCCGCACTAATATGCCTACCAAAAACGCAGGTACAGAGGTCTAGGTTTTATATTACATATAACCCTGGCACAGAAGCAAGACTGGTGAATTCACTGTGATAATTTAGCGATGAAATGACTTATATGGGAGAATAATTTCGACCAATGTTGGTACACTTTGGCTGAACACTGAAGATTCGATTCAACTCGTTCTACGTGAGTTTTACCTAATGTACCTTTAAATCAAACATTTTTTTTAAAGGCATCGAGAGACATTCTAAACTTTTACCACAGTGCTAAGTTTGCACCATTGCTATTGTCAAATTAAAAACAGACTGCTAGAGAACAAACAACTACGGTACATAGGAGCTTAGTTAAAAAAAAGTTATGCTTTTAACATCAATCTTTTGTTTTCTCTATAGAAAAAAAATAAACGGATGTTAATTTAGCACCGAGGTAAACAGTTGAATATGGCCGAAGTGCTCAACCCCTTGCTTTTCGTTTGCTCAGACAGGAGCGACTCTCTCCGACACAAGCAGCTTTCTTTCTAATCCCAGCTAATTCATTCTGAAGCTGTTTCTCTGACCTTTCCTGACCCTCATTTGGGACCAATTAAGGACAGTGCTCTGATACCGAGCCCCGCGCTGTCTCGTTCAAAGTATGCCGATTCAACAGGTCTTCCGCTCGCGCTGTCTGGTCAGTAGTTTTCAGAGAAACCCGACAACTAAAACGGTCTCTTCTTCGAAGCAGGAGCCCGTTGTGCTTTCAGAGCACAAGAGTGTCAATCGAGTACTTCCAAAGCCTGATCTCTTTGTTGGCTTTATGTATGACGTCCATACTTGTTTCTTAAAAATAAGTTAAAGAGAAGTAAAACATAATAAAATAAAAATCAAAAATCCCTCTGAGCTTCACCTTCTCTGGGGTGTTTAGTCTACCAAGGAGTTTGTTTATTCAAATACTAATGGGAATTTCGTTTCTAATCTTTCAGAACCCACACACATACACCCAAACACCGGAACAATTATATAAATATATACACAATCTCGGATTCTCATGTTACAAACTGAACTTATCTTCAGAAGGCATACATTTCTGTCGTACTACAACTGCTATAACTACTAATGCTACTATTAGCCTGCTAATAATTTAAAGAGGTTAATTGTTTTATTAGATAGATAGATATTAACATGCTATTACAAAGCTTCAAATATGTTAATTTATTTTTGGTGTCACTTTATCTATAAGCATAACACTTTAAACTTTGGACAACACATGAATGAAAAAAAAAACTGTTAACACAGCAGCACAGGGCAGCGTTTAATGACTTGATGAGACAACTTTCTCTTTTTTTAATTTTCTCTTACAGTGCAGTGCCAGTCTCCAACCTGTCTGTTTTCTCTAATCAGAATCCATAGGAAGTGGATGAAACATCACTCAGATTAGTCAGAGGGCATTTCAAAGCCTTTTTGCTTTAATTAAAACTCTTTAGTGGCAGCTCTTCAAACACAATACATCTTGGCTTTGTTTAAGGTTTTATTTGAAATGAATATTATATTTTTTTCTTCTCAAGAATAGTTGGTATCCTGTATCGCATTTGAAATCTCCTCTGTTCACTTTGTATCTGTTCAGGAATAGCTCGTCTCTCCAGTCACTTTTGAGATGTGGCAGTGTGAGTTCAATCAAAGAGTTCATCTATAATTCAATGCCATGTTTACAAGCCATTTGTAAACTCAGTTAACCAGGTGTGGTACAGGTCTACCCGACCCAGTTTATTTGTAACCCTGTGAATCACTGTAAGTAAGTTGCATCGAATTGCTTTTTTATTTTATACATAAAAAAGTTGCTGTCCTGACTTGCATTTCGAGTTACCTATCCAATAAGATGAGTGTATCCCAATCTCAATAAAATAACATACAATAAATACAGCAAAGTTCAGGAGTGACAAATGATTGGAATATTCCCAATGATAATGATCTGATGAAAGGAGCAGGGATCTCAATAAACTTGTCATTCAGTCTTACATGGTTCAATCATATCGGAGGGATTTTACATAACTATGAGCCCATGTTCTAATCCTCAAAGGGATCTTGGTGGTACTTGGCTTTGCACTGTAGTCATTGAAGGTCACAACCCTGCAGGAAATATGGGCTGCCATGGCAACACAGAAATAGCTTCTAAAGGCTTAGCATAATTCCTCCCTAATAGAAAAATAACAGCAGCAAATCCCGTCCTTAGTGAACTGGCTCATTTGATAGAGCCAGACTCCCACCTGTGATCCACCAGAAGTAACCTGTCTGCAAAGACCATTACTATCCAAACAATTGCAAAAAAAGACTTTGAACACTGTAATTACCGCCAATGCTTGGCAAACGTTTTGAGAGTTGATTTTTTGTTCTACCTGTCTCTGAAGATATGCACGTGCGCCTCGGTACGGTTGTGGATTTAAACTAGACCTTGTCTATATGGGAATGAAACACAGCTGTAACTTAAAGCTGTCTTCTCACCTTGCTCCAAGAGACAAACACACAGTCAGCAGAACAGAGGTCACACCCACACTTTATGAAGTGTCTCTAATTACTGGGCATTGCTGAAGTTAGTTAGTGTAAATACAGGTGTACTTACACATAGTCACAATGTTATTATACGTAGTTACAAAGCACTTCATGTGTACATCTTTTTGCATGACATAAATTCAACCCTAACCCTTTTCTGATACAATTGTGTACTTACATATATCCTGCAAAAAATATTTACACATAAGTACATTGTAACTATGCATACTAACATTGTAATTGTGTGTAAGTACACATGTATTTACTAAGTAACTACTATGTAAATACACAGTAATTAGAGACACTTAATGCAAAGTGTTACCCACCATGGAAAATTGCTTTCAACATTTTTATGAAAAGAATTTAGCATTAGATACCTGCATCACACCTCAAAGATCAATATCATCCAAGCATTTGAAGGTCAATAGTTATGTAAACTTCGGAGAGCAAAACCTTTGATTTGGTATCGGCGGTACTGCAGATTATCTCCAGATTTTCACATGCAGAACTAAAACAATGACTAAATAAATAAATAAATGAATAACGATGAGCGAGGGAAACAGCAACGTTTTCCCCCAGGCATCTTTTGCTTTGTTTTTGTTCTCAATTCCCATCTGTACTTAGTACAACCTTGGGTGGATTTCATCAGAAAAATCCTTATTTCCCTCTTCTGTAGAGACTTTCAATCACAGATTCTAGAGGGCCAGTGCATATCCGGATTCAATGAAGGGCTGACAGAGTGTTAACACAAATGTCTCACATGTGTGCTTATTCAGGGCGGTGTTCTGGGGCTTTGATTGAATGGAGCTACAGAACCAGTAAACAAGACAGTGAGTCTGTTTGTTTTAGCATTTTTCCTAAAACGTACAATTAGACGGCTGCGGCTGTAATGCGTAGTTTGGGGCATCAGAAAACGCATTTTAATTGGACGTTGCGGAATTAGCTAAAATTAAGGGTACGCTAATAAAAGGGAAGTTATGACACAGTCCAGCACCTTGAATGCTTGCGATACAGGCCTTGGCATGTTTGATGGAGAACAAAGGTATTTCGTGTTCGTTATGCACAGACACCTGGGGTATGGATGGTAAAAGAGTGTACCTTGGAAGATGAGTTTTGACTCTAGCTGGACTCTAATATATAAGGTTAAACACCCAGCTGATGATGACATTGGCATTTGGTTTCAGAGAAGGGTCTGGTCCATCTGACCAGCAGTCCCCATAGCCCTTCAGATAATATTTGCTCTTGCCAGCCTCCAAGGTTGGGGTGAGGAGGTTCCTTGTTGTTCTGGACACTGTGGATCCTCCACGCCAGCTGGCTACTAGCCCACAGCGGGGTTCAGTAGGTGATTCTTCAGGGAAAATTGGATATTGCTTAATTTCTTTGAAGTAAGATTAAATTCTGAGTTATTAGTTTTGTAACAATAACCTTGCGGTAAACATATATATATATATTTTTTGTACTGCTACAAACAAAACAAATCTGGGAACGGTATTCTTTTGTGGTCTTCAATTTCCTTTCTGGAGAGGAGGGTAATAATATTGACGGTGACAATGATGGCATTCTGTATTTTAACAGCCTGTCTGTCTGTCTGTCGGTCTGTCTGTCTGTCTGTCTGTCAGCTCGTTGTATGGATGTGACCAGCCTGTTGTAGCTTCTTATCCTGATGTCCGTGTCACATGAGCCAAACGCATTTCTTCTGCCAGTAATTCCGTTCTGGAAACCATTGTTATTGAGCCAGCAGGTGGGTCAATCAAACCGGATTACACAACCACATGGGAACAATATTCAGGTAAGAATGGATGGGAGTTACATTCTATATATAGAGTGGTGATTTTACAGGGTCAGTATAATTCTGTAACACATTTATTTTTTATTACTAAAGGCATCAGTTGGATACAAATGGTATAATAAATCCAAGGTAGCACTTTACCCACTGTTTTTACGTTTTGAGTTTTAGGCTGTGATTGCTGATGTGAAAATCTACATAAGCACCCATGAAATGATATATACTACCTTTTAAATAGGTAGGAAAATGAATGATCATGTCCAATCACAGACAGGTCAGTTATATAATGAAGTACTTCAGGGTCTGGATGAAGGTTTAATTGTTTCAATTAAACAATTTAGAACAGGGGTGGAGGAAAGATCAGCAGTGGAAGGGCCAGCTTTGGAAACCCCTGTTTTAATGTCTTTAATACACAGTTACTGTAACTCATAAACAGTGGAACTACTAAAAGAAACTTATTTTTCAATGTCTTTGGTCACAGTGTACCCCCAGATACACAAAATTCCAACTTCACATCCAAACTCGTGAGTTTTATCTCATAAAACACCACATACTGCTGCAGTGGGATCAAGAGAAAAACAAGCATTCAATTAAAATACAGAGCTAGCTTGAAAACTCAACACCAGCACAATGGCAGCTTTACCGGGTTAAGCAAAGTCTGTATTAAAGCATACGGGGCCTGCAGAAGGCCAGCTGGAGAATTACAAAGCCCTTCACATCCATTTACTCCAGTAATAAGCAGCAGCTAAGTACAGTGGAGGACCCACTTATTACACATACATCTGTGACTGGCCAATTTGCCTTGTAACTCGCAGCAGTTCCATGGTGCATTACCGGCAGCCAACACAGCCCTGGGAGTCACCTGCAAGAAATTAAGTGGTAGCGGGGTGTGAGGGGTCTGCAGATCAGGAAATGCTGTCGCCTGGACTTAATTAAGCACAGTAACCAAAGCTTGCTTTTCTGAACATCAAACACTTCGCAACATCCAAGTCTCTTGTGCTGGAGTAGCTTCTTATGGGCTGTTGAGACCTTTAAGACGGGGAGCAAACAGGACCGAGTCGTTCAAACATGACCTCTGTGTCTCGGCAAGACCTTGGGGGGGGACGGGACTAGAGGACAGCGGAATTAACCCCTTGTTGGGTTATCTACACAGCTTCAATTGAACATGTCAGCCCTCCACTGTACCTTCTGTACGATGATATTAAGTCGGTAAAGTAAGTTTGACCATACCAAGCTGTGAGTTCCCATTCTTGCCTGTGCTTGACTATGCTTCAGCTAGACTTAACATCGCCTCCCTATGCACTTCATTACTATGGTATGCCACTGTAGCCTTTTATGAGGGAAAGCTCACTGTTAGGGTGACTGTGTGTGTTTTTGGGTACAGGGACTAACCTGCGGAAGTCCTGTACATGTAAGCATATGGTTGTGTTTATGCATATCACAGAGAGGTGTTAAACGGTTATTAGCCAAACAGAAATATTTCCGCTACTTTACAAAAGGCAACATTGCCAATTGCCCCTCCCTGTTATCAGTTGTAAGTTAATGCTTGTACTATTTTCTATGATTAATGATGGAGATGCTTTTGAAAGTAGCAGTAAATAGACAGCCACTGTCTGCCTGTGCCACCCTGTGGATGTGGAACATCTCCTGGGCAGCAGGGAAGAGAGGGCATCGGGATTCGTAATAAGAAACAGAATAAGGAAAACAAAATATTAAAAGGGTGGAAAAAAAAGCTACATGGTACCTTTTGATGATGTCTGCTGAAAAGATGTAAGGGAGAACGGTTTGCACAGATGAAAGTGAATAGGGGTGCTTAATGTATTTAAAAGTAACTTACACCATCTTCAAGAGAAGCTCTAATTCACTGAGGGCTGGGACAGTATGACTGCTTGGACTTGATGGCGGTCTTACCGGTAATAAGCAGAATAATAATATGGACAAAAAATAAAGGGGAATTTGTTAATTCCCTTTCACTTGTTCTTCGTTTTACCCTGTCCTTAGAGTGTTAAGTGAGGGCAATTAGAACAGAACAATGCTGAAGTAATAGTATCTAATCATCAATAGCTGGTTTGATACTAGATAAACAAATTATTATTTATTTCTTAGCAGACACCCTTATTATTATTATTATTATTATTATTATTATTATTAATTATTTCTTAGCAGACGCCCTTATCCAGGGCGACTTACAATTGTTACAAGATATCACATTATTTTTGCGTACAATTAAATTATTTTTACATACAATTACCCATTTATACAGTTGGGTTTTTACTGGAGCAATCTAAGTAAAATACTTTGCTCAAGGGTACAGCAGCCATGTCCCCCAGCTGGGATTGAACCAACGACCCTCTGGTCAAGAGTCCAGAGCCCTAACCACTACTCCACACTGCTGCCACAAATCTGCATGGAAGATTGCAATGGATACACCCCCACCCACCCAACTATAAAACAGAATAGTGCTGAATTCAGAAATACTTTAGGAAACTTAATACATTCACTGACAAACGTTTTGACTTGGAAGCCTTTTTTTTTTTTACTGTTTTACCGGTTGTCATTTAATTTATTATGTTTCTATTAATACTTCTAAAATGAATACAGCGCATCCAGTCATGAATTAGGAAAAGTCGGTTTCATTTGGAAATGATGAAGCACAATGTGAAGAGCTCAGAAGAGCCTGTTCTTCTGTCTGTGTGAATGCAGAGAATCTGGAGCTTGAAATGCTACAGCAACTTGTAAAGGTGGCTAGTGTGCACAACACCATTATTGTTCCAGGCACTCTTCCACTTTTATTTGTTATATAAAAGAAAATTTTCCTGTTGAGAAACAGGTCACAAAAGGGTTGGGCAAAATACATTTCTGCCGTGGAACTGTCATTAAAGTAAGATTATTCCTGCACCGTTTCAAACGCTGTGGGCTCAAATGATTCGAGAAGTCATTTCTCTTCACAGGTTTTTGTAAAAATGAAAAAAAAAAGTCGTAGCACACAAACACTGGAGCAAGTAAATTACACTGCAAAATAATGACAACAATTACCAGGAATGACCTTCATGACTGGACGATATTGATAAGTAATTTCACATGTATTATATATTTTTCATTAACCCTAGCTGTAACATAATTATTATTAATAGTTATTACTGTGTAAAATTAATTGGCTCATGAATTACTCTGTTATTACTCAGTTATTACACAGCATGGCCATTATTCTGGTACCACTAAAACAAATGAATAATATAATATAATATAATATAATATAATATAATATAATATAATATAATATAATATAATATAATATAAACAAATAGCACAGCTTAAAGCCTAAACCATTATTAACCGTGCTTTAAGTGTTCCAGCAAAAGAGGGCAGAAAATGGCAGCTGCACACCCTGTGTGATCATATTTCAAACCCCTTCACTTCAGAAATGCAGCTTTTACAAGGGGTCGCCTTTTTAAATTTCTGTTGGAATAGTTAGTAAGCCTTATACTGACCTAAGCAGAAACAACAATAGAGAACGACATAGTTAGCATTGAAATATTACCAACATGCATGAATTATACACTTTAAAACAGAATATATATTTGGGTGCATATAAAACAGAGAAGGACCCTCTGAATTCTGTAAGGCCCACAGGCTTGCTGTTCTGACAGCTAGTAAAGTGTCAGGTCCCAACAAAATCAAAAACCTTTTCATTAGTGTTCAAAAACAAATCATTGTTACCAAATTAAACAACTACCGCCCCTTGTTCACTCCTAAACACAGCCCCTGTGTAAACTCCCATTCCTCCCAGTGCCTGGCGTTTTTACTGCCTTCACTGCATTTCACGCAGCACCAATACAGACAGCAGCATACCATCTCAGCCATAGGACCAAGAACCAAGCCCAGGACATGCAATTAAACCACTGCAGCCTTTCTACTCACTGCGGTATCCTCCATTATGTATCTGACTAAGCACTGTGTTATCAAATGTATAGTGCTTGTGAAGCACCAGCCTACATATCCCTTTGACATCAGTACTGTCTCGTGAAAGTACTTCTGCAAAGTAAAGGCAGAACTTACTGCATTATTATTATTATTATTATTATTATTATTATTATTATTATTATTAATAATAATAATAATAATAATAATAATAATAATAATAATAATAATAATAATTGTAAAAATGAAAACAATACATAAAAACAGTAGAATTTATCTTAGGTTAGCAAATATAATGTGAATGACACAGCATACAAGCGTACAAAACATCAGCTATTTTCTTAAGAAAATAAATAAAATCGTTTAGGATTGCACAACCTAGTAATAATAATGATAACACGAATCAACTTAGAACAGTTTGAAAGCTCCTTCAAGTGTGTTGGGATAAAACACACATTTTATAAAACAGATTCTAAAAACATTTTAGTATTTATAGACACAGTAATTTTTGGTATGTCTGCAGTTAATTTGTACAGCACAAATATAAATTTATATAAGTTTAAAATAGTATGAGAAAAGAGCAGCACGTTGTGTTAAAGCAGGAATCTACTCTTCACACTATTAATCAAACATTACTCAAAAATAACAATACACAGTTGTGTGTGTGTTTCTTTGTTTTTATGTAATACATCAATGAAACACAAAATTATCGAGTAGATACGGGTACTAATTATTAAAAAGCAACTGGAAAACAAATATATAAAAAGCCAACCCTTTCATTTTTTTTTGTCCATTTCTCATTCATCAGCTTCTGGTGGTTTTTAATATTCTTGTTGTTTGTTTTTGTGCGGAACTTTAAGCAGAACTTCAAAAGAGAGGAGCTTCATTAGAGCGATTACACTTGAAAGCTAATTGTCACCAGACACTTCTTCAAGGATCTCAATCTGTATGAATGTATAAACTAATAATGTAGAATAGTGTTAATGTGTTACAAACAAGGGTTCTGTATTATCAAGATTTCTTTCCTCCTTTTGATTTTTTTTGATTTTTTTAAATGTGGGCCAACATTTTGTGTTTAATTATTTTTTGTACTGTCTGAAAAGGGAACTGACTGTTTCTCTCTGCTAGTGCCCCAAAGCACCGTTCTGGAGTTGTGATGCACTGAGGCATAGAGACCTCTCAAATCAAATAACAGCACAGATGGGATTCACAGTGTGTGGTGCACCTCCGTCACAATAAAATGCAACAAACTGCACTTGAAAGTGCAAAGTGAAAACCAAATATCTGCTCTCCAGTGTTTTGTCACTGCTTATCAGATAAACGCTGGCTTTTATTTTATTTCTGTTTGTAAACTCATTTGTATAATAATATTAGTTTAATATATGAACAAAATAGAACTGTTGACACACATGCTAAATCTTTTGGACAACTTAAATATATATTTTATTTCCATCACGCTGCTTAAATTTGAATAGCTTTCCATCTAATAAAAATACTTTTTCTCCTGAACCTGTAACTACCCCACCCGCCCCTTCCGCAGCACGAAAAATAAACTTGAGACGTATTATTATTTTGTAACTAGTTTGTGAAAAAAAAGCTTGCAAAAAGGGGTATAACAGACCACGATTTCCAGTCATCAATACTTACGAGAGTTAAACAAATCTAGTAAATATCAGAATTACAGTAAAACCCATAATAAGAGCCACCTGAACCACTAGCCACCTGCTTTTGCCAACCAGTAAACCCATATATTATATTATATATGTCCACACACATGAATGAAAGAGGCATATCCATTAATCAGTTGCAAATATCACAGACTCTTTGATGATCACTACATTCAGGTTTTTACAGACAGAAAAGCACAGGCAGACATCCAAATAGCTACACTTATTTCCCAAAGTTGACAACTGCAGTAAGTGTAGTATTAAAAAAATAAATAATAATAAGACCATAATTCATCCCTATTCTCACAAGAACACACCCAACAAACACACGCAATTCAAAGATTAAACTGCCATATTTTACAAAAAAAAACAGAAGTCCATTTTGAAAGGGTTTGAAAATGCCTGATCTCTTTGGGAGGAAAGTAGTTATATTCCCAGTTTACTGGCTTTCAGTCTTTTAGCTGACTGACCTGGTATACTAACAGGCATTTTGAATGTCTGCATTCAGTCCGACATTTTGTGCAATTAAAGTGATCCTTAAAAAGAAATGGAAAAGAAAGCCTATTGCCTGAGATTTTTATGATTCCTACAAGGCTTTCAGTGGATATCTTTCATTTAATGAGATCTCAGAATATAAGACACAATGCAATAACCGAAGCAGTACAGCATACTCAGTTTATGAATTGTGAGGCATTGAAGCTCTGCGTTTACAAATGCTTAGGGAGCTCGAGAGTAAGGATTTAGAAATATTTTTCTTACACCTAAACGCAAGCAGGGATCCAAAAGATCAGCACATGTTATTAGGGAGAAGTACAGTATGTGTGAACCTTACCCTTGAAGGTAAAGACATGGAGCTGTTTTTTTCCCCCTAGGTTCAATGTAATGGGCATCAAGTCCAATAGGTTTTCAAGGCACATTTATGAAAGAGCACCCAATTGTTTAAGCCTTATTCAAAAGGTGCAATGCTCCAAAATCTGAAGTTACATGCTTTGTGTTAGAAAGCTGTTCAAGTCCCATAGATTTTTTTTTGTCTTTTAATTTAATTTTTGAAAGCATCATCTTTTAAGCGTTAAGTGTTTTTGTAATATTTCATAATGTTATTTCTTGTCGTCTTCTCTTACCAGGACCCCCTTGTAAATTAGATGTATATCTCAAGGTTTCTATCCTGGTTAAATGAATACATCTGAAATGTGATATTTTTGAATAAGATACTTCTGGATCTAAATTAGTACAGTAAAAAAAAAACAGGTATTGTAAAAACAATAGTATTTCTGTTCTTGAGTGTGTGATGTGCTTTACAGCATATCGTTCTGTTTCTAGTGGTTTCCAAATATGAAGAGAAACCACTGAGTGTTACATCTTAAAATAACAGCAACAAACTCAAACTTTTGAAAATAAGCAGGCCATTGCAGTCTTTTATAGCAGTATGTATTTGGAAGAGCTGGGGACTAACGTCCTATTTGCTAGAAAGATTCTTCTGTTTCTTTTTGTGAAAGTTACACACTATAGACTGTGGTATGTTTGCCCCCCGTGTGCTTGCATACAGGAAGCTGCATTTGTTTACAAGAAGAAGCTACATCACAGCTTTACCAGTGACACAACCGCCTCGGTCAAAAACTGCTTATTTTACAAAAACACTCAGCGTTTCAAAAACCTCTTTTCAAAACCGGCTATTTGTGTTTATTTTATTAATTAAGCAAGACTCAACATTTGCATAGCTGTTAGTTTCCAGTGAGGTCTTGTCATACAAAATATTCATTACAAATACTGTTCATGAAATAATCTCACCGAAATCTGCGCAAAATGTCATTATTAATGAAATGATGAATGTGTGCTTTTGCATTGCACTGATTAGCAGTCATTCAACAATGACGTGTTCATTTTGATACCTGTACATCATCAGCCCTGTCTGTTTACTAAAACCTTGCTTTACTATAGATGCAGTAAGCAGAGGTATGGATGAACGCTTAGAGGATGTATCGTTAAAGATGAAATATTCCTCTGTAATCTGCAGCTTGTGATTAATCTTTTATATGAGGTTGGCCTCATTTCTAGCAGTGCTTCTTTGTATATACAGCCCATTGAATGTCAATAGCTCTTCAGAGGATGGGATGATATTGGCATTGCATACATGCACACGAAACAGATACCTACTGCTGCAGGTTATGTAAAATAAGCCCCCACATGTTTCACATTCATTTTATTTTGAGCATTTTTTTCAAATTGCTGTCTGGTAAATTGTAATGCTAATACTGACAAACAACTACAGTACGCAAAGGCAACTAAAAAAAAAAGTTATAGTTATTTATAAAGACCTTAGAAGACACACATAGGCAAGCATTGTCCTATTTTTTGAATGGAGAAAAATCCATATTAATGTAACTGAGAAACATGCTAACTGCTTTAGCATTGCTTGACAGTTGCTTGGCTAGTGTGGCAACATCAGCAGGTTTTAAAGGGTTGTTTTATCCTTAAAAGAAATAGGAGTTAATTAAAGACTGGAAGGAATGCTTTGAAAACAATATATCCCATTGTGTTCATTCTTCTAATTATTATTATGTGCTCGTTATTAGCCATGGATTTGCTTCCCTAAAACAATGGGAAGCTTTGCATCAAACTTGGACTTTGCATTGTTTTAGGTTAATAGTGTTATAATTGGTATAAGCCCCCATTTGTCTGTACTAGATCAGTAGCATTAGCTGATCGATGGAGAGTCTGAGCAGCCCAGCCATTCTGTTCTACTCTACTGCAGACCCACATTGTGACCCAGCGGTGGTGACAGAGTCTGACAGACTCTAATGGCCACACAGATTATTACTCACCTTGCCTAGTCCGCAGCGTGGCTCTGTTCTCTTTGCGCTTGTCACTGGTGTTGTTGTTTTCTTCGAACACAGACTTTGCCAAGAGAAAATGGCTGGCTGAGTGGGGACGGTGGTGGCAGGCTGGCACGCTAGTGTACAGCACAGGACCCGGCTGGTGCATCTCAAAGGAGAAACCCAGCCACTGCAGCTGCTGCTGCTGCTGTGGTAGCCAAACTCAACATTCCTGCTCAAATCCTGCAGACTCTGTGTACGCAGTGGACTTCTGTTGTAAATCTTAATACTCCTGGTCTTTCTGAGACATTATACCGTATGTGGCAGGATTTGTTCATTTTCAGGGTAGGATTAGGAATCTGGGCATAAAATAACCCTCTTCTTTATTAACAGAGAGAAAGGGCCATTTTCATTGTTTTTTTTTCTGAAAGCTGGTCGTGTTACCAGTCGCTTTTTAAAATCTGTTCTGCTTGTATGTCCACTAATTACCTTTTTTTTTTAATAACACACACTGCATTTGGAGAGGAAAGGGGACAGATAATAGAATGGAAACTCAATCCACTGTTACAAAGCGCCCGTCTTTTTACACCTTTAACAGAGAGAGCCGAGTGCCCCCTTCTGGCTCAACCCACCAGGTTTTTATCCAGCTCATGGCTGCATTTAAATACGCCCGCACTCCAGGACCTTCGAAACTCCATTATAAAGGACATGTGCAATGCAGTCCAGGGGCCCCTATTTAGAAGCAGGCGCAAAAGCAAAAGCAAAGGCAAAAACAAAATCTCTGAGAGGACAATTTGAATGGGATGAAACTAGCAAGAAGCCTCTTCAGTTGCAGGATGGAGCAGTTCATTTGTTGCCCTGTTAGTTGTGTTTTGCTGGTTTCCTACGATCTCATTCACAACTTGCCTATGTAAAGTTTGGCCCCCTACATCTTAAAGCATATCTGTTGGCCTCTTGGCTTGCGATGTACAGTACCCCTTGGGATGCCCTTGTATCAAAAGCACATGCATAGTGCACTGTTATTATGGTTAATATTCTAATGCTATTGCCGCCTGGGAGAGTTGCCAATTGCCTCCACAACTTGGGAGTACAGTCTATTAGTTCTAGTGCCATAGGCGGTGTAGGAAAGCTGGTTAATGTTATCCTTTGGCGACCTCTCGACCTCCCTCTAGCCTATAAAAAACAAAAGGTTAACAGTCATCCGAGTACTATTATTGGGCTGTTACACGCTTTACCCAAACAAGTCGCTGGAGAAACACACTCTGTCACGTGTTAGGAGCAGTCGAGTTGCAAAATAAACAATAAATAAACTTATTAAAAAAAAAAAAAGAAAAGGATTGCTTTTTTGATCTTGATGCGTGTTGTCTTCCTTAAGCAAACGCAGGCCATTGTAGCCTCAGAAACATACAGACCGGCAACTTTAAAGGAGACAAAACTGTCAGAAGTGGTACTTTTCAGGAGGTAAGAACCAAGTCAACCACCGTGTGCCCCCAGCTCAGAGCTGTTAATTATGCCAGGGGAACGCGATTACCCCCTCGATCAGCCGCGCTCTGAGAGGACAGGCTCAGGCTCAGCAGGGAGGGCGAGTCGTGCCATCTGAGCGACCAATCAAGTGTGAAGTGCAGCGCAGTCCCGAGACCGAGTTCAGTGGGAAAAGCTTGGCTGCCGGTTCAGAGCGCTGCAACTTTCATGGATTAGTTGAGCCGCTATTCTGCAGCCTGAAAGGGGAACACAGCACGAAGGCAGCTTCAATGCACACAATAGCTCTCAACAGCTGGGAGGGAGGCCAGAGCCTTCTCGCTGTCACCATGGCAACAGCATAGCTCACATTTTAGGCAAAATTAAGATACGCTGGCTGGTATTTGGATCTTTATTTTCCCACATTTAATGTGCCAGTGGTTAATAGTTGTTTTATTGTATTTTTTTAAACAGAATGTCCACTGGGGATCGGTTCTTTGCTTGATTCATTCTCTTGTTTAAACACTGGTCCTTTTCCAACGCAGATTCCTCTTACCAAACTGGAAAAAATAATTAAATAAACCAATGAATAAATAAATAAATAAACTTTTTGTTTGTTTGTAGGATTTAGTTTAAACTCTACAAACCTATCAATAAGACTCGTCAGCCATATTGAAACATCAAGCCAACAGATATCTGTGAATCCCTGGGCTGCTTGTTTTGAAAAGCGCGTCCAGCAAAGGCAGGTCTATCAATGGAGTAGATTTGTTAAAAAAATGATTTGGTTCAACATTTTCTGTTCACCACACATTGCCTGGAGTCAGAAGTGAAGCGCCAGACAAATATCATCCTACCGTTATAATAAAAATAAAGATTTAAAAAAAGGCAGTTTGACTGCAATCCCGCAGTTTAGGAGTGAAGTTTTTTTTATTTTTATAATTGATCATTTGCTTTTCATCATTTGAAAATGATAAATTCTCAGCTGTAGATCTGCAGATTCCCTTTAGGAAGAGCCCCTGGAATTGCGTGGCCCGCTACAGCACATTGTCATATGAATATGAATGTTAATCCAGTGTTAGAAACTCACATTTTGTGTATTTTTGTATCCCTGAAAGCAACTGATTTTGATAAATCCAAAATAAAACCTAATTTGTATTATTAAAGAATGGGTAGGAAGACTGGATTCAGGTATAGCATGATCAACATCTAGACTTCCAACCTCTTGACTCCAATAGAGACCATATATTTGAGTTTAACTGTGTGTGCGTTTGTGTGCATGTCTGTGTGTGTGCATTTGTGTGTGTGTGCATGTCTGTGTGTATGTATGATTCTTTTGTCAGTAGAGTTTTTGACAAGAAAAGCTACCCTTCATTTTGTTGCTGTTTAGTTCTTACATTTTTATTGATTACATTTTTCAGTTTCCTTTTTGAATTCACTGCAAGTCTTAGCTACCTTTCCAAAACATAATAAAAGCTATTTTTTATTTCAATTTCCCTTTAAAACTACTTCTGTAATACCTGCCAACTGTTGTTCTGCGTCCAATGATTAGCCACTGGTTTCATTTCACTGTTAAATGATGTTCAATTACGACAGTGTGCAGCAGTGTACAACCACAACAGACAGGATCTTTTCTGCAAATTCACAGAAAAGCAATTCACCTGCTGGACGTTTAGTGATTGTTTTTTGTATAAAATAAAATAAATATTTAAAAAAGCCTCAATGCTTTGAACAATAATGGGCACTCCTTTCATCACAGTTCCAGTGGAGTAGGCCTTCGTTTTATTGTCTTTCTGCCGGACCATTTCAGCTACCTCTTTCTTTGTATTTGTGCTTGGCAATATTGCTGATAGGGTAGTAGAGAGCAATTTGCACCCACTGAAGACTTTGAAGTCATAATAACTTGTAACGTTTTCCTACTGCTTTGAAGCGTTTAAATTCTAGGGATAGCAGCTTCAGTGCTCTGTACCTTGTGTTATATATTTTTGTTTCTCAACAGGATTGCGTATTTAAAAAAAAAAAAAAAATCTTCACAGAGTAAAAGAGTGCTTTTGAACTTCCCTTCCAAACATTACAAGTTGTCAAGTGTCATTTCGCTTGTTTACAACCTTTTCGTGCTCTTTCTTCCCCTCGTGTTTGTGTTTCAGATTTAATAGCAGTAATAACACTGCCCGAGCACATGAACTGCACACATGCGGCTTAATGCTGGAATGGGTGTACGGAAACTATTAAAATATTTTCCAGGCTTCCAAATTTTTATGCGCTTAATTTGTGTGGATGTCTCCTACTGAGCAGCCACCGACTAAGGGCACAGAACAGGATCCTGCAATTACCCGTGCCCCGACACGGCTGACAAGCAACGAGCGAGCTGGGGAAAATGCCAGGAAAAAGAAACTGCGCTCCAGAAAGACAACAGCCTCATCTCAGTTAAGGCATATAATGCACGTGTATCTCTCACACGGGGTCAAATAACACCCATCTTTTATGCAAGCATGAAGTTGGCACGACTTTCTGCCCAATACGAAGCATAACAAACAAACAAGAATGCGCATGCTTGAGAATAGATAAACAGCCAACACAAAGAAGCACTGAATCCTGGACGAAACGTTTTGTTCTGGATAATGCTGACCCCTGTGGGTGGGAGGTGGTAATGCTGTTTAATCGTACGACCCGTGGAAATGGATCTGACACTGCAGTTGAAACGCTAGCTAGGATGCCAGTTTGCGCCATGCTTTCAGAGTTTACATGGGGGTCATGACTCGGATGCGCATTGACTGGGGTCTATGCCTTTGTTTAAGTCCACAATAATTATTTACAAGTGATACTGGTGTTGTGCTGTGCAATCAAGCCCATAGGTGAAGTCTTTCAACCATCACCAAAAGGCAAGCTGGGGTGCAAATAGTTTTGAAAATTGGCCAACTGGTGCTAAATGATCAAACCCCGCCCTAATCAACCACACCTGTCACAAACCTTCTCTCCTGTGTAAGTGTATGAATGTGGGTGGTTCAGGGTGAGTATTAAAGACCCAATGGTAAACCATCATCATCTATGGTTGCTAAGGAATAAAAATGAAAGAAGTGAACAATTGGCTCCAGAATTCAATGTTGCTGGCGCTATACGAGGTACCCTGGTGCTAGAATCTAGCGCCATAGCACCAAATTTGCACCAGTGACACGGTGAGGGGCAGACCCCCTTCATCTTCTTCCTCCTCCCTTTGCAGGACAAGTCTTCTCCTCCATCTGTGGAAACACAACCAACATCAATACTTACCTCACAAACTCATCTCCAGGAAGTGGATTTGAATCACCGTCTTCAGGGAAGAGAAGGCCATGGGATTAGCCCACTGCACCACCAGCTCCTACAGAAAAGCTGTGTTTCACGCTGACTATAAGGTCCATTAACAAATTCTTTGAAAATAAAGGAAGGAATCAGCTGGATTTGAACCCAGTCCTCCAAGAAGAACAGCATAGTATACTAGTCCACTGTGCCATCTCACTTTCATGGAAGGGTATGCTTTTCATTGACTATAAGGTAAATGGAACATGAACGAGCACCAACCGCACAAGTCAAAATGCTGGGATACGTGCTTATATTAACTGTTTAAATCTCTGATACAAACATTGACTGTATCCCACAGAACGCTCACCATGGGGGTGAGAGACATCGAGATGCTATAAACTGTACCTGTAAGGGATGGAGTAATATTGGTGGCACTTCAGTTTTTACCGAAAATAGATGAAAGGTGTTGCAGCAAGCAGTTTTGAAAGACCACATCTACTTAGTATAAAAAAGTATGATTACAAGCAACTCATCAGTATTTCAAACATGCTGGTGTGCTGCTTGACATTTCTGCTGCTTTGTACCACTTCAAACACACTTGTTCATAATCCTCAGAATGAGGCATTAGTAAAGCTGTGCCACAGTCTGTTACAACAATGCCAGGGGCAAATTCTCTGGGAGTTACACTTTAATGAATCAGATGAAGAGCTAGCAGGGTAAAGGCAGAACTGCTGTAAAATGTGTCACCCCCCCCCATAAAACATGGATACCAAAGGGAGTCGCCTCTGAAACGCTTAAGATCATTCATTGAAACCAACCGTGCAAATTAAAAGCATGCTTAAGAAAGTTTTTTTTTCTCAACATACATAAGACAGTAACACAATTGTAAATGGCTTTGATTTCCTTACATTTCATTAGACTTTAGAATTCACACACCTCCTCATGTATTTTATAAGATTCTTCCCTGTTATTTTATCTCGGATTTACCCGCATTTAGAACGCCTAACTGCTGTATAACCCTATGCATTACTGTATGTAATTGTGGAGTCCTGCTTTTTTCACCCAGCAGATGACAAAAAGGTCATGTGACCTGTCCTTGCAGAGCAGTTGCACCAGGATTTCCCAGCTCCTAGTCTGAAGCTCTGTGACTACACGCTCCCCAGCTGTGTTTCTGCAGCCCTGCACTGCCCTGCTCCCCCCCAAACATTTGTGTACTTGACTGCATGTATTTTTTTACCTTTTAAACAGACTTCTTGAATGGGATTTTTGAGCAGAGGAGTAGCAGGTTTATTTGAATGTATTTATTTAGGGATTGATTGATTTGCAACTGGGACATAATTACCAGTGTTTTGTTCTCCCACGAGAGACAGCAAGTGAGTAGGAGTACTAGTTCAGGAAGGGGGTTAGGGTATGGCTGCACATGTGGATTACACTGCAGAAACCCTGTAAGGATACCAGCACTACAAATGACTAGCAGCTTAATGTCTGGAAGAGCAAGCAAATTACATTTCTAAAGACTCCAGGAGTCCAAATAATAACCACCTTCACCTCCCGCCTATTTACAATCTTTGTATTGCTGAAACTAAACGCTTGGTCGTTTGGCTAATTAGTGGTTCTAAAAAAAGCTACCTCAAAGAGAATTATACACTTCAAATTCTGTGGAAGCTCGTGGGTTCAGGGGTTATTTCATTCAGCACAAAGATACAGGGCCTTCAATGCTGTTGGGACGTCCCAAATTTAGACCTTAGGTTTCAACCCTTAACCCTTATTTAAATAACAAGAAAGCCCCAAAACTTTTTTTTTTTTTTTTTTAAATCAGTAAGACATGCGTTTCAGAATGAACTGAGAGATGGGGAGAGTTTATACTGCTCCAGTAGGAAATTCACTTTATTCCCAGCTTTCTGGTTTTTATTTTGGTTTTTGTTGGGATAAATATCATTTATCTTTCCAAGTTGTCATGTGTCTAAAGACCTCCTGCTGTGCAGCTGCCTCCCCCTGGCACTCGAAGAGAATTATGTGATTAAACAGAGACCTGAAAAGTTTTCAACGAGCCTGGGAGAAGAAAAGGTTCTCCCCTTAATGAAGTGCCATCATTCCTCCTCCAACATCAGCCGGGCCTTGTGTAGTTTGTTTAGAGTCTGGTTATTCACTGACCGAGGCTGCTGAGCAGACCAGCAGTTCCCAATAAACTATAAAAGGCAGATCAGAAGCCATTGTTCTCTTCTGTGGGGCTTAGCAGACAACAGCTGAATAAACCTGTTGGGAGTCAGAGCAGTCAGAAGCACAGGCGATGTGCTGCTGCCATGACCAGCAACACCAGCCGCCCTCCAAACCTATTATGACATCATTATACGTGACGTATGTATTAAACAGGAGCGGGCATCTCCAGGAACTGTGCATACAGTGCATTATCAAACACTCCTTCTGAGGTATAGGGCAGAGCTAGCGGTCATAATGTGTGAAGGGAGCTTTCTGTTAATACACAGTGTCATTGTGCTGGTGTTTATGTGTATGAATCTACTGATTTATGTTGATGCATAACAACTGTTTCACTTGATACAAACTGGTATTAAGCTTACAACTAGTGCCAACTCTAGAACAACGACACAAAAACATCTGTGAAAAGTGATATAAGTTCTATGGTATTATTACTTTGAATTGGTAACATTTCATAGTCCAGATAGAGGTTATGAGTTTAGGTAATCCTTGTTTTATACACTTTTGTTATTTCCAGATCTATAGAGATCAGTTACACATACACGTCAATGCATTCTCATTTTTTTTAAAACTAAACAGCATGGGCAGAGATGCCAAGGTCAGAACATCCGAGCAAATTCAATTTGTGAATACTCCATTGAAATGCATTGCCATTCCCTTTGTTTTAAGAGCGAGCGTACTGCAGGTTTCCTGGCAAGCGGTAAAACTCTCACCTGCACATTTCCCCAACGTGAAAATAAAGAATCTGATTGCTTTAATCCTAATGTTTGCAGTGGGAGCCATTCATGAAACTTTCTGGCTGTGTGATTCAAGCCCCGGCCTGGCTCTTTCCTCGTTTTGTTCTCACAAGAAAATCAGTTCGCTTGAAGAGCCTCTTAATCCCATCTTTGCAATCAACAATTGCCACTTGTGTAGCGCTCCAATAGATTAAGAAGCAGGATGATGCGCCTGTCTGGTCTAATTCGCCGCTATTCAGGTAACTGCGACTAGAGGCACTTTGTAGAGCCAAGTGCAAAACTCTACAGGAAGACATTTGCTGTCATCATTTCCTGTGGAGCAGTGCGCTGCCCCCACAGAGCCCCCTGAATTACTTTTAATGAGGCCCGACAACCACAGAGAGCAGAAATACAGGCAGCAACAATAACCAGCCCTTTGAACAGGCCATGCACAGGACATTTTTCCATCTTTTTGCATTCGAAAGACAGAGAGAGAGGGGAGGAGAAAGAAGGAGTGAGAGGGGGGGGGAATTGTAATAAAAAAAAAAGATATTTCAATGACAGCAAGCTGCCATAAATCACGAAAGGCAAAAAAAGTGGAGGAGAAGAGACCCTAGTGCTGAAAATGTAGAGGCTCTCCATGAATTATTATTATTATTATTATTATTATTATTATTATTATTATTATTATTATTATTATTAATAGTAGTAGGGTTATTATTGTTGGTTTTATTAGTAGTAATAATTTACCAGTACGTAGTATTCATACAAAAAAAGTGTGGGGGAGAGAGAGAGAGGGGACTTCAAAGGGAAGACATTGAAAACATATCAGCCATGTATAATTTCCATGGCAACAAAGATCAGGCAAATGTTAAAGGAGAGCCTCACATCAATGATCTGATGAACTGAGAAAGAAAGAATATAAAAAACACTACATGCTTCCCATTGCAAAGACTTGCAGTGAAACTCTGTATAGATTTCCAAATACCTAAGAGCTTCCTCCCATTTATCTTGCAGACATGCCCCCCATATGTCCAGAGTCGCCCCTTATGCTCTGCAACAGCTGGGCTATTGATAGCTCCTAATGTCCATCTAAAATCTCTCAGTTCCAGGACCTTCTGCTGCACTCTGCAGTCTGCATTGAGAACACAGAGTCCATTTGATGTTTCTATAGGTCACGGCTGAAAAGCCACCTGTTTCAGGAAGGCTTTTCCCAGTAGCATCTATTGAAATTTCACCTGGTCTGCCAAGTGCTCTGGGTTGTACAGTGGCTCACTGAGGACAGGACAACACAAATAAAAATAATAATAATTAATGAAAACGTGAGATCACCTTATGATTATAGTCCTCACAGGATGCTAATGCCTGGCTATAAAGGGCTGCTCTGGAATAGCAAATCCCTTGATTGATTGATTGATTGATTGATTGATTGATTGATTGATTGATTGATTGATTGATTTGAATGAGGCAGTCATGTTATTGTAAACTGTGAATCGTGGCATTTCTGCATTTCAAATTATTTGCCAGCGTAAAAACTTCTTTGAGATCAAAGCCTCTTGTTTCAGAAGTCTCCCAGGAGGCAATGCAGGAGCGGGACAGATTCAAAGCATTACTGTCACACTCTCATCCCAACATCTAGGACACAGAACACAAAAAACAAAACAACAATAAACAAACTAAACAATTTAAACAAGGTTTGTTTTTTTAGCCCTGTGTTACATATTCCTGATGTTTCTAATCATGCTGAAGGGTTACTGGTATCGCTTGTTTTTCTTTTGCTCATTTGAACTGGCTGCCTTGTTGAGTCGCTCTCTGCCTCCACCTGTTTCCGTGCGCAGTCAACAGAGTTGAAAGGTCACAATGTCACATGATGGCTCTCTACTAGGAACAAAGCATGGAAGAGTTGCCTCAACTGAACAAGCATGCTGGAGACTTTAATTCGATATTGTTGTACTGCCTTCAATTGTTGTTTTTCCTCTTTAAGACTTCCCAGATCATTATGCAACCTCTGATAATACAGCATTGAACTGTTCATTGGCTGTTTCATTATGTTTGATTTAATCCAGACAAAACTTTGGAAAAAGAAAATAAGAGCGTTTGCTGGTCTACAGGTTAAAAATAAAAATCAATGTCAGATAAGAAAGGAGAAGACGCACATTATATTATATATATATAATTTCATGCTCAAGCTTCGCACTGTCCACATGTTCCGTGCCTGCTAACCCAAAATGTGCTTTGATGCAATATTCCTACAGCTTTCCTGTCCAGACCGAGGCACACAAACATCACAGACGCAATCCTCTTTAATTACAGTCACTGGTACCACAAAAAACGATAAATGATCAATAATACAAAAGGCCCCGTCTCCAGATGAGTTTCCATCAGCATTGCCTCTCCTTACCTTTCTGTGTTTGGCTAAGAACAGGAACAAAGGGGGAACCCTACTGATTGAAAACCACCACAACAGAGACACACCAGGGCACAACTGTTCTCTCATGCATGGCTGGGATTAGGATAAAAGTATAAAGACCTTGGAGAAGAAAGAACACAACAAAAGAAACAGGGTACTGACAAACTTTTTTTTCTTTCTTTTGAGGTGAAAGGAATAAAAAAAGGGTCTGGTAGTAAGAAAAGATAGATAAAGAGAGATTAACAAACAGAAGCAACGCTTTCTACCTTCTGTACCGCTTCTGTCGGCTATTTTATCAACCAAGGGCACAAAAACATAAAGACTAGACTACTCTGAAGCCAAGGCTCACTCAAACCTAGTTCCTAAAAATGCTTTTATTTTTTTTTTTGGAACAATATTAGTTTGAAGTTACTCAGCCGGGAAGGAATTAGCAATGGCGGAAGAAAGGAATATTGTAATTCCAGCCAGTAACTGCTTCGAAAGTCATGACTAACACAGACTGGTTAACAGTACCCTAGCCTTTTCACATCCAGCCAGTGCACGTTGGACATCATCCAAATCTGTGCACTCACAGCCTGATGCTTTTAAAAGGGGGCAAAAAATAAGGTGCATTTAAAGCCTCTTTAAAGCACGCACATGGGGAGGTCACTTTTGCAGTCCAGGAGTGAGGAGATCTCAGGCTGAACCCTCCCATGGCATTAAGGTTGCCTCTCTGCTTTCGCAAAGCTGTTTTTTGAGATGTATGTTTTGACCTGTTCACAGATAGACACATTGAGAAGTATCTGGAGCAGCACAGGTATCAATAGGAAACCATGGCGATGTTGGGAGGGCTGCTGACCTGCCTCATCGACAGCACAGGTGCAAATGACAGTACTGTTTCAGAATTAGAAAATAACAATGCAGGTGTGTGTAGGTGCACATGACTTAACACTGAGAGATGTGGAGGTCTAGTTTTCCAACACTGTGTCCTGTGTGTTGAGAAGCTCTGGACCACAGCAGTTTCATTAACATCCAACTGTATCTAAATAAACAAAATAATAAACGACTCATGATGAGTTTAAGCTCTATGTGTCTCTAAATATGGTTGCTATGGTTGCAGCCGGGATCACTATTATCTCCAGGCTGCACAGCTGGATGCTCAAGTTTTAAATGGTTGAAACCGATTCAATATCACAGGCAACCTGACATTCCCCTGCCTAGCTCATCAAATAACCTTGGCATATATATAGTTAAAGTGTACTGCTTTCCTATGTGTGTGTGTCTGTTGTATATAATTAGAGCTCTAATGTGTGATAGTCATGTCTGCAATGTCTAAACAGACTGTAGCAGGTTCCACTGCAGGACAGGCAATAGGGTTACATTTTAATTACGATGATGCTCTAACAGAGCTTTAAAGATGCGCATACTATCAAGCACAGTGGGGATTATTATTACAACTGTATCCTACAAAAACTGTTTCGATTGTCAAATGATCGTTACCACAGTTTTGAGTCCATTCCACAGGGCGCGCCATGAAGCATCATAGGCAGTGTCAGAGATGCTGAACAGGGCGTTCTCTGTTAAATCTGACAGCCACACCCAGCTGAGAATCTGCGCCACACATCAAAGTGATTGGAATGTGCTCCTCTTTGCTGAAAAATATTGCACACCTGAAACCCCACTATGCTTATGATGCATAATGTATGGGACTCCCTGGTTTTACTGGTTCATTAAGGGCAATAATAATAATAATAATAATAATAATAATAATAATAATAATAATAATAATAATAATAATAATAATAATAATAAAATGTACAGTGCTGTATGTGTTTATTTATTTGTGTTTTTATTTATTTTATGTTTTTTCTTTCTTAGCTTGCTGGAACATCTTATTCACAGCTGGACTACATTGTGTCAGGAGTGAGTGACCAGGCACCTTCTCTCTGCAGCATTCTAGTATGGTGCAATGGCCTGCAGCAGATCTGACCCACACACACACACAAAAAAAGGTTAAGAAACCAGCTCTGGGCAGATGGGTCACATGCTGTCCACGGCAGGGCTCTCTGTCTTCAGCGTCAGTCAATTACACTATAAAACTGACAGCCGGCTCAAGCAACCCATATATATATATAAACAAGATAAATAGACCCGGTGACTGATGAGCTTGATGGTGCCACAGAGACTTGAGAACAGTTAATAACTGAGGGTCCAGGACAAAAGGGGGCTGAACAAAAAAAACCCCCATACATGTCGCCTCCAGCCATGAATTCTTGAGCTTCTTTATGGTAGAGGGGGTTTGGGGAGTGGAACCGCTTGTTGGGCGTATTTTCTCTGGTCGTCTCTTGTATACTCGGGACCCCATGTTGCCTCTTTGTTTATTTACAGAGACAGCGAGGAAAGTCAATGCGGGACGCGCAACAATCACCAATTCAACGCGAACTAAAGGAACTTGGGCGTCAAAAGTCTCCAAGCATTTACGCGGCCCCTTCCAATATTACACAGCATTAAGGGGGCTAATGAAAGCAGAATGGAATCAGTGATCTTAAATGCATATCCAATTTAAGGATGCCTCCGACTGGTTTTAGAAATGTCTTTCAGAGAGTGAGATGTTATACACACATCTGAGTTAGAATGCGTAAAAAAAAACTTCAAACGCCGCAGAGAAGAAAGATAAATACTGTCTGCCGATATTAAAATCCATATTTATGCGGCCCAATTTTCCTTCAGAGGAATCGCAGCACTTTGGGAAGCTGGTTCTATTTGAACTGTGCTGAGAAAAGGAGTCCTATAAACCTCGAAGCATGTGATCCCAGCCTAATGCATTAGCAAAAACAGTCAATTATATTGCAAATTGCGGTGAGAATAGCCGTGGAGTGTTTGAACAGCAAAGGGATTTATTTAGAGGTAAAGGCGCTCAAACGTACAGTGTACAAATAAACAAGCTAGGTGCCGTTAAATCTCCCCCCGGTCTTCAGCAAATGATGCTGTCAACAAAAGAATTCACCACTCGGCTCAAAGCATTGAAGGGATAATACGGCTCTTTCCGGATTTCACCTCCTAGATTTTCTAGAGCTAATTTTGGAGGCCGTACCTTCGAGGCTAGAGCAGCTTTTTTATGGAATTTGTTGCCTGTAGAAATTATTCTCCTCTAGCCTCTTGAAATTTAGGAAGCAACTCATAACTATTGCTATTTAGCTATTTAAAAGAGCATTTGAATAAGCTAAGAGTGAACTACAGCTGACTTATGACTGGATGAGATGTATTTTATTGTTATGTTTTATTTCTATTATGATGTTCTTTTTAATTATATTTTTGGTCTAGAGTTTTTAAAGTCTTAATGTTTTGTAAATAATAAATAAAATAAATGGCATAGCCCTTTAACCAAGCGCAACCCGTACTGTATCCATATGCCAACAGGTCCTGAAACCGTAACAGTTTTTTTTTTATTATGAGCTGGAAATTAGCACATGTCTGGACTATGAAGTTGTAAACATGCGGGCATCGTGTCTGCAATCACTCTTTAACATGGAGGAATACACCCCCAGAACGTGGATAATATGGAAACGCGAGTCCGGGTGCGGCCAGAGCAGTCATACATCTGGGAATGCCCTCGGGGCCGGTGCACAGATAATGACCCCGCTGATCGGTCTTTTCGTATGGCCTCCCCAAGGAGAGACCCGAAACGGGCAAAACAAAACATCCAACGACCACCAGCGGTTTTTATAAACCTCCGCGTCAATCCATCAATGCCGGGGGCCTCCTACGCGCTATAACTGACTAACTGTACATCCGTGTTACACAGAAAAGGGCCATCCAACGCTTCGGACAGCAACCAACTGTGTAGACTCACTAAATCAATGGCACTATTGAAAGAAAGCTGATTAGTACCACTTTAAAATAATGTCCGCCGGCAGATCCTGTGAATTGCACTGGCTTTACCACTGCTAAGGATTTCTATTGGAATTCATTCATTATCTTAACAGCCGCTTTTGTTTAAAGCTATATAACGGGACCATTCGCCTAAGAGTTAATGGCTATATACACGCACGTGTGTGTGTGTGTGTGTGTGTGTGTGTGTGTGTGTGTGTGTGTGTGTGTGTGTGTGTGAGAGAGTGTGTGTGTGTGTGTGTGTGTGTGTGTGTGTGTGTGTGTGGGGGGGGGGTGTAGGTCTATATTGTCTTATTCATAGACCAAATATTTGATACATTTCTAAAAATAAAAAAACTGCAATTTTCCTGCACACAAAAAATAGGACTTATTTAAAGAGGAGGAGACGTCTTTAAGGGAGTTTTTTTTTATTTGTGTTGTGTGTGAAAAAAAATAATCCAAATAAATGTCAAAATAAAATTGGCCTACTCTACAGCATAGCCTAATCCGCATGGTCGGCTCCCAGCTCCCCGGCGGTTATTGTAATGTAACATTTTGTAACACTGCACTGACCTTTCCGTATATTTCTCATAAATTGTATGTCTACGTATTCCTTTGCCCGTTTATCGTTGGTGCCGCACAGAGAGGCGAGGCAGCATACCTGCTGAAGACGATGGAAAATAATGATAAATTAGCGTACAGGAATGGGAGAAACCTGATCTAACTGGTAGGAAATGATAATGATACTCTTCAGCCCGAACATACTCAGAAAAACCGCTTCTCCAGGGCGGGTCACCCCATCCAGAGCTTTGTATTTATTAGTATTCATGTCAATCCATTAACTAATTAAGCCGCTGATCAATTCAATAATTGCCTCAATGGTGTTGTTCTGTTTGCTCTTATTGCACAAGCAGTTACTATCTAATAGCACCTTGTTATTCTGCTTTATTCAATGAAATCTTCAACATGTATTGAGTGGCGAGGCTAACGTCACACTGTGACGTAACACAATGAATACATGCACCGCTCGTTCGCTGGGCTAAATCCAAAAGAAGTGTTGAATGGAGAGTAATCCAGTAGCGTGTAGGCTATATCACCCTGTCTGGCGCGTTTCCAAAGCCATATACTGCATACCGACAAAAGACATAAAACCACAGTCTCTCATAAAGTTAACCTATAACAAGGCCTCGGGCGCCAAGATCAGGGAATACTAACTGTTTTGTGTATCCCCCCCCTTCCAGGTTTTCATGCGAGACCCACTTCCCGAAATATTTTACAGCTTAAACATTAAATATAATTTAAAAGAGTAATTAACCACTCCGCGTGTAAGTAACGCTCGTGTATCAGTTTGACAGCCATCTGTACAACCCAAAGCTATGAGGGAGTTTCACAACTTCCTGTCATGCTTTGAAAGAAATATTCCCAGTCCGATTTATGGGTTGCGCTAAAATAACAAGTGCAATTGAAAACCAATATAGACAATGTGGGGAAAACAAAATTCAACGCAAATTGAAGTTTGGGTTGTGGTGTACCAACGTGTGTTGTGTGGAACACAAATAATATATCGTGTTACTGTTGTTTTAAATTGTACAGCCGCAGTATTTTAAGCTGTCGCAGCTAACTAACATGCGCCTAAAACGCAAAGCTCTTGCTTTCTGCCGTGGTTGCACCTGGGTAGTGTAACACGACCGTTTTCAGGTACGCTGCATTGGTGCTCCTATACCGCGCTCTCTCTGTTTCTCTGCAGTGGAAGAATGCATTGGCCCAATTGGTGCAATTTATAAACAAACAAAATGTTTCTAGAAAGTGAATTTGAAACAAACACTTGCGGTCTTACCTGCAGCAGGCCTGCGCCGCACTCCATTGTTTACACCCGCGTGGATCTCCTGAGAGCTGCACAGGTGTAATGGGCTGTTTGTTATGATTGTCTTATCGTTTATTCATGTATGTATTTATTTTAAGATATATTTAACTATTTCTAAATATGACACAGGTAATGCAGGTAAACGGTTTGATTTCTGTAAACAAATGTTAACGACAGCAATCTGTACAGCGTCACAAGATATAGTTATAGATATATTTATAGCATGTTTTTTATTATTATTATTTTGGGGAGAGGCGTCGTTGGTGCATTTGTCCCATTCAGTCGCAGATAAAGTCGTACAGTAAAAAATAAAAATCAAAAATCAAAAATCTTAGAATCCGGGGTTCATAACCCATGGGGAATGTATTCAGAGTATCACCATCAACAGTGTTCCCCGTGGTAAATTGATATTTAGTCTTTAAAGCCACGCTTGTGTAGTTTAATAGGCTGTGTTTATAAACACCCAGGCCAGCAAGCAGAAACTTGTATTCTAACAAGACCGTGAAAATACAGATAGTGCTCGCTGCTTTGGGCTGCACCGTGACTGGAAAGGACTCAGTGGAAAGCGGCCCCTTGTGGATAAAAGTGATAAAACAAGCCTGTTCTTTGATTAATTCCCGGGGCTTAACCGTAAGCCTGTTCTGATGTGAGACAGCTCACACATCAGAGGAAGCCGACGATATTAAACCATATTCGGTTCTGCTCATGACATTTTTACCACAAAAACAGCAATTGGCGAAAACAAAGTATATTCGATGACATGGGCAACTTCATGAGCACAACAATCCTCGAGTGAAAAGCAGCATGAAGACATCGTAACTTTTAACCCAGACCATTTAATTATTATTATTATTATTATTATTATTATTATTATTATTATTATTATTATTATTATTATTATTATTAGTATTAGTAGTAGTAGTAGTAGTAGTAGTAGTAGTAGTACTGATGCTCGTTACTAGGGCCTACTACTGTACTGTGTTCATTATGTATTCAAATTAACGCTAGATTTGCACTTGTTGATATTAAGTTGGTCCGTGTTTAATTACCCTACTGTAAATAACCCTGTCTCGCCAGCTCTCTCTCACCTCCCCCCGCCCCCCTCACATTTTGGGTTGTAACATTCGAGTCAGCAAACCGTTCTCTAACCAAGGCAGCGCGTTCCATTTGAACCCGAATAGATTAAGATCTTGTGTTATGCCGCCCTCTGTTGGTTATCAATGAATCCAACTCTATCTTATTTTCCCCGAATTGAGTCGAAGGCTGCATCGGAATAACAGATATCCAGTCCCCACATAAAAATAAGCAATACATAGATCCCATGTATAAATACATAAAAATATATCAAACATTGCAGTAACAACAATACTAATAATACTAATACTACAGTACTACTACTACTACTACTACTAATAAGCAAACGCTAAAGTAGTATAAGTTCCCACATAGCGCACTCCACGTCCCTTTGCTAACAAGATCGTTAAACAAATCTAATAAACCAGGTTGTGTTGGAGAGGTGACGTTGAAGAAAATGTGTTACAATCCCTATGAAAATGTGCGACACGTGCTAAAACTCGCTCATGCATGCAGAGGACACGGCTCGCTCCAATAAAAGCAAGTCTGCAAGCCACAAAAGCACTAACATTCCAGCCACTACACACAGCCACTACACTACATGCTGGTTGATATTTTAATTTTGACACAGCAAGAGTTTAAATTATACGTTCCCGGCATTATATGACAGTGGCCTCTTTGTATTACTGTGCAAGGTTGGTCTGTTAAATGGTAAATTGAGAGGATTCCTGGGAATTGTATATAGAACCTGGGTAACGCTTTATTTTAAGGGGCATACATTAGTATGTAATGAATCTGCAGTGACCCATTTGCAGCCGTTTAGTACATGTTAATAAACAGACAATATCTCTATCTATATTACTCGCACACACATGTTTAAGTTGTATTTGAAATGCTGTGGTGAGACCAGGAAGGAAGAAAAATCCTGTAAACGCTAAGGGTCCCGACGTCACAAAAACAAATATTCTTTCTAGAACGGCAAAATGTTCCAAAACACGATGGTAGTTTTATAGACCGATCCAATGGCTCCCTCTTGTGGTTCCAGATAGCAATTACATATTGACCAATATTGGACCTTCATAGCGTTTCTCAGTGTGTTTCCTGCTGGTGTAATTTGTTCAGGGTGGGGTGATTTTCACAGGCTCTCTTGGTGAGTCTGTAATGTATTACTGACTGCAGAGCACACAGCTCATACCTATTACTGCTCATTACTGGGGTTCACAACAGCGTGGCCTTCATAAAATAGCCTTGTACAGTATAATAAAATAGGGGGTCCAGTTACAAAATGACATGCACACAACCTCACAGTTTGTGCATAAACTGTTTTGATAACCTCCAGCCCTTGTCCCAAAACATTAGACAACTCCAGCGTTGTAAAATCTCTTGCCAAATAAACACCTATTTCAGTGATATCCCTGTCTTGCCATTTTAAACACAACATTTTATAAGAGAATGAAAACTGTTGACATAAGCATGTAGAACAGCATGTAGATTCTTATTAACTGCCTATGCTGTCTGTGTACAGCTGGTACTTGGCTTGAGGGGGGCCAGATTAGGGAGGACTGCCATGAGTAACCCCCACCCCACCCCACCCCGAAAATATGGCCTACCCCTCCTACAATAGCAGAATCCCCCACTGACGGGCCACTGAGGCCCTGGTGCTAGTCTGGTTTAGTAGGAGGTCCAGTAACTGCATTCTCAGTATCTTCTCATGCATTTCTCTGCAGGAGAGCCTGTGCAGTGAGCAGTGCACGCCTCATAACCTGTCTCCCTGGGTGCTATGCAGCAGTTCTTTATGAAGAAATATTCCCCGTAGCACACAGAGGGATTAATCATCTCTGAAATGAGGAAGTGGAGAACATGCGCTCCACTCTCCTTGTTTACTGCCTGTAGTGCAGCAGAGCCCCAGCCCAGCACTTAAGCACAGAGCGCAGATCGGAATGCAATTACAATTCATTCAAACAGAATGGCTCCGTCGAGAGGCTGCGTCCCTTTGTTGGGATTCCTCGTCTCTTTGTCTGTTTCAGATGGTCGAGGTTTTGAGGATATTTATTGTGTGTGTTTGTGTGATTCTCTAGACCTCTTTGTGCTTTGATCATTGTTTATAAAGCTTACTAAAGAATGTCTGGTAACACTTTACACTTTAAAATATTTATGATACAAAGCATATCCACAGAAGAATAAAACAAAGCAATGATATACAGCATGAACCAAACCACGTAGCTGAGAATTATAGAGCACTTTCTAGCTATTTTTTATACTGTTTTAAATGTGTATTTGTGATTTGTAATTTAGGACCATAAAACTGAGTTTAATTAATTTAAATACAACTCCATGTTCACTGGGGCAGTATGGGACAGTTCAGGCTTTTTAACTCACACCCCAGTGCATTCTGGTAAGTGTAGTCCTGAGACAGGTCAAACGTACTGGAATACATTGTGATGTGTGAGTTTAAAAGCCTGGACTGTCCCAAATTGTCCCTGTGAACATGGACTCGTATGGCAACCCTAATTAAACCCTTCATTACATTAAAACAAACCCTTTCATTTTTTATAGTGCTATCAGATCTTTATTATTTCACAAAACAGACACAGAACCTCCAACAACACAACACTTCTCTGTGCATCTGGGTTGAATCCAGGCTCAGATTGAGTGGAGCGCCCCCTATTGAGCTAACAGCATCCCTTCATGCAGGTGTTCCTCGGGAGTCTCCTGTCCTGTTCTTGACCAGAATCACTGTTTAGTGTCTGAGATCAAACTCAATCACAGTCTCTCGAGTGAAGAAGAGATACAATTAAAAGCGGATGACCAGGATTCAAGTCAAAATGAATCTGTATTGATATTCAAATCATTTCGTGTTTCAAAGCTTGATAGAAGCAGCAGGTAGATCATGTCTAAAGTGAATGTTTAGTATTGAGCCCTGTGGAATGGCTGTCAGTAATGTCTTGTTGTCTGCAGTGAACCGCCCCCCGCCAAACTCTGTGTGTTGACTGGCTGAAACCCAGCCCAGCAGCTGCCAGTCTTGAAGAAGATGCTGCTGTTGGCATGCATGTAGTCTAGTAAGTCTTAAGCACAGTGCATAGAGATTAGTGCCACTGCTTTCTTTTACAGCAGATGGCGCTGTGTTACACAAGTTAACTGTGATTTAGAGCAGCTGTCTGTGTTAGTGATGCTGACGAGAGAGCAGCAAAAAGCCATTAGAAAATAAACTGTGCTCCTGACCTCCATTTCACTGCTCTATCCCTGTGTCACTCCAGGAAGCGTCTGATTCCCTCTGTGTTTTAATGTGTTTATATCTGCTTCTCTCTTTGTTTTAATGTGTTAATGCATGCTTGTTTGTTTTACCCTTTTGGTAACTCGGTTAGGGTTTACATTAAAATCCATTAAACAGTTTCCTATTTGCAGCTCATTTGTTGAAGTTTGCGACCCCTTCCATCTACACAGAAACCTGCTCTACAGTTTTACCCCTGATGGACTTAATCCTGACCTTAAAACCACGATCGGATTGCAAGGCTGCTATTCAGTCCCCCAGCAGGTGAAATATCGGGGCCCTATTCAGAAAACGTTAAGGATTTTTAGAAACTCATTTTGTTTCATTATATCAGGTTTGTAGTCCAACCTTTTTCTACCGTTTCACAAAGAGTTATGAGTTAAACCAGTGTTGGACAAAGCTGAACTTTCCAGTCCTGGTTTTTGTTCCAACCCTGGTCTAAATTATTTAACTGAAGCAAAATAATGACTGTAAAGTAATGAATTATTTCAGTTGACCTGCTAAACATGGAGTGGACTGTTGTTTTAACCAGGCAGGCATTGAAATGTACCCAGAGCTGTGGATAATCTGTAACTGAGGTCTAAAGAAGGTCTATGAAGATGGTTTCAGTCCACTGTTTATTGCTGGGGTGTCCAGGTTTAACAGGTAAAATGACCACCCCTGGTTTCTTGCATGAACTTTTTTTTACCAACTTGATTTATTTTCTAAAATAAAAAAAATAAAAAAAAGTTAACTGAATTTAATTCTAAAGAACTTTTCACCTCTGATGTATTTAAATAAATGCATAATAAACAAACAAAGCAGTGCATAAATAAATCAACTGTCATCCTAATCTTAGACTACAAAAAAGCGATCGTATTTCTGCTCAACCAAACTCTGGCAGTTGTCTCAAAAAAAGACATGCAGCTCCCCAGCGGCTCTCCTTTCAATACTGAGTGTTTGTTCCAGCAGCACACAGGCTCATGTAAACCCTGCATTGTAAAGAAAGCAGAGTCCCCTGAGAGATCAGTCTGCTGTCACTCTGTTCAACATTAACAAGCAAATCACTTCCCTTTCTATTGAAGCTGTTCTACTTACAGTATGTAACTGATCTATTACTTCTGTTTGCAGAATACAGATTGCTCCAATGCATTCTCAATCACAACACATAATCATTAAAGGTGCTTGATTAGAAATAACAATATATAAAACAGTATAAACATGCCCCTGCAACTGGTTACAGCCACGCAGAATCTCAGTATCCCTCCCTTTAATAAACATAATAATTCAGACTGAGCCACTGGTTACCCTATTGCATACAGTCCTGCTTTTTTTGGGGATCAGTTTCACTAACTGTTGACAACACCAGATGGCACTGTGGTACATATTTTACTCCAGCGCTCTGCAGAGACAATCTGGCTTATATATACTGTATATATTTTCTTTCACACATATACACTCACCATTGATCACTAATCATTATGAATCTTTCCACCCACCCATTCCTGCCATTGTAGAGAATCCCTTATGGTCAACCCCATAGTTCAGATTGCATCTTTCTTATGGTTAGGCAGCCTAACCTGCAACTCTTAGCATTTCAATTCAGTTAAGTTGTAGCTGTGTTTCCTGGCTTCCTGAAGCAAGAATAAAGTTTTAACAAGGATTATACCATGCAACAATAATTCCACCTTGAATTAGAAATTGCCTTGGCTATCTTTAGACAACAGGTGTAAATAATGCATTCTGAAATAACTGAGTCAATATGTTGGAAGCACAGATGAATTTCACAATTGATTTTGAATCTGCACTCTAGCGCTGGTCTGGCATTCCTTATTAATTAGCATCTACACACTGAAAGTATATGCCTAAGGTGGGTATGCTGCTCTGCACTAGCAATCGATCAATCTAATAGCTGGGATAACAGCATTAAGTTGGCAATTACACACAGCCTTCCAGTTTCTTTACTCTAACAAGCTGTCTCTACACAGTGCCAGCAAATAAAACCATTGTCAGATCTGAATTTTGTACCAGCGCAATATTAATCACACAGCCCCCAAAGAAGTGGGAGCAGAAATCAAACAAGTGAGGGAGTGACTCGCGGGCCATGTGCCAGCTCACCAGGAGGAGTGCTTCAGCCCTGCTGTAGCCTGGACAAGAAAAGTGGGATTGCAGCAAAACACATGCTATTGTACAAGCCTTTGAGAGACCTCTTCAAGGAAGCCAGGTGGTGCAGTTGGTTTCATCTCAGATCCATCTTGGGGTCACAAGTGCAATGGCGTAAAATGGAAAACTTTGAACGCAACCTCGAGAGACCAGCTGGACGTCCCTAGCGGTAATACAGGAGTGCTCTATTAGAGTAATTAGGAACATTACAATCTGCAAATCTTCCCAACCCATTTACAGACCATTAATCACAAGCAGAAAGAGTCTGTGTGATTATTATTCCTGGGCTAGAGCACTGGATAGGTGCTCAGTCTGGGCTGAAAGAAGGACTGCTGCTGTATTTTCAGTTCTGTGCTTGTGTGCTGGTGTTACAGAACATATGCCCCCCACCGAAATACTTGTTCCCTCAGGAACGACAGTCCTCTCTGACAGGCCCATTCTAACCTCCAATAATACACGATAATCTGCAAACATTCCTCACATTTACCAGCACGGCACATGCATCATTTATATAAAAACTGAATAATAGGATTTAGCGCCTGTTTGGCAGCTGCTAAATCCAACCCCCACCCCCTCCTCCCCTTAATAAAAAATAGTTAGCATACCACAGGGAGCAAAGCAAGCCTGCTTCAATATGCTGCAGCGCTTGTTTGAATACAAGTTGAATGGGAAAGCAAGCTGATGTCAGTGATTGCTATTCTTGAGAGCGTTCTCCCTCTCAATAGCCGTGACTGCAACACCTGCCCTGCATCCGAATGCTGGTCCCCTCTGTGCAGTTCAGCCTGGGTCACTCACCGTCAAGATCCTTCTCGATTTGTTTGTCCCAGATATAGACAGCCAGGGGGACAGTGATAGAGGACACTGACCTGGGCCGTCTCTAATGTTTACGGGTGGCGGTTCAAGTTTCGACCTTGGCGAGAGACCAGTAAATCGGGGAGCTGAGGATGACACTGTGGGTGATTGACTCTTTTAAAAGAGAAGGGTTTATTTCCCGTGCACTGACCTTGAGTCCCACCCCCTCCAAGCTTGAGAGTCTTAATGAAGATGAAGAGCTGCTGTATTTACCAAATGAAGCCATTAATAATGGATTAAAAAGTGCAAACTCATTTCCTCTCCCATCAGCAGTGCAACCGCAGCCCGAAGTGCCACTGATGAATGACCCGCGCTGTCACAGGCTCCGCAGGGATTTATGGTCGCCTCCATTAACTGCCTTCTTCTCAGCGTGCTTTGTGCTCTGAAACCACAAGGAGAATGAGAGCTGGCAGTACCCTGACGCTGTGCCAGGCTGCGAGCTACAACAATCCACTATTTTAGAGAATGCTGCGCTATGAGTGGGCAAGTTGCCTTGATTTTGAGGACAATTTATAACCATAAGTCAATCTGTGAACACCAATCTCTCTCTCTCTCTCTCTCTCTCTCTCTCTCTCTCCTCTGAACCTTAAAGTTACTATTAGACTGTCAAAATTTCTTTTCAGTCCCAACAAGCATATTGTTTTTAGTACCACTTAGAAGTAGAAGCTACTGCACGTCAAGTAGACTTTTGAGTAATGCCTTCGTCAATTTTATTTTCTGGTCATGTTTTTTACTCTTCTTTCAGGCGTCTCTGTCTTGGGTCAAGCCCACTCGAGATAGTCTATAGTTTCACCGTAGAGTTTGCAGGCTATGTTTTGTGTACACTGGGGCTCCCCCGAGTGGCTCTCCTGGTAAATGCAGGGCCGCGTGCTGTGCAGGGTGAGTCATACCATATACAACTCTTTCTTTATTTAGGATTTTGTTTGGATAGTTCATTGTTAAAATTTGAACAAATAGAAGATCAATATGTATCTATTGACATATTCCAAAATTCAATACAAAATGAATACATCTCCTATTGGATTCGCCCACTCAAGTTATCCATGATTGCAAATGAAATGAACAGCACATTGGTTTAAATGTCACGCGATCCACTGGAGTCTTAGGAGACAATCCGTCATTATTAATGAGTGAGTGAGTCCTGATCGGCATGGTCTGGAGAGCAAACACTCCCCTGAGGCAGAGTACAACACACAGAACCTTCTTATCATTTATTGCACATGCAAACTACCTGCAACCTTCCATGCCCTAATAAAAATTTACCACGGTATTGTTGCACAGTACTGTGGCAGCTTTCCCCTGGTGCATTTCCCATAGTGCACCCTGATTTGCCATGTGTAATAATATGCTTTACTATACCTCGCTATGCTTTACCATGCCTTCATTATCCTTTGTTACACTTTGATTTTACTATGGGAAACATTTATAAGAGAGTGCTGTTGAAAAGTAACTGAAGTGGACCTGCGCAGGTGAAGGGACCTGTCATGACCAGCACAGACAGCTTCCAAGTGAAACTATTTATGTGAACTCTGTGGGGTACAAACAGTCACTCAGGCCAATAAAAAAAACATCCATGCACTATAACGTATAACACAGATAGCAGGGATGGAAATAAGACTCCCATTGCACAGCAGTTTGGTCCATTCCTGGTTTTACTATAAGTTTAATAAGACACACCCGAGCTTGTTACCTGCACAATGTGGCTAATCAAGTTCATAATAAAACCTGGAATGGGTGAAACTGCTATGCGATAGGAGTCTCACTGCCATCCCTGGATAGGAAAATGAACATGTTATACAAACGGCGACCTAAGGGGATATATTTCCAAAGAAAGAAATTAACTCAGAGGATGAAGAAGCTTCAGCTAACATACAGAAAAGCAATTGATTTCTGTTTTTCTTGACAATACAGATTGTGATTTAACTCTTGCTAATGTAAGCAGCTCCTGTTAGATTCATTCTGTAATGTAATCCCATACGGTACTGCATACAAATCAAACTCACTGAGTGCTGCATCAGCAAGCCACAGAGCCCCAATTGGAAGGGCTGGGAGAGGCAATGCCACGCTGGGTAACAGGCTTTTCTCTCGACTGGCTCAAGTCATGGGTTGCGACTTTGCCCTGGGAACATTCTTTTTTATATAGCGGTGCTTTGCAAAGGCGGGGGGCGGGGTTAATATTGAGGCAGACCTACTTCTCGGAATGAGACTAACAAAACCAACCTCGCTGTTGAAATAACATTCTTCAGTTTCAATGCAATCAATATGCACCACTGGCGTGCGCTCCGGCTTTCCGAGTAGGAAACATTGTTTTGCTCTGGTAAGCTAGATAATGCAATGGCGTAATGCAATAAGGAAAAGGGTTGGTGTGAAGGGGTTATGGATTTTGCCATCAGTGAAGAGAATTATATTTTAAGCAATGGTCTGCTACACCAGGGGCAAGAGACTGGAGTCTAGTAAGATACTCACTGCTGCACTGAGGAGGAGGAACGCAAGCCCACACAAGAAAGAAGCACAATAATAATGCTAATAATACTACTAATAAATATGTGCTGTGACTAGGAGAAGTATCCGTTGAGTAGTTACTATGGTAAATAAGGGTTGCACAATGGATCAAGATGGTCTAATGCCATTCTACTGGTTCTGTATATGCGGCAGGCTGGACACAGTGGAGTCTATTGACCTTTATCATAGCTCAATATCCCAGGGGTTTCGGTCACTACAATAGAACTCTATGTGTACCATGGCAGTGCATCTGAATCTTTTTGGTGTACTGTGTAAAAACTCATAGAGGGCATTATTCTAGTTAATGAAAGGCACGCAGCATTGAAGAAGCCCTTGTCACTTTTGAACACAAAGCTATTGCAAAGGTAGTGTGTCCAGATACTGCAGTATTAGTATTAGTCAGCTGCTAATCCCTGGTAGCTGCCCCTGTGTGGGTCTCCTATTGCTTTAATACAGAATGCATCACTTCAAGCAGATCTGCACCAGGCTCAATCTTCAAGCTCTACCTCACATCCAATAATATTTCCTTCAGCACCATAGTAACCACAGCTCTGATGTAAAACCACAGCACAGGAGCTCAGCAGAAACAGATTCACTATTCTGCAGTGACCAGCAGAAGGACAGTACCAGGTTTTTTTCATTTAGGTCGCATATCCCAGTGTGAGGAGCATGCCATAAAAACAAACGTCATTTAAGAGTTAAAGGCAATTAAGAGACAGGCGAACTGAAAGTGTGATTTGTCTTGAATGAAAAAGTCACGCCTTGCCGTTGAATTACACAGACCATCGTGTGTGCAACTGTCTTTTCCTCAATATGTACAGTCTATAACTAGTTTTGTGACATTATTTTTGACTAACACATATCAAGTGTCGTTTTGAATATGCTTTTTTTCTTTGTTGCAGCATTTTCTTGTTGTCGAGCACATTTATTCTCCTTTGGAATCTGGCCATCATTCTTATAGGATGTTTGGGAAACACTTTACATTGTGTGTCTAATTACTGTGTATTTACATAGTAGTTACTTAGTAAATACATGTGCGCTTACACATAATTACAATGTTATTATGCACAGTTACAATATACTTAATGTGTAAATCTTTTTGCACGATATAATCCTAACCCTAACACTAACACTAACCCTTTACTGATACAATTGTGTACTTACATATATTGTGCAAAATGATGTACACATTAAGTACCGTGTAACTATGCATAATAACATTGTAATGATGTGTAAGCACACACGTATTTACTAAGTATCTTGTATGTAAATTCACAGTAATTAGAGACACTTAATACAGAGTGTACACAGTTTTTTTGGGTTGGTTTGTTCAGGCGAAGTTGGTGACGATGTGCAGTCTTATTATTTTACAGCTGTCATGCAACAACTCTAATTAATAAGACAGTAAACTCCTGCAGCTTATACAGATGTAAACAGTTACTACTAATTATGGTGTAATTAGTAAAGTGTGATTAACGGCTCACCATGTAACTTGTTACTCTTTTAATGTCGTTCTGTAGAAAAAGAAAAGGCCAGCACACATAGCTACTGTAACGGTAAGTCTGTCGAGCCACAACAGTCATTTAAAGTGTATGTGACTTGCTGTTACCATAGAAACCTGCATACTGGAAAGGCCATTTCAGTGGCCGGATGCACACACAGGCCGCAGACTTCACTCTGCAGTGTGAGGTCAGTCATTAGGCTTAGTAACAGGACATTCTCTTTAAAACTAGCTCGAGTGAATCTTAGGATGTTTTCGTTCAATTTTTGTAATTTTTAGGGAGTTAGTGGCTCAGCACCAAGCCTCCCCAAACTCTCTCCCAACTTCTCGCATTTGTAGCCTAATGACTAGGGTTGCCAACTGTCCGGTTTTTGACCAGACATCCGGTTTTAAGGAAATTTGTACAGAACTACTGACCGGACAGCAAAAGTCCGGTTCATGCGAATCTTGCTTACTCACTGTTCATTCTTGTTTTGAAATCAACACATGAATGAATGGATTTATTTAATACCTGCTGATAAATACTTCTTAAAGACAATTACGAGTGCAAGTACGAGTGGACGCACACAACCCTACTGGCCATGTATGTATTCTTTATTAATACTGGGATGAGCCACTGGTACTCAGTGAATCGTTTCAGGATGACTTGGGTTCGATGTATTTCAATAAAATGTCTGGGCGCAGTGAGAATGCTTGGATACCAATTAGCTGCAGCTTGTCTGGTCTCATTGGTAACGCAGAGAAGATCCACAGCACTTGTAATATTATGTTCATTTACTTTGCATCACTGTGCAGCTGCCAGGCTCTGAATCGTTTTCACGCTTCACAAAGGCGCTTCATTGAATCAGAAATCTCATACATCTCCTGCAAATCGAGGAGAAGAACAATCCCGGGACAGAAAATGAAGAGCCGCACATTAAAATAATTCATTTTACACAGCGGCGGCGGCAGGCTGAATCGATGGGCTTATTAATAATCTACATACTCATCACCTCCGGGCAGGGCTGGCTCCAGAAACAGCACTCACCTGACAGAGATGGACGAGGCTGCAAGTATCCCAATCAGCCGGAGAATAAAGAGCTGAGCCCATCGCTGCAAAAACATTTACATCATGAGCGTGTGCGCTGTATCTACAGCGGGTACTCGGGTCTATCTGTGGAGTGGCAATAAGCATCCATTTCATTACCGATTAGTCCCTGTGAAAGACACGGGGGGAGGGTTTTCAGAAAATAGAAAAACAGCAAACATTCAAATAAACAAATGAGGTATTGAATTCAGCGGCTCTCAGGTAGTCTGCTAGTTTTGTAACTATGCTTTCTCCACCAAAATAACTTTCTGAATATGGGCGTGCATGGGTAGCTATATATGGTGGGTCTCTATAATACAGTCCCAGAGCCTTAACGCATTTGAAATGCAAACCCTCCAATTCCAGGGTGGTGTTGTAAAGGATTAAGACAGGAAGAGACACAATCATTTATTTTCTTCTTGCTTGAAGTCAATGAGGTTAGACATGCAGTTTAGAGGTTAAAAACCTGCTGGATGCTCACAGCACATAAAGCCCCCAGAACTGTATAAATAGTCATAGCTGTTGATCAAAGTGAGCAATAGAGCCAACGAGGTATTGACCTCCTGTACTTCTTTCCATTACGTTTCAATGAAACCTGCCTTCTTGGTACAAGGCTGCGAGTAGAAATAGACGTGTATTGATACGTGTGGCTTCACACTGACAGATGATCATGTCAATACAATGTAAATGGCCTAAGTGATGTATTTCCAAGCTGTATTGGTAAGACACGCAAAGTGCAACACCGAAGGTAAGATTCATATTATTGCTATATTCAGCTGATCTAACTACTGTACACATTGCTCTTTGTAACTCAGGTTGCATCTCTAAGTAAGCTGAAAATACAAGCTTGCATGAGTTATTTTATAACCTCCTCCTGCAGTCTGATTGGCTCAAACAGTAAAGCAGAGGCAAGCCGGCTACCTGCAGCAGGGAGTGTGTGTCCGCGCTGCTAAAGAACCTCCGGGTATATCGAATAGATATTCTATAAAATAAATCATATTGAACAATACTTCAGCCTGTAGAACTGCAGCCTATCGATGGCTGACAGGTCAGCTGCCTGTCACCATCTTAATCCTTCAGAGACTCCCTCACTCACCTACTCATAGTTACCTCAATGTGAAGTGAGCTTAGCATTGTAAAGCCCTCAAGTCTCCTTTAAATCTCTATTAAAACCTCTCTGAAGCTTCTTGTCCCATCCCTGCTGCTTTTCAGTGACTCCTTTAACAAGCACTTTACTGTCCGCTCCAAACACAAAGGACTCTACCTTGCTTTGCAGAATCATGCCAAACCCATTTGAATTACATACCGGCTGTTCTTTATTGTCAATCCACAATCCAGCCCCTTACCTTGATAAGCATCTGTCCTGGAAGATGGATGAGTTCGGTGTGGAAGCTGGAAATGATTTTCTTTAGGGTCTGTTCTTCCCCTCATCCGTAACATGGCACACTGAGTCGTGAATACTGCAGTGAAGCTACACTGCCTGGCCTCTCTGTTAGGACATATCTACCTGATTGGATTTGGCAACGTCCTGAATAACAGCATTCGAAAGCGGTATGATAGTGGGTGCACGTCAGACGGGTTCCACAGTAGCAAGGAGAGGCGTGTTGGTTAGCCTGCTCCAAGACATCAGCAAAGACAAAAACAAAGGGAAAGTGGTCTCCCAGAGACACAGCAGTGGCTGCAAACAGCTAGAGACAGACAGAGAGAAAAGACGATTACAGATCCTTATCAGGTTTGAAATATTAATGACTGAATGGATTAGCATCCCTTGAGACACCTGCCAGCACCTTGTGGAGTCAATGCCAAGTCCTGTCAAGGCTGTAATTAAGGCAACATGATAGCCCCACCCACTATTAGTACAGTTCCTAATAAAGTGGCCAGAGACTGTATATCCCTTCAGTCACTGTGTGCACAATTGTATCATTTCGTCTCTATGAATTTGTTTTGAAATGCACATATGTTAAGTTTTGGCAGGGCAACTTCTCAGACTCCATAGAGTTCACACAAACTGTTTTAAAATGTAATACAAAAAATGTGTGACTGAAGGGGGACATGAAACTGGAGACAAATGTTTCGGCAAATGCTTTGAAATGTTCTGATGCACCAACTCAAACCTCTTAAATTGCATGGCATATTTGACCCTTGCCATTTGCTTACTTTTGAACTGTAACCCATAAATAAGACCTGCATGAAAGCTGCAGTCAGGCTAAAGATACCCCTGCAGATAATCTACATGGGCAACAGTGCCTACATTGCAATCTGTCTTCTGACTGCACAGTTCATGCAGAGACCAAAGGAGAGCTCATCAGTACTGGCTAAATTATTAACCGCAGCTAATAGACTGTAAAAATGCAGCACGATTTGAGTCTAAAAGTTTTTTGCCCCCATATGGTAAGTGCAGAGCAGTCATATCTGCCTTTGTCTCCTCTTGACTTGATTACTGCAATGCCTTTGTGGTGCCTCAAAACATGCTCTCAATAGGCTGCAGTATGTTCAGAACTCTGCTGCTCGAGTCCTAACTAGATCTAAATCATTTGAACATATAACACCTGTTCTGGCATCCCTGCATTGGCTACTGGTTAAGTTCAGGATTGACTTTAAAATATTACTCTTAACATATAAGGCCTTGAATGGTTTGATACCAAGTTACATCCCCGATATGTTAATTGAATATACTCCTGTGCGAAACCTGCGATCTACTGATGCTGGGCTCTTAAGAGTCCCCAAAACCAGGCTCTGGTCTATGGGAGATAGGGCTTTCTGTTGCTATGCACCTAAGTCATGGAATGCTCTTCCACAGATAATTAAGGATTCAAAGAATGTGGATATTTTTAAACGACACCTAAAAACATTTTTTTTTTTGAATTGGCATTTCCACCTGTGTAAGGAGCTGGCTTTATGAGTTCGCACAGTACTTGTGTTTTGTTTTAACGTATATAGCCTGCTGTGGTTATTTATGAATATGTATTATTATTCTTGGACTGTAAAGAGCTTTGAGATGTGTCACGTGAATTGTGCTATATATAAAATAAAGATTATTATTATTATTATTATTATTATTATTATTATTATTATTATTATTATTATTATTATTATTATTATTTCCCAGTAGCACAGGCTTATGAATGCAAACTGTTTCTCTGTGCGGTTTTGTTACCCAGCACTTTGTGCCAGCGTTATGAAGTACAAGCATTGGGTCATCTTTCCTCTAGCCTTACTACAATATGATATAACACCCAAATCAATATGTTTTCCAAAAACAACAGTAAACAATATCACTATGAATGTCAATATGCATTTATTTTTATTTGGATGCTCTTATTAGTCAGCTTTTTAAAAACACATTTAATCCACAGTGTGTCTGTGTTGAACATACACACATACACTGCACTGCAGGGGTTTGAGATGAGGAGGGTTATGCAAACAAAATGAAGAAAAATAAAAGGTGACTCAACCCTGTATCTAGAATAACTAAACCAGAAGGTGTTATAATTTTAAAGTCTAATTACATGACACGATTACAGTTTTAAAGAAAGATTTTAAAACGTTGAGTTTTAAAGTGGTTGACCACATTCATTTACCATGAACAGTGTGATCAGACACTTCGTCAGCCTGCACTATACTGCAGTACTGTCCTCTGCGTGGCGTGTGCTGTATATTTCTTCTAGTTCCTGTAGACATTACTATACGTGCTTTATCTTCTGCCTCTGCCCTAACACCGGGGGCTTCCCATACACTCTGGAAATCAGATCAGGTTACAGCCAGCAACGAAAATCAAATGAGACCTTCACTTTGCTGCAACTTAATGGGAGGGCTTATGCAATAGATCTGAGGTTAATCTGTGTCTAAGCGTCGAAAGAAATTGTGAAACTTCCTCTTTGTTTACCAGGCTTTTAGTGCCATGCTGTAATGGGTGATTTGAGCGATTAAACAATAACGTCAGCATTCAGTGCACCGCTGTGGAGGATCTTTGGATGATTCTGTGCACTGGCCGTCAGCACCAAAGACCCTGCAAGGCCAGTCTTGTTAAAGACACACAGTGTTTGACTGTGGCTTCTTGTAGCAAGCTCTGTTGATTCATTACCCTGTGGTTCACGTTATTTTTTTTTTTTATGCAGCATAATCAATCCTAATTGTAAAAGCGGGAGTCTGCTCAATTTTCTTTCTTGTTCACTTCTTTATAAGGTATACCAGCTCCTCTCCTGTTCAAAATCCCACTGCTGGACATGGATCAAAACTGGGGACTGGGCAATGCCAACAAAGAAGGTTCTTATTATTTTATTAAAACAATTAATACCAATAGGTTAAACTTTACATGAAGTGTCTCTTTTAGTCTAGTCCATTTCTTACTAACACAGTAATTACACACATGGTTGTGTAGTTACAATGCAACAGCATGTTACAAAATAAAATAAATGTGTTAACTGCTAGCTTCATTGTTAATAGCACTGTATTTATATGTGCTTTTGCACAGATGCAATTACAGTGGAATTGCAGAGTAGTTAGAGACACCTTATGCAAAATGCTGCCCCAGCACAACAAGAAATAAATACATTTATCCAGGACAAGCAGCCAGGTGGCTGGACTGAACGTATGTTATTGCATAAGTGCCCATTAAGCTTGATTAAAAAAAACATACATGATTTACAAAACCGTACTCAGTGTATTAGAGTTATTGTGGAGCAAACCAAGCAGTACAGCAATGCAGTGGTTTCTCATGAATATTAATTTGGCATGGGCTGCCCACACACCAGGCAGCAGGGAAAACTGTGTGACAGCAGCCACAGAGTCAGCTGGGTAATCGCCTGCAGGAAACGAGGGATGGCATTGCTGCCTGTTGACTGGGAACTGTGGGCAGCCTGGTACTCCACCCACGACCAGCGTTGATCATGCCAGCACCTCAACCCAGAGCTTAGTTCGGTCGAAAGCTGGTTCTATCTTAATTGGAACTGAGATTCATTTAAACGGGAAGCTCTCCTCCTGGCACGAAAAAATGGTGCTTTCAGGTTAGAGAAAGCACACCAGCATCTCCACTCTGCAACTGTGCCCGAACATGGCTCCCACTGCTGCTGGCACGTGCCTTACCTGACACTCAATAAAGAGTGGATGGGAGTTCAAACCCTGAACATGCTACTAACCTGTAAAAGAAAGCAGTTCACTCCTCCGAGGACTGCACACCTCCAAGTGCCCACCTGCCGCTCAGGGCAGGAGACTGCAGAGGTGCCAGTCAGCAGAGCCCAGGATGCAAATGCTCTCAAACACCATAGCAACCATCACCTATACACTGCGCCTTATACAGTATGCCGCCCACCTTCGGACTGCCTATGCTGGCTACATTCCGATTATGGTGCATTTATATAGATAGTATATATCATGGAGAGCTGACACAAGCATGTTTAGTTGAGCTACAGCCCCCGCTTATCCCCACCTCCTCCACTACAGGAAAACCTATCGATCTTACCCCACAGAGCTCAGCACTCAGCACTCAGAGCTCGTCTCAGCACTTTTTCACATGCGGGGGAATTGGGATTATTAAACCATTTGAGGAGCCTGTCTCCTATCCGGTAGCAGGGGCTGAGACTCGCAGGCTGCTCTGTTTCCCCACGCTGGGACTATTCCCTCTAGTCCTGAAGACCCAAACTATAAGTAAAGTCCTTATAGTGCCATTCCAGATCTTGCATGGTTTTAAGTACAGTGTGCACTGCTTGTCTGCCTGCAGTAGAGCCTGTAAATGCACTGCAACACTGGTCAGTATTACAGGATGGTCCTTCTCCATTATTCAGGGTGTCTTTTTTATAATGCTGGCTGAACAGAAAACATCTGAAGTAGGCTTTTATACTCCATGCACTGCAGAGGAAACAGATGAGCTCAAAGCAGAGCTAGCCTTTTATCCTTCAACAACATGTATAGCCTTTTATCCTTCAACAACATGTAATATAAAGAGGCTTTTATACTTTAGCTGAAAAAAAAGCATTAACCAGCATTAGGAAGCAGCAGCTAATTAACAGCATTTGTACAAGTAGCTGTTAAAGCAACCCCCCCTCCCCTCCTCCCCCCCTCCCCTCTGCAATGATCCAGCCGTGCAGCTATTAGGAGTTAAACAAGGGGACGGGACGGAGGGACGGAGGGAAGGAGGGACGGAGGTGACAAACGAAGAGGTTTGCTAGACACCACTTCGCAACAAAAGCCCCCCTGAAGACAGCTCCAATTCATTACCTGGCCCTAATGAACTGAAAGCACTTCCCCTGAACAGTTTCATGATGATGAAATTGAAAAGCACAGTGAGCTGTAGATCAAATGGTACAGGCAAGGCTGACAGGCTTCCAGCTTTTGCGCGAGTTCGAGTGTGTGGGCGGCTTTGGGGGTCTCATTATAACCAGTATTTCGACTCGCATCTTGTCCTGAATTTCAGGACACAGTTTCGCACAGAGCAATGCAGTTTTAAGAGGCTATGAAGCTGTTTCACAAACTATACGTTACAGCCCACTCACTCAGCTTAGCCAGTGGCAAAACAAGATGATGCAGATATATCCTGCAGATGTGCCGGCTCAGAAAGGATTTCAAAATTCTTCTGCTGGTTACCTCTGACATCCCTGGTTAAAGAGTAAGTGGATTATAATGTCATTTGAATTATTTAAGGCAGAAAAAAGGCAGAACATGATAAGAACTCAATAATGGAGCGACAGAACACATATCCATTTAGAAAGACTGCAAGCACCCTAAAATAAAAGCAGGGGGAATTCAGCTACATAACAAAAATGTAGGTACGGATACATAATTATTAAGGATCTCCACAGTGTCAGATCTAAATACTGACTCTCTTGAGCTCTATATTAATCCTGCAGGGGTTTCCTCCCAGAGGTGCCTTATAGACCCGCTTATTAAAATGACTACACCCAATATAAATGCAAAAAATCTGATATATCGTTCTAGGGCTGTCTGCCATGGTTTAGATTATTAAAACAGACGCCAGAGTTTGATGGATAACTTACTAGTCCAAAATCGTTTTGGCTCCCCATAGCTTTCAAACTTCAGGAGAGGTGAGATGGGGACTGGAACATATTTGGTATTCTCATTGTACCTGACTCGAGACAGAGACACTGATTGATCGTGTGCCAGTCCTCTGCCCCTCTTCTGCTCATTGGCTATGAGCCGTCACTCAAATTGGGCTGGAATAGAACAACCACTCTGGACAGTAAAGCTCAGAATACCAACTGAATAATAATAATAATAATAATAATAATAATAATAATAATAATAATAATAATAATAATAATAATAATAATAATAATAATAATAATAATAATAATGACACCAAACTAAAATGTGCACAGTGAGGCAGGCTGTCTGGAAAAGAGAACAATCTGTGGCAGCTTTGCTAGCAGGATCTGCATTATGTGTTGGCTCCTGACTCAAGTTACATAATTAGAAGCCTTTAAAAACGAAGCTGGGATTCCTTCTTGTGTACCAAGCACTGCCTGGGTATGAGATACATTTACTGCTCACCTACTTTGCAATTCTGCCTATTAGGACAAACAGCGGTTGTGTAACAGCAAGTCATGATTCATGAAAACACTCCGTGCGCCAACAAGTCTGAGAAGGGTTTCTGTCATCATCACCCACAGCCTCAATGAGCTGTTTACTCACAGTTAGGTATTTACAGGGATTAATGGAGCTGGACCTTTCATGAGAAAGCCTGCCTGGGAGTCCAGAGGACAGATCCAATCCAGTGGGTTATGCGCTGTTAGTTCCATTTCTAATTCCTCTCTTCCAGTTTGGGCTCTTTGGAGGCTGGAAAAGGTGGGAACAGGACCATTGTCATCTCCTAATTAGCAAAGGATGAGCAGCTGGTTGAAGGCAGTGGCACCCTTTGGCTGGAGTATATTAAAAGAAAAATAATAATAATATATATATTTTTAAAAGAATCTTCTGTAAGGAAGATCCGTAAGCCTTCTGTCCCCCAGCTAGTTTTTAAATTGGATGGGTTAAAAGTTATATTTAATGATGCAGAGGGACTGACAGTGCTTGATCTGAAGTCACCTTTGGATGGTCTGTTTGGACTCAAACATGGTCCTTTGTATCGTCTCTCGAATGTTTAGTGCGGGTGCATTTGTTTGTTGTTACTGTTGTTTGACTGTTTTAATTATTCCTACCTACACCCTTCTTGTGGTTGACCCCCAATCTTCAAAAACGCGGCTGGATGAAAAACTGAACCAAGATTGGCAACTTGGTGCAAGCAGGGCAATCCATACTGAATGACTGAACCCAGTCTCCAAACAGCAGTGCACTTAGGAGGTGAACCATGGGACAGCTCGCAGGCATTTGGTGTCAGAAGAATATGGAATGAGAGAACCTCCCTCTAGCGTGTGAGAAAAAAATAGAAGAGTCTTTACGCTAATCACTTGGGTGGTGCTGTTGTAAGGCTTTGTTTATTTTATTATATTTCATTTTCTCTGCGGTCTGGATTTGAACCGCTGACCCTCGGCACTAAAGGCAGACACATTACAGTATCGCTGAAGGGGAATACCTCCTAGTGTCTTTTATGCACACATGTGCCTATTTAGCCAGTAGGGGTCATTCATTACACACTCCTTGACAGTAAACTACTGAGGCAACTATAAATACTCCCCAGGGACCTAAAGCAGGGACTCCTCTGCTCCAGAGTGGAAACAGCGATAATCAGCACGAGTGTTCTCTGCGACTGTCGGGCGAGACGAATGTTCTCACAAGGAACTGCTTCATCATTTTACCCTTTTGAAAAACTATTAAAGCTGCACAGCATTTCTAATGTAAATAATGCTGCAGCACATTTTAATAAGCCTCCTGGGAGAGTAATTCTGCAGGCGAGGATGAAACTGCACTCAACTGCCGTTTTAAGTACAGCTGTGTGTGCTTCCACTGAGGGACATGGTATAGCTATTATATAATTTTCAAGTGGATAGCTGGAACACCAACAGACAAAAAAATAAGTCTGAAACAGTTTTACCTAAGCTGTCAGTTTGAAAAAAAATAGGGTATGAACATGGCTAATGTGGGCAGTCCACTAAGAGGCCCAGCTAAAATATTACCTTCCTCACCAAAGCAGACAACGGGAACTCCAAATTTCATTACACAGTTCTGAGAGAGAGAGAGAGAGAGAGAGAGAGAGAGAGAGAGAGAGAGAGAGAGAGAGAGAGAGAGAGAGAGAGAGATCTGGGCACATCACAGGGGCTGGATCACTAATGCAAACTTTGCATTATTGTAAATATAAAAGATTTTATCCTAAAAGAACACTTAAGAAGCGTCACCAATTAAAAGGCTCAAACAAGATGCGTTCCGCTCTGCCAGCCACTCCATGAGATAGTAATGAGTTCCAGTGGAATACACAGCGAGCCACGCGTTCATATGCTTGCCCGTCGCTCCAAGCTAATTGGCATCTACTATAGGAATCTAGCCTCAGAGAACACTGATACTCAATGTAGTGTGGTCTGCTGTAAACAACCAAACTTCAGCTGCACTGCGATTCCTGCCACCTGAACAAATCTCCTTTGTTTGCTGTCTCTGGGGTTGCCAGGCAGCAGTCAGCCCAATAAGAAGTCATATTAGGTTGCCATGGTGGTGCAGCCTTACCCGCTTAATGGAACTGTGATGTTATGAATTTATAAATGATATGGAACTGCGATATATTTTTGGTTTGTGAGAACTAACTAGATGGGAATGGAAGGTGATTATTGTATTCTATTTCATAGTGTGAGGTGATGAAATGTGTTCTGAACCCCATAGATTTACTCACCGCAGATCGCCTGGTGTTTTGGGGGATTGTCAAAAACACACAGAACTTCAGATATCAAAAAGCAGGGTTTAAGGAAGCTTTTCATTCGCAGAAATGCTATTTTGCTTCTGGCAAGATTCTGTTCCCCTGCCTGCTACACGCTTTCAAGCACAACTCTTTTAAAAGAATAATCACCTCCGAGTAGTGCCAGTGTCGGAGCTGCAGGGCTGCCCTGTGTTTCTCTGAAGCATGTATTAGACAAGCACAGTAAAAGCGGTGACTTTACAGCACACTTTGCACCGACACAAACTCAACGATCGCATTGCATTCGACCGCAAACGCTGCAGCTCACATAGAATCAGGTACTCTGGCCTGCCGACCTGCAGGTGCTGGACTGTGAACATAAAGAAATAACAACCTGAAGCAGGAAGAAATACATCTGAGAGATGCTTTAATATGCAGCCATCCAATCAGTGACTAGGGCTGCCACCTCTGAGGGACAAAAAAACACGAGCACCTCCGAACGCAAGGAGGGTTATATTGAAAGTTTAAACTCTCTTTAGAAATCATATCATTATCCAATGGGAAACATTAGTAATACTGCTACTATAGTAACATTGTGAGTCTATTGCAGGATGACTGTATCCCGATAAATCTAACTTGTGCTCAATTTAATGTCCCGAGAAGGCATATTGAATTCCCCGGACACCTTCCTCAAAACCAGGAAACAGGAAAAACGGGCACAGGTGGCAACCCTATCGTTGACACGATTGGCAATGGGAAAAATAATCTCTACTGAGGTATGCACATCACTATTATGCTTTTCTCAAAATTAAAGATCATATAAATATTAATTATTACCTCCACTACCAGCAGCTCTGGTTTGTGTCTGAATAAGAAACCATAGCCTCTCTAATACCCAGACCATTAGATACGGTCTTGTAGTTTTATAGAAAAGATACCAATATAATAAAATGTACTTGCATATTAACATCGGTTGTCTATTTACTTGAATGCACCAATATGCTGCTGCCGACAGACAGCCAACTTTGAAAATGGCTTGTTCCGTCTCTCCCCAGTGTGACTAAGATGGAATAAATGAAAAACTCGATCCTTCTGGAAAGAAAACTCCAGGAGGAAAGTTCACAGTGAGCTGTGTTCACACCTGCTGGAAAGAGCTGAGTCACTGCTTCCGCTGCAAAGACTCCACTCATTCTGTAGCTTAGCAACCACCGACCTTTCTTTGTTTGTTTTTACATCTCTCAGTTAGGTGATTGCCCTTATTTTCTCCACAATGTGAAATGGACAATTTTAACTTCACCTCACAAATGTAACCAAAGTGCCATGCCAGGAGAACTGAAGACATCCTGTGTCGTTCCTGCTGTCCAGCCAATCGCTTTCATTCAACCGGCGAACCTAAAGCTGAGAGAACACGAAGTGTGGCTTGAAACCAAGTTCCAGGAGGCAACTTTGCTGTATCAAACCCCAAACCTCCCCTGGTGCGCCATGCAATGGCCTGAAACCTAGTCTCCCGAAACCAAGTTCCAAGACACACAGTGGCTTTGTGTCCCCTCAACTTAAAGCAGTTGGAGCCGGCTAACAAGCAACGTACTTGATTTGGTTCTTTAAATCCCCCTCGTACCGGCTCGGGGATGTCAAGGCAAGTTCAAGTCTAAGCCCATGAACTTCACTGTTATACAGAGAGAACAGCAACTGCTCTTCCCCATTTCATTATTAGCCAATCAATGTGCACAGTTGCTGACTGGCCCAAATGTCTTGCTTAAAAAGTTCAGGCTTAAAGCAGAAGATCAATCCTGTTTAATGAATTGGAATGTGTATTTTCTAATGAAGTTAATTTTGTAGGCAGGCAGAGAGAAAGAAAATGCATGCTTGCCCACATTCTATTAATCACGCTTGTAAAGAGGGGATGCCAGCATCATTGCACATCAAGATTTATATGATTGAATTGGGTATTACAAAAGCATTTCTGTGGAAGACAGCAGTGCTATGGCTATATATTTTTTTTAAAAAGTGAAAAGCCGACGCAATAAATGGAAGTTGGAAGATGATTTAAGATAATTGGGATTATCGTGACGATTTTGAGACACTTGTCAATAATTCAAGATGTCACTGCTGTCCAGCCCTGCGCTAAAGCATTGATTGAAGCTCTCTTTTGTTGTTACTGCAAAATCAGGTCAGAAGGAAGGGAAACTAAATCAATAGGAGAGCTCTTATTTCTATCTCATAAAATAACCACTCAGTTCAAGAGGGAATAATGTGCAGTGGGTTCCAGCCTGACCATGTTAGCAATAGGACTGTCAGGCTACAGTATAACGAGATGCCCTAACTAGTTTAAACCCTGCATGTTTTTTTTTTAAAGAATATATTAGTATGAGCATATTTACGATTTGGTCATTGCAGACTACAGCATATGCATTAGTTGTGACTAAATAAATGGCCATCAAATACATCACATTTAAGTTCTATGTATAAGCTTACATAAACACAGTAAATCTAAATACAGTCATTTGATTACTTAGACCAGTGGTATTCACTTGTGGCTCTTTCCATCCATTCCAGTCCAGGATCTTGTTCCAACCATGTCCATCCAGAGCCTTACTCCCAGCCACGTCTTTAAATGGTTTCATTGAACCTGGTTGATGAGGAGTTGGAAGAAGGTCCTGAACTGGAGGAGCCACACATGAGCAGCACTGAGTTAGACAATGAAAAATCAGGACAGCTTTTGAGATGCACAGAACAAAACAAAAAATCTTGCTTTGTATGAACTTGGTGATAATTAACAGGAACTATGCAGAGTGGCAAGCTAGGCTAATACAACAAAATGTTTAATATCTTACCAAAATCAGATGTCAATTTGTAAACAAAATGGTACCTTATAATTAAGGAACAGGGACATTATTTTTGTTTGTAGACCTAATCTACTGCCCTTGATTTGCAGTAGCTTCCATGTTTGCTTCCAGTTCTCAAGTGCTTGTTGGTTTCATGCCTTATTGTTGGTGTCGGTCGCTGCATGCCAGCCTTTGCCTAGCTGTGTTTTAATATAATCTTCAGGTCTGAACAATACCGGTGACTGGCTGGCTAATCTGATGAACAGGAGCGACAGGTTTTTTGAGTTGTGAAAAAGTCATTTTCTTAGTCATAGATGTCGCATCCAAAAATATACCGTGACAGAACACTTTTGTCATTCAATTAATGGGACAGGAAAGTTTAATGTACATGCTATATACATAGAACTATTTTTTGCAAATATATATATATATATTTTTTTTTTCATAATTCTCGCCTGTCAGACAAAAAGGTACTGGCACAAATTAACCCCTGCTGGTAATTATCGTAATGCCACAAAAACCCAACACAGACATAGTAAAAGATGACACATAAGAATGTAGGAAGCAACACACTTTTTAAAAGTATATCTTAATATAAATATTTTATTCAGTGCATTTTTTTGTGTATACAACAAATAATAAACAACTGGATGGTATCAGGCAGAAAGCCTGCTTTTACATACTGTTTTATCCTTGGACAGATTGGAATACGTGATCCAACATGGTTTTAATACACATATCCTACATCATGCAACTTTATTCCATTAGCTCCAGCTTTCTCCCATGCAACAGACATGTTCACCTAAAATAAAATCTAAATCAGGAACAAGATCACCCCTGTAGCACGTACGCAGAAGAAGAAGTGTTAGTTCACTTTTACAAATGATATGTTCTTTTTTTGTTTTATTAGAAAATTAAGTCACCACGATTCATTATTTCTACACAAAAAAAGACAGTGACCTGGACAGGGGATCTCACCATACGTACAGTAATGATGACCAATGATAGTCAGTGAGAATACTACAGATCAGGGTGGATGACCACTGGATCAGTTACAGACTAGAGACTAGCCCACTACAGTGAAACAACATGATGGGAATAATTAGAATTGAGACCTGGTTTGTTTTGATCTTTTTTTTTAATTTTCCTTCAAATCATACACAAAAACACTTGTTTAACCCGTCGCCCCCTCCCCACCCCGAATGTGAATTTAATTGTAAGAGACCTTCATACCTGCGCCCCGCCATTCACACAACCCACAGCCGTGCAGAAATCCATTCTGCTAGTAGAACAGCGGGGTACGAAACGAAAACAAACCTCTCAGCTACAAATCAACAAGCAAAGCAGAGCCACATGTTTGACCCCCTTTTCAAATCAGCTGAATGTTTCCTGTTTTCCCAATTTTAAGAGACAATGCCCTTATTTTACTTTTTGGCTGGACAGTAATTCTTGCCAGCAGGACCTGGACTTTAACACTGGTTAGTTTCGCTTGGCTCCCGTAAAAAAAGCACAGATGACAGACACTATAGCTGGGCGCTTCTCCTCTATAACCGGATGGTGCATAGAAGCTTTCTCTGGCTGCCTAGACGTCTTGAGAGAGATGTAGATTCTAGATACATCGGGACCTAATAGTCCAAGGAAAATGAAACCCCAGAACAGCTAAATGGTTGGTAACGAGAGTGTGACTTATGCAAGTTCAGTTTCTGGTTTTGTTTAATTTTCTTTTGATTAGTATTTTGTCCTGAACCGCAGATGATTAGGAGAGAGAGAGAGAGAGAGAGAGAGAGAGAAGTCTACTTGAAGTCAACAGCATCCAGAGGTAAGATTACCAGACACGCAAGGCTCTGCCCCTGGGGGGTCCTGGCTACGTCGACTCGTTCTGGCTCACCGCTTTGCCCCCGTTCAACACTGCCGACGCGCTTCTGCTCTTGGTGGGGGTGCCGCTGCCGGAGCGAGAGAACTCTGTTAGATCGTGAAGTGAAGGCTCTCTGTACATGGCGACTGCAAAACAGAAGAGAAACAAGGAGGCCGTTAGCCAACATAGGAATAAACCAGTGGAGACACTGAAACCAAACGGATCATATTGAAACCAAGCGGGTCATATTGAAACCAAGCGGATCATATTGAAACCAAGCGGATCATGCCTTCAAACGGACCTTCAGTTGAGTTAAATATCTGGAAAACAAAACTGGAAAGAAGTTTAAATACAATATAATGTATGTTTTTGACCTGACTAAATGCATTGAAAGCCATTACAGCGTAGAGGAAAATAGGGCCCAATAATCCAAGATCATTAAAAAAGCACTTTACATGAATGATCTCCAATTACTGTGTAATTACATAGTAATTATTAGTAAATACGTGTGTACTTACACAATTACAATATTATTGTGCATAGTTACAATGTACTTAATGTGACATTTGATATAAAGCTGATCCTAACCTTAACCCTTTTCTAATACAATTGTGTACTTGTATAATAACATTGCAATTATGTATACATGCACATGTATTTTAAGTAACCACTATGTAAAAACACAGTAATTAGGTACACTTAATGTAATTACTCTAATTACTCCATATCAGCAAGAACATTTTACTTGCTCCAGACCAATGCTTTTTAATTACCAAAGCAAAAGAGTCTGCTTGAAATCCTTTGCTTATTTCACATGCTGCAGTTTTCCACTGCCTGCCTCGTCGCCCCCCCTGTCTCTCTGAATGCTTGGATGGGAGAGTTGCTGGTAATTCTCTCGCCCAAGCGGCCCACGAACAGTGCTTATAGGACACGGCTGGCTGGATCACTCTCCTTTTCACTTTCAGTGAAGTGCACTTTCAACTGCTTGACTGAAACAAGTATCTCCTACAGAACCGTAGAACTAAGCCTGGCATTGTTAATTCACAAACAGAAAGCAATCGCCCGCATGTACCACAGCAGGCTCTGCTGCTACAGTGCAGCTGGTTTACTGTGAGAATAAATAGGCTGACGGGGGCACACATTGTAACGATCCGAAGTGTACCAGCCACAGAAATCTTACAATCTTGCTTGGCAGCCGTACATTTTTTAATGGATTGGCTTGTGCCAGCATTTCAGTAACAATGACAAGTGCAAAAGATTAATAACCGAACCAAAGCAAAATGGACCTCTCCCAGGAACGAGCGCATCAATGAGATGCGTGACTCTCAGCTCTGCAACACGTCTTCATGGTATCTGAGCAGCAATATCCTGAACAGCAATATCCTGAATCTCAGTTCGAGTAGGAGAGACACACAGGCATACCTTTCAATGGTTTGGGAAGGAAGTGGGCGGCTGGCTTGTTTTTCTTCACGTGATTCCCCTTCATGATCTCGCCCTCCTTGTTAAGACCCAGGTACCAGCCCCTGCCCGACTGCTGCTGCCTGTATATCATCGAGGAATATGTCACGTAGTAGTTCTCAAACACAGACTCCTTAAACTTGCATTCCGGCGTGAAGTGTTCCTGAAAGAGACAGAGAGACAGACACTGAGAGACGCGGAGAGGCTGCTCCTCCTCGGAGCTCACGTGGAGACGTCTCTGTCACAGCTTGGCATTGCACAGCAGCGACACAGCAAGCGTGAAGACTGAGGAGCGTTTTGTGTTTGTAGGGGTGTCGGAAAACATCAAAATATCACGGCTGAAATGCACTGAATGCATTTTTAAACAAGCAATTTATTCTACAACCATGCTTGTGATTTCACACGGTGACAGGGCAGAGGCTGCCTGCCTGAAATATAACATGCTTTCTCTATGCTTTGCTACTCCTAGCTATGCATGTATCATGCTACACCAGAGGAATCAGAGAAACTGCTTCCCCTTTTACATTTTTAGCAAGTTCAAAGTGTCACCTCACATAGGACTCTATTCAACTGATCTCAATGGTGAGGAATCTGAACACCATTTAAATATTAAAAGTGAGCTCCACTGCTATTTTAGATACTTAAATGTAAAAAAAAGAGAGTCACTTGTGCTGTTAAATATTCTGCTTTTCTTAACACAAAAGGACCTATTTTAATAAAGGTTGTCTCTTGTGGGTCTAATGCTTTCTTTGCACAGCCCTATTAAAATACTACATCAGTGCTGTCTTGCACTGTTATGAAGAAACAAGCACAAACTTCCATAGCACTTTTGCGAGGCGCGGGCTGAAAGCTCTCTCCACTCTTGCGAGATGTCCCTGGAAACAACAGTGCGAGCTCTGAGCTGACAGCTGGAATCTGATGAAGCCACTAAATGAGTGAAACACATGGATTCCAGTGCTGTCTGGTTCACATTCTGACAAGACCTCCTCCCGCTTTCTCCCTAACGATTCTGCACTGATGCAACACCCACTGATGTTCTTGTTGTCTTTTTAAAGAAATGCTTCAATGCCCTGGACATTAACATAATCTTCTTTTTCTTTGACTTTTCCTTTGCTTGGGAAACCTATATTTATCTAATGAGCGTTGATTAAATCTGTCTTTGTACTGAACCAGCGATTCCTCAGGCAATGCAAGAGAATCGCTCAATGATTCATTCTGGCACTTGGTTTCATTATAGGACTTCATCTGGGCACTTTCTTTTCCTTTGCTAAGTCTGTTTTTCTCCTTCAATTAGCTCCGTGGGTCCATGATGCAGATACTGATTTATTAAAAAGGCTAAAAGCGTGCTTGTGGGGTAATCTCGTGAAACAATACGAGCAGCTGTACGCTCCCTCCATTGTCTCGAGCACCGATGCACCTGAAACAGCTCAATAGCCTTTTAACCACATCTGTCTGCATGGGAAAGATCAATACAGTCATACCTTGGATTGATGCTCTTAGATACTGGCCCCAGCCGCAGTTAGACACTTCTTCATTATTCTGTTTTTATAATTGGTTTAACTATGAAGCTGGACATCTATTTCTTACAAATCCAGGCATGTTTTCACAAAGAAAGAGCATTAGGCAGGGCAGCGCTTTCTGAAGCAAAATGTGAGACCAAATTTATGACTCCTGTTTCCAAATCGAACAGAAATCCCCCCTGCCACTAAAAACACACCTGTGTCACTCAACCACTACAGCCACCTGAAAGTACACACTGTACACAAAATATTGATACCAAATGTATTACCCCTGTCCCAGGAAGAGGGCCCCAAAATGACAGGCAAATACACTGCTCCCCTTTACTAAAAAGACTAGCAGGTCATGAAAACATATCGATAGTCCAATTCTTTTGCTAGGTAAAGGAATCACTGTGTCACTGGGACCTATTCACAATGTGTTCATGATCCTTTATGAATAAAATACAGTTTGATATTCATGAAACTGTTCTAGACTGTTGCTGGATAAAAGAAGGCTTGTTTTGTGCTCACAAAAAGAATATTCTATGAGCCTATTATTCATAAAAAAAGACTTCAGAAACAGTCCAGACCAGGATGCTTGGGGAATAGTCTTAAACTAATTCTATACAGTATAGCATATGAATGGAAGATTACTTTACATAAACATCGCCCAACAGTGCATTTTCTGCGAGACACCAATTAAAATGTCAAAATCCAACAAACCAAACAAAAGCAAGAGAAAGAAAAATGACTTTACACTACAGCTATTTCCACTTCCATTTCCACTCATTGTATCTGGACACAGTAAATGAGCTTCCCTGAGTGAATCATCAGCTCCTATGAATCTCTTTGAAAGCAGACAGACTTTGCCTCAGGGGACTGGCGAGGGTATGGGCATGAAGATACCAGCAGCTTTAAACCTGCTATTCCCAGGTTCCAATAACTTCTGTAGTATTCCCCTCATCATCACTGATAACATTCATTTGAAATGCTCAGATTATTTATTACATGACCTTCAGCACTGTCAGTTCTGTCCCTCAGGGTGAAGGATTCACTGTAGAAGTGTAACACTGCTTTGTGTGCAGTGCCTTTGCTCTGCAGCGCTGCTCAATCAAACTTCCAGCTGTAGCAGAACATTTTAAACTTCTAACTCATTCAATATCACCAAGTTAAAGGGTTAAATGTGGGGGGGGGCAGTATTTTTGAGTCTATCCCTATTAATGGGATAATTGTTTCATGGCATAGGGGATTTAAATTGCTTCCCTATTATCCCTCAGAAAGTGTTCCCTTCCTGTTTCTGCTGGAGAACAGCAACCAGTCTACACATGTACATTATAATGAAAAAAGGAAAAGGAAATAAAGCATAGCTGACTCATAAATACTGCAATACTTAAGAACCAATTGAGGAAAAGGGAGCGCAGGGAATTGTCTTAAACACTGTCAGGATGAGAGCGATATACTGTACAGCATTTCAGTCCGAGATTCTGAATGGAATTTCTCCGAGATTACATAACCACCCTCCAGCTGCACCAGAAATCCTTAAACCAAACTGTCAATAAATGTACAAGTCAAGAGAGCAGGGAAAACACGGCTCTGTTTTTATTTTACTGACAACTTCAGATCAGGGGAAAAATAAAAGTATGCTAGTCAAGACTGCTTTTAGCCAATAGCTCTTCTCTAAAGCTGCTGTTGACCTGGAAGAGACAAACTAAGAGGGGCAACTCAACTGAAGACCTGCCTGCTATACAGATCATCTGTAACACTCAATCATGGTGTGCAAACATGAAGAAAACAAGTAAGCGAAAAATGAAACTGTCACTGCAGCTTACAAAAAATGTGGCAGGGAAATTTAACTATTATTTTTCTAGCCAATTATGAATCACAGAACCATAGAATCATAGAATGCAGTTGCACACCTCAAACCCTATCATCTCTTTTATTGATGTAATCAGAGGTTTAAAACAATGTGGCAGTTTATTTTTACTGGAGAACTCCAGGAAAGAATCTTTGCACGCACGCACACTCTCACGAACGCACAGTCTCCTGCTTGATGCCTTGAGTACAAAGCCCTCTTGTCTGTTCTGTATTGAAAAAAACTGTATTAAGGCTCTAAACTAAAGGAACGATCAATTGAAAGCATTAAACTCTAGCATGGGCTTACAGCACACAGGCATACTTTTATAATAAAGTATAAATATATAATAAAACAAATGGCCATTTAAGCACAAAGTAAGGATTCTTGCAGTTGCATGATGGGTAATTGCAGTATTGATACTAAATATTGAAATACTTAATTGGCTTGATGACAGGTCTTTAAAATCCAGCAACTTTTTCAGTGAGACCAATTTCCTTGCAGAGGTCGAAAACCAAGGGAGATCTTTAATTGAGTTCTTCTCAGAGCAGAGCAGCAGATTGCAATAAAGACAGCACAGCGAACAACTAAAGAGACGGCCATCAACAATATTATTAAAAGCACTACAGGGTACAATTAAACATAAGAACGATTGCAGTCAAGTCTTCGTAAGAAGACTGAGACCAGCTCAGCAGCACTGGCTCCTCTGCAGGCACCTGTATGACTAATCTTGACTCAAACTCACTTGCTTGGTATTTTTCTGCTCATTCGTTCTCCAAGGGTTTCGGCTCCCCTGCTGTCTTTCTCCAGGTTTAATGCAGTAACCTGGTTATTCATCTCTGACTTGAGCTGCACAAAGCTCCCCGTTTCCTCATTGTTATTTCTGGAGAGCTAACATGCCTTCAAGCCACGCTGTGTGTTCTGGGTGTGCATGGAGCGAGCTTGCTGAGATTCACCGTGACAGCGCACTCCATCAACGAGCTACTTCGAGGGCTCCTGTTTCTCCAGATTCGTCACTAGAGACTCACACCTTGGCTCCGGAGAGAGAGGGGAAGAGAGGCTGCCCCTGCACCCCAGAGGAGAGGCACCAGCTCGCTTTACTCTGATCAGGAGGAGACTTAACCTGCACTGCTGTCACTCACTGCCTTGGATTACAAATGAGCTTGGATCTGTCTCTGCTGCTCTCATCCTCTCCCTCTCTCTCACACTCGCACGCCGTCTCTCTATATTAAGACAAACAATAACACCCAGCCTCAAGGCTTTCTGCTATTGTACGAAATTGAAAATAAAGGAACAGCTAGGGTGATGCTTTGTATCTGCTTGGTCAGCCCGAACCGGCTATCGGTGTAAAAATACTCACTGAGAAAGACTTCTAGGCAAAATGTTTCTTTTAGCCTTTCTGCATGCTATCAACAAGGATAGATGAGACAGTTCAGAACAAGCAGTTCCACTGGCTGCTCGACTATGGCTGGAGATTTCACACAGAAGCAAGAAATGTGTTCCCTCGTATCCAGAACATGGGAGACTAGGACTAAGCATCAGGGGATTTCCAGAATGCAGCAATGGGTCAAAGTGTCCGTTTTAGGAACGCTGAAAAACACGCAACGACTCCCGGTAAAATCAGGACTGGGCTGAGCTGCAATGCAGTCACAGGGAGATGCTGACCCATGTCCTGAACAACAGCATGCTGATGACATTGGAATTAAAATAGCTTTAAAAACAACACACTAACATGCGCCTGCCAGCACAGAACCAGCAGGGGGGGGGAACTGGCTGGTTAATGACTTGGAAAATAGCATAAAGTGCTTCACAACTGGTGCAATACATTGTAAAGCAGCAACATGGAGTTGAATACCCCCGCAGGCTCAGGCATACCTCACCCTGTCTCTGCATTGGGATCCTCTGAGTCTCGCTGCTGGATTCACATTCCTGAACAGCCCACTGCAGAGAGATCTTAACCAAGACACTTGTATTACAGCAATGCCCTTCTACAAGTTTACCAGAGTATTTTGGCCGTTTCCCCATGATTTCCCCATGGAAGGACGATTGTCAGCGTTTCTACAGCAGCCTCTCAGAAAGGCCTGGGAGTCTGAAACAAGACAACAATGATGCGCGGACCGTGCTTCAGAGAGAGCAGAGGCAGCCCTGCTCCATTATAATACAGGGCCAGAAAAACAGGACGCTTGCAAGGAAATCCTGAGCACGGCTAGTCAGGGATCTGACACTGCAGCACATTTTAATAATCAGGATACACGTCTCACAATCGAGCCCTAAAGTGGAACAGACTAGCTGCTGTAGTTGACAAAACCCCAGTTTATTCAGCTCAATAAATTTCATACTGTGGGGCCACTGGGGGGTTTCTCTTTATTGTCTTTTAGTACTGTCACTGCTTAGCCTGGGGTTCTGCCAGAAAAGGGCACACAGTGAATCATTCAGCTTTTAATGAGATCTGAGACAGAGCTAAGCAACACTTTACCAAAACCTGCTGTTCAGCTGCTGCTGTTATTATTATTATTATTATTATTATTATTATTATTATTATTATTATTATTATTATTATTAATAATACACTACTACTACTAATAAACACTTCTACTAATAATAATTGTCACTCTTTCATGCATGAAATGTTTTTTAAAATAGCTGAAAAAAGTAGTTTTGGACACATAATAAATATATTCTTCATTGAAAATGTTTTCCATTTTTTTTCCTGTGCATCTTCCAGGTGTCCCCATATAAAGACTAGAAGAGAGTTTCTTTTTATTTTTTTTATTATCCTTCCCATATGAGGTCGCCATGTACAAAAGGGTCAATTAAACTGGAAATATTATTATGCAATTTAGTCCCAGTGTTGATTTCTCATTTGCTCAGATATTTTAATTACAGTGGGGATTTAAAAACTGACAAGCACATATAATGTAACATTAAGCAACTGTGGTTATAAAGAAAGATCCCGAGGCTGATGTGCAGTTTGGAGAGGAAGGCAGTGAATGAGAGTCACACTTCACTGCCTCTGCTTTCAACACAGGATCTGAATGAAACACACTCACTGATAACACACCCACCCAGCCCTGTTACCACGCTATCGAAGTCAGAACCTAACACACAATGCATCACTTTTATCATTAATAATCACTGTGAACGATTCAACAAACAAACAAAAGCTAACCAGTAGATTGAGCAACAATATGTGTGCTGAGATTTCATATCATTCAGGTCTGTGTGCTGAGATTTCATATCATTCAGGTCTGTGTGCTGAGATTTCATATCATTCAGGTCTGTGTGCTGAGATTTCATATCATTCAGGTCTGTGTGCTGAGATTTCATATCATTCAGGTCTGTGTGCTGAGATTTCATATCATTCAGGTCTGTGTGCTGAGATTTCATATCATTCAGGTCTGTGTGCTGAGATTTCATATCATTCAGGTCTGTGTGCTGAGATTTCATATCATTCAGGTCTGTGTGCTGAGATTTCACGTCATTCAGGTCTGTTCAGTTTTCCTGAAACTGGAAAAAAGGTTCTTGCTTTGAATGTGTTTTTATATTTTTAAAATCAAGTGAGATCCCGAGACAGTGCGAGAGGCAGACAAGCACAACACAATACATACACACGTACACAACACTTATGAAAATGTGTGATTCACAATTCACACCTATACAGAAGCAAAATGACATCTTAAAACGGTTTATAGTTTCCTATCAAAATGAGTGAGGACCTCAGTTAGACTAGATGACAAGAAGTCCAATGCAATAATAATAATAATAATAATAATAATAATAATAATAATAATAATAATAATAATTTTTTATGATGATTATTATTTTTTAAACCTGTTGTGAAATGAGAGTACGTCTTTCACCTTTCAAAAACAAGATAATTGCTCAACCCCTTTGCTTTATTGCTTTGTGAAACATGCTACTAAAAACTATTAACCTTGAACAAAAATATTATGGCCGCAACAGGAAAAATAAAGACTTCATATATATTCTTTAGCATAGCACCCTTCGTCTTTACTTAGCTGTAAGCAGACATTAAACATTTAGAGGCAGGCACGCACTGTTGTTTATTAACTCAGGTATGATTATAGTTCAGCTAAATAAACAGCAATGTCTCTTTTATTACTTCAGTTGCACACGTTTCCTACATCTTCTTGGAAAAACAAGAGAGCTCAGAAGCAATACCAAAGTGGGTGGGCAATTTGCTTTGTTTTTGTCTCCATAAATAAACATTATTCTCTCAGAAAGCAAGGTGTTTATGTGGCAGAGCTGGTATATAAAACTAATACATATTCAAGGGCTGTGCGTTACTCCCCCAGGACTGTGTCTTAGAGGAGAGAAACGCACAGAAAACAGCTTGCACTGATCTCAAGCTGCATTGGATACACTTATCCTGTGACTGATGTACCATAGATCCATATTTCCAGTGAAACCTGCCAGTTATGCATCCTGGAACTAGGACAGCATGTTCTATATGTCAGCAGAATAGAAACCCAATGAAACCCACTATATACAGTATGATATACATTATTTACAATGCTGATGCCTTACAATTCTGAAATATTTATTTTACCTGTGTGTGAATAAATACATTCACAGCAATGGTAACTACAACTTTCAATCGTAACATATGCTTAGAAAGATATGCCCCCTTTTGCATTTTGAATATGCCGCCGCTATCCTTAAAACAGAAAGATAAAATATGATTAAAAAATATATATTGTTTGCAATTCTAAGATGCCAACACTGCATCAACTCTATAAGCCTTCAGTTATCACAGTTGCTGTTTGTTTTGTTTCTTGGTAATTGAAAAGTCTTTCATTCTAACATAAAAAGACATTGACAAAGACTTCTCACAGAAACGCATTTGTCGAACTGCTGGCAAGTTTCCGTTCAGTACTACAGTATTGCAAGGCATCACGTTCACAGACGCATTTTTTGTTCCATCTAAAATCAGATGAAAGTCTCGGAAATGAACTGGGGTGCGTTTGAATCCGTGCCACAGTTATTTAATCTTTTAAATGCAAGGGAAACTGTGGATACAGTGGGTGGACAGGCAGCCACTACACTTACTAGCATAATACTAAATTAGTTACAGCATTGAAACTCACCAGCGTGGGCTGGTCCTCTCACTCCTTCTCAGGACGACGAGCACCCTTCTGCAAAACCAGCTCTGCACGTGTAGTGACAGCTTCTCTCAGGTTCAAAACTGCTTCTTTAGACCAGCACTAAATTGTACTTCAAGCCTCATTAGCCCTGCTTTTTGTCTCAGTACCATGCACAGGTGTGTCTAATTAAGCTCATGATAAAGCTCTGAGGCTTGAAGTGCTACGCAATGGGAGTCTTCATTTTAATCTGCAGTGTACTCTGCTTGCAGTTAGATACAGTCTTGAGCATGCAATCTGAAAATAATGAGTGCTGTCCAATAGCCCTAGGTCTCTGGGACTGACATTCGTCAATAGGACTGAAAAGCACCTGCAAAGGTACCGCAACTAAAAGCAGCCTGTGGGTTTAATCCTTAGACTGTCTGCATGACAATGGTGTGGTTTCTACCCATACTCCAGTATTTACACATATTACAAAGCCTTGCTTGAGATACACAGAAATACATTTGTGTCACTGTGTCCAACTGTTGTTCTTCTATTACGTAATGTTTGCTGTAAACACTCCTCCATAATGCATCTATAAATATTTTATAAAGGATATGTAAACTGTATTAGACCGTTTATTATTATTATTATTATTATTATTATTATTATTATTATTATTATTATTATTATTATTATTATTATTATTATTATTATTATTGAGTGTTATAACATGTAACAAATACAGTTATACAAAACGTTTATAACATCTTTATAACGTAGTAATTACACCAATATTGTGTCATTGAAATGTAATATACTTGTATTTATTATACATTGTTTCAAATGGTTGTTTGATTTCTAGGTGCTTTGTAACTGCATCCTTAAATAGAAGTGTGATTGATGTTTTCACCTCTAAAGATTTAGTATGTTTTTTCTTTTAATGAATAATAAATAATTAAATAAACAGACTGCTGTTAAGCAGATCAGCGGGGGGCCATCATTTCATTAATCAGTTTGTGTTTCGCAGCACTGCAGTGATGAATACGTTTCTCCACCACTGCTCCTATCTCTATGGAAACATCCATCTACAGTCTGTTGGAAAAACACTTTCTCCCTCTCTCTCCATCTCCTACTCAGATGCTGCTGCACCCTAACAATGCCCTTGATCCACTTCCAGAGAGCAGAAGAAACAAGAAGATACAGGAGAAAAAATGATTCCAATCTAATAGGAAGAACGTCAAAAAGCCACCCCGATGGCATTTCGTTGTTTTACAGTAAATCATACACTGCTGTTGCAGGGACTTGGCATACATTCCAGATCCCTGCTCCTCTACCGTCTTCAAAAGGCTTTGGCTACTAAAGCAATGTAACAGTGACCCCGACCCCTGGGCAGCAGCTTCACTTACCGATGTGTACAGGTACCCTTCACTGTTCATGGCCAGGTAGAGCTTTGTCTGCACGCCCTGGATTGCCACCACTCGTAGACCCACGGGGATGAGGTTAAACAAAGCTGGGGAGGCAAACGAAATGACACTGGTCAATACAGATTGATGAGTTACTTCACTAGTCTGCAGGCCTGCTTTTGAACCAGGGTCTGCTGGTCTACAAGTTCAATGCTCTACTGACTTGACCTGATGCAGAATCTAAAGCCAAGTTTGGAGTTTTCTGCAAAGTCAAAAACACTGATGCACAGCTCTTAACTGCAAGCTGTGCTGCTAGACAGAGCTGCAATCTGATTGGTCTTCTTTGATATGCCAACTGGAATAAACCAATGGTAACTGACTTCTATATACAGGGTGTTCATATGTCAGGCATCACAGGCATAACGGGTAATACTGGTTGTCTTTTTTCCTCTGTAGAACATGAGAATAGTAGAGACCAAAAATAGTCCATCTGTTACAAGCCCTTTAAAAATACCTGCCGCTGCATCCACGCTTTGAAGTGATTTCTACTTCAGAGCAATCTACCCTTATAAAAGATTCTCGGAACGTGCGTCCCTCTTTATAATTCTGCAGCACTGTGCTTCTGTTTTACATGAATTATTTTTTGTCATGCTACTGCGTCAAGCTGTGACAGGATGTTTCATCTCCACACGCGCAGTTCAGACCTCTTGTTCAGGGGAGCTCCAGAGCTCAGCAGAGGCTGCTCTGAATTGATAACATTCTGTGCTTTACAGATCAGAGCGTACTTGAGCCTTCAACTTAAACAGCATCTGTAATTAAATGTAACATTATATAGCAAAAGAAATGTAATTAATGTCCATTTTAAAATCTAAATAAAAAGCATTACAGTTGTACTCGTGTCCTTAGTGCTGCTTATAAACGGTCTGCATGCGGGAACCAATCAACTCAAGCGTTAGACCTGCATTCCCTTTTCAAAGCCATGCGAAAATCAATAAAAATCGGCATTGTTATTTGAGTGCAGGTTTGGTTTCTTGGGTATGTTAGTAATTAAAAAAAAATCTGACCTGTACATTTTCCTCTCTGTGTTTCTTTGGGTTTTCATATGCAAGGCACACAATTACAATTACCTACTATGTGCGAAGCAGCTCACGCTTTACAGCCATTGCCTTTTCGTTGGGTAACGAGAGAGCCAGTGAGAATCACCTAAACCTACACTGCGACACTTATAACTGAAACACTGGTATATGTTAATCTACCGAATCTTAATTAGGAAAACGCCTGCTTAATTGCGTAGTTTACTGGAGCACTCTTCTTCATCGTACAACTTAAGATCCATTTGTTTTATGAAACGGCTTGTTCCCATGAAGGGTATCAATAGGTTTTGGTCGTCAATCATTTCAGTTTGCAGCAGCCAATGACTGGAATGAGTTTCAACACAAGTTAAAATCAGAATCATTCATATCTGAGGTTGCACTTTAGCCGTTGTTGACTGACATCTGTGCCTGCTAAGTTGCTGCTGAGTTTTATGATTGATTATATGTTTTTTTTTACTCCTTATTTATTGTGTTTCATGATGTTTGCTGTGGGGGTGTGAGCTTCTTGCCAGGTCGTTACTGGAAATGAGAATTTGTTCTCACTTGACTCATCTGGATAAATAAAGGTTTGGCTTGACAAAGGCAGCGCGGTGCTAAGACATCACACCATCTTGTCTGTTTCACGCTGCCTCTTTCAACCCTTTGATTGCCGCTCACCCTCCCGCCTCCACGAGCTGTCACTGCATTGCACTGGCTGCTCCTCTCCGTTACCATGCACACCTGTGTCCCTGTGGATTCAAGAGGCACGCTTACTGCGACGCAGAGACACACTCCAGCAGTGGGGCGGGGGCTCCACTAGAGAGAGCGAGAGAAGGAGCTTGTCTGGGTCGTTGCCAGGTGGCGTGGTGTAGAACGCTACTCTTATCTTCAGATCACGCTTCATACATTTCCATACGGGTCCTTATGACCGAGGCGCTGTAAGATTAACCACGCAGAGCTACAGTTACTGAATCATGTCTCCATCATTAGCGGTAAGGTCTGTTTGCTGTTTCAAAAAGCTGGCTGGTAAATGTGCTGCTGTTATTTGTCAGCTTTGGCTAAGCTAAG